>VYZX01030654.1:161444-271980 GCA_013401335.1 Brachypteracias leptosomus
AGAAAAAAGGAGGGGACGGAGATCCAAGCACCCCACTTTGGTGGCTTGCTTAATTCAGCAAGGTCTGCCCCCAGCCCCTGCCCCAGCCGGGGAACACCCCCGGGGACCCCAGGAGGGACCGAGGAGCGCGGCTGCCCCCGCAGCTTGGGGCTTGGAGGGGGGCTGGGGCATGATTTTGCCTTAATTTAGATATTTGTGTAATTTTCCGGTAAACTCTAATTTATTTTTCTTTTTAATATAGCTGCGATTTTATTTCAAGGCAACAAGGAGGTATCAGCCTACCCGGGCGGTTCGGTGCTATTTAACTCGCTGGCTGCGGTGCAGAAAGTACAGCTGGGCGAGGAAATTGGTTAATAAGGAGAGGACGGCCTGCACCAGCCTCTGCTCGCTGAGCTCCAGCAGCCCCTCGCACCACCACGGCCTTTACTTAACAGATATGCGTTGCCCGGGCAATGTTTTCCAAGTTTTATTCGCCTCCTTCCTTAATACGCTCAGTTCCAGAAAGAAATGTAATACGTCAGTGGCTCAAATAATTTAAACTGCGTATTAGAGCTGTGATTTGGGGCCGGGGGGGTAATACTATTTACAAATTTCTGCCCGATAATGCCCTGCGATTAACAGGCACCAGTTCCCATCCTGAAAATTTACAGTTCCAAGAAAGTTTCTTTACGCAGCGTAGCATTACTTTTACATTCTTTAAACAAGAAGCTGATATTAATTAGCAAATGATAGTACATCTCCGGAGCCAGCCAAATTTTGTAGCTGCTCGGCTCCCAGTTTGGGATAGAATGGCTACAAATACTGAAGGGGGGGCAGGAAACAAATTTTGCAAGCAGTGGAGTCACCATGACAAAAAATAATTTGTTTTTATTTTAGATTCAGATTTCATTACTGCACTCAAACTACTACAACTGGGCTTTGAGTTATTATACAATCCAAACTGTTTCAATCAGAAACTCTAAGACTCAGTGTGCAATGATTATTATTAATAATAATTAGCTCCTTGGTTTCTTGATAGAAAAAGGCTATCAACAAGCATTTGTTTAACCACAACAAAAGTATAATTAGCTTATCCCACTTAGTAAATCTGTATGCATGCCAACTCATACCAAACTGCTACTTTTACAAAAAATTGCAATAATACAGATCATTTTTCCAGTCCTTTTTGCACAAAATTTATTTACAATGTATACATAAATGCTCCATGATGGGACTATGGAAAAAAAAAATGCACACATGACCGATGTCTTGCCCAGAAAGAAAGTCAACATATTAAAAATAAATCTTCAGTCCATGTTTCGAGCTGCATAAAACAGGAAGTGATGTACAAGGTGGTGGTTGCTGCATGGGGACAAGGATGCTCTGATGTGACAATTAGGCTTCAAATACACTGCCTTTCCGTTTCCATGCTTCCTCCTACCAGTCTCCTTAAGACACTGCCTGCAACAGCTGATTAATCATTGTTGATGACTGCAGTTTTTCCCATCCTTCCCGATTTACATCTGTTCAGGCCAATTCAAATATGGTGAGTAAATGAATTAGACATGCAAATTCACGCCCCAGGCTAGAAAGAGAGAGAGGGAGAGAGACGGGGAGAAAGGGAGAGAAAGGAAAGAAAGACAGACCCAGAGAGAGAGGAGGAGGAGGAGGAGGAGGAGAGAGGAGAGATAGAGAGTGTGCATGGCTGAAATCCTAGGATAGAAGAAAGATTCTTCTGCCTGACATAGTTATTTTAATGCTCTAAAAATCCTGCAAATAAGCCCTTTCTGTCATTTGCAGGATAAGTGTAAGGCTTCTTTTTTAATGTAAGGAGGCTTCTGGAGGAAGTGAAGAGCTATGGAAACAACACACATAGTGTGGAAAAATTTCACATTTTTTTTAAAAAATCTATAAGAAACAACGTAATATGGATAACAGTATAATAGCATTTTACAATATTTCACTCTTTGTTCTCTTAATGTCTTATATAGGTATTTAGCATGTCCCCAGAAGTTGACTTCAGTTGGTGTTTTCCTGCTTTTCAGGGTCCCTGTGAAGAATCGGAACGTCCCTTGGTCCAAAGTTGACGCCAAGAACTCCATAGTCATTGCAGAAAGACAATGTTTGAAATCTACCGTCGCTGCAGACAACGTGTATTTCCCTTAAGCTACTGAGCATGAATGTCCATCACTTGTCCGCTCACTGCCGGCTCGCCGGGATGAAGCATTGTGGGGCTTGATGCTGACATGGGCATTCCAGGATGGGGTGGTCCTCCATGCATCATCATCGCTGGGTGGTGAGGGTGTCCAGGAATGTAGGTATGCATGGGGGGGCCATGACGCAGCTGAGCAGGATGGGGGGGCATCTGGGGTGGGGTATAGCTTGGCTGTCCCATATTCATACCCATTGGACTACCCCGAGACACATAATCCCCTGGCATACTTTGCAGCCCTGTGGAGAGAAAGAGGTGGTGGTGAGTGGTGGGGACCAGCTACCAACATCAGTGAAGTTCCTCCACTCAGGCACAGGAAGGCTGGGCTCAAGCCAAAGGTGGGACATGGAGTCATGGGTGCGTGAGCGCAGTTGCCTTTGTGGGATCCAAGCCCACGTATGGAGTCACAACAATGGCAACGGGAATGATTCCCTGGTCAAAAAAACAAGAACAAGAACATCCAAGAACATCCTCCCCCCTCCAAATACAGAGTTTAGGGAGATAAAACCGCTTTCTGCTTTTATGGTTAGGAACGTATGCGATGGAGATGCTTCCAATCTGGAAGCTTGCTGGAGGCAGAGCCAGTCCAACGACAACTAACGTCACCCAGGGTGGTGGCACCAAGCCGGGGAAGCCCTGCGAGGGCTCTCAGGTGGGCTACACTCCCCATGGCCTCGCTCCAGCTACCCCTCCTCATTTCCCTGCTTGTAAATGCGTGCTGGGAATCCAAGGCAGGGAATCCATGGTAGTTAATGAGGAGAGATGGGTTAAATCAGTGTCGAGGTTTATCAACAGTTATTTATTTAGCTCTCAAGCCCAATCACTTGGAATCCATCCCAAGTATTTGTGCCATTCAAACAGACACTACACAGCGAGCACATACATTGCCGAACAAAGGCCTCGTATGAAGCCGAAATTGATAGGATTACTAAGGATGATTGTTAAATCAAACCTGTATTTTTAAACACACTAAAAAAATACATATAATCAATACCGGTTATCAATTAATTCTTTCCCCCCCCTGCTCACTTCTGTCCGAAAAAATCAGGCGTGCCACTCAGTCAACCTTTCAGTGGGTTTGGGAGAACAATAAGAAAAAAATTGGACCTAAAACAATAAAACCTCCTGCTTTTCTGTGGGCCTCTGCCTTCTGCTTGGATTGCTGGAGCTGATGGGAACTGACAGGTGTATTGTTTCGGAGAGCTATAAGCTCCATAATCATCAAGGGTGAAAGGCATACGCTATTGCTAAGTAGGTTCAATTGGCTTTAGTTCTAAGTAAGAGCGCACTGTGAATGCGCCGAACACCTTGGAATCAGGTCTCAAGGCTCTAGCAATGAATAGCTGCTTAATCTAGCCTAAAGGAACAGTTTTGAACTAATGAAAATTGCTTATAAAATATACTGTACTCACAGCTCTTTAATCAAAAAAGATGATAATATTTTTTGTAATAACCTATTAATTTAATTGGTCACGAAGCATAAAATACATCATTTAAATTTAATTGACCCAGAAACTAAGAAACAATATTTAAATTAACTAAGCTAGAAATTTCCATGATGAGGTAATAAGGCTGTTGCATTCCCAAGCTCAGAGGAATGTTTTCACAGCTAATTGTTAAAACTTAGTTTTGACTTGCGCCCAGAGAAGAGGACTACGAAATACTCTTGGCCTGGGTAACTTCAAACCTTACGTTAATATAAGCTGAGGGCACAACAAAGATGCTGAATTAACTGCTTTTAACTCCAGAAAGAGTGCGAGAGGAACAGAATCAGGCACCAATTCAACATGGTACCGGTGCCTTGGTGTTTCAAACTCCTTTACTCTTTTAAAAAAAAAAAAAAAATCCCATAAAAATTTGTATAATGTATTTTCCCCTATAAAAAGACAAGAGGGGAAAAAAAAAAACTGGGACAGTTTTTCTAGGCTTTCTTCGCAAGGCCTGCCACTGAAGATTGCATTAATGATCTCTATTTTTGTATACTGAATAAGTCAAATCCATTTGTCACACTGCAAGTGATGGCATACTTAATTTGGATATAGTCAATTAGCCTGGGCTAAGCTCCATAGCCTGCTGTGCACACCTCTATTTTGTATTCTCTCTTTTTCCTTTGCCACACGTAATCCCATTATGATGGACAGACAAAGAGAAATAAACTTGAAAAAAACCCCAAAAATAAAAAAAAAAATCAAAAAATCAAAGTTTCGTCCATCGCCTTCCAAAACCCAACTAAGTGAAGCTGCCGTTTATCCATTTTATTTTTTTTATTTATTTATTTTTAACCTACGAGAAGTCTCTGTTTGGCTTTTTTTTTTTTTGGTGTCTTGCAGGTTAGCGGGAGAAATGTAACTCATGCATCAACTGCGGTTAGACAGATTTATGACACTTTGGGGACATGCTCTTTCCTCTCCCTGCGCTGCTGCAGACCGCTTACATTTTGCAAATCAGTCTGTTGCCAAGACGACGGGGCTCCCCCCACCTCCCCGGCTGCTGCTTGTTTTGTCATGTGCCCGGGGATGGATAATAGCATCAATGTATGGCATGGCGGCGGCGACGCACGGCGCGCGCGCGCACCCGGGGCTCGAGCTGTAACCGGAGGGAGAGAAACCCGAAGGAGCCCAGGCGTAGGATGGATGGATGGATGGAAGGATGGATGGAAAGGAAGGAACAAGCATGAGGCTATGGGCAGGGAGAACATAGGGAAATGCAAGGAGACAAATATCCCTCGGACAAAGTGAGAACAAAGACCCCGTTTGTACTTACTTCCCCCTGGCTTTGCCATTGGTTACCTAGGTGAAGGTTACATGTAGTGCCACTGCCCCTCCATGCCCATATTCATGCCCATTCCACTCATAGGTCCTAGAGGGAGATAAAAAATCCAAGAAGATGCCAGAGAATGAGCAAAGTCAACAGATAGTGCCAAAAGCCCCTTTCCAAAACACAGCACAGCAAGAGGGTCCAGGACTGCTCAAGGGAGAAGATGCCTGGTTTCCCTCAGCGGTGTCAAAGGCAGGCAGAAGACAGGCTAGGCAAGGCAGGCAAGCTGAGACGACAGCAGAGGTGTGGGTCCCTGCGGTGGTGTGACCGAGGCCACCCATCGGTGGGTGACGCTGCCCGGGGGTCTTACCTGGCGCTCGGATGCCCATGTGCTGCTGGCCGTCCATCACGAAACCTCCCATCGGCTGCCCATCAGGGTTATAGGGTGTTCCTTGACTTACTGGAAAAGCGCAGAACATTGCTTCTTAGCAACAGCCAAAAGGGTCACCTCTTCTCCAAGGTGTCAACACACAATCCCCCCACCCACGGACAACGTGAGACAAGCTATCGATACCAGCTCTGAGAAGAGGGAGAAACATCTACTGCTCCAATTTAGCAGTTGGGCTAACAAGCTTGCTTAGTTTTGGCTTAATTTCCTTCTGTGAGTTTGGAAATGAAGTTAGCGATCCACAATCTTGAGACACACGGAGCCCCGGCTCCAGCTGCTGCCACTGCTGACGTCAATGCAAAGACCTGCATAGGAGCTGGATTTTACAGCTGGAATAGTCCCACTGAAATAGCAGTGTGTTAAATTACGCCTTTGTGCCTTTCTAAGGGCAGGGCCCGAACACATCCGTGACAGATATTTACCTCTAACGACAAAATAATCGAATGTACTCGAAGGGGCAGCGTGGCCCAAAGGCATCTTGGACAACGATGGATTTGGATCATTTGGCAGCAAGATTCGGAAAACAAAACCAACTGGGAGTAACTGGCTATTCCTCGATGGTAAATACCCACACAGAGCTGCAAGCCAAGACCCCAGACAGAACCAGCTTGTGAAAACTTAAGATTTATTTTTTTTTAACTAAATCCTCCTGAAGCAAACCCCAAACACTCAGCGATCCCAAAAGACAGCTACTAAAGAGAAGAGACAAGGGACAAAAGGGACCCTATACGAGTCCCACTACCTGAACTCGAGGTTTTAGCTGTACATTAAAAGCTGGCTTCAGAAGTAAGCTGCCTTGGGTTATTAAAGCACATAAAGCTCTACCTCATTGAATGTCTTTGAACTTTACTGAGTCCCACAAGCGATTCTGACCCCTTTGCCCTTTTGACAGGTAATAAAGTTTACAGCAATTCCACACCAAGCCATGCACCAGGGAGTGGTCGCAGGAGCAGAAAGAGCTGGGAAGGAAAACTCAAAACAACTACTAAAAAAACCAACCCAACAACTTTCGTTCCGAATGTGTACGGAAAGTCATCACAGAGAGGACCATTCCAGTTTCTTGGTTTTGAATTTTTCAATGTCTTTTTTTCTCCAAAATGTTTTAAGCATGTTAAAATGATTAGGGTTGTAATGAAACAAAGCTGGTTGTATTTTAATTGTCAATCACTCCCAGCATTCATTTCTCATTTATTTACCAGGTAATGGACCTCCCGGTGAATGGCTTGAGGATGGTTTTTGCCTGCGTGACTCGAATACAGTTACTAATGGGAACTTGCCTGCTCGATTGGACTGGTCTATCATGGGCTGAACTATTCTTCTTCTAGCATTAATAAACCTGCAAGAAAAAAAGAGGAAAGCAAACAGTTATGGAAGAGGATGACTTCCACCCATCCCCAAGCCCTCTCGCCCCACCACGGCACTCTCCATTGGGCTGTGCAGGGATGCAAATACTGCAAAACCTCTAACCCCGATGACCTTTGGGAGCACGAGCTTGGGGTTTCCAAGCTGATTTATGTTTGCCTGCCTTTTACCACAGTCGGACACTTCCATTTCATCTTTTCATGGGGGAATTAGCCGAGTTTGCAGGAAACAATACCGGCAACGCTCTTCTCAATTCAGAACAGGGCACAAAAAAACAAACGGGTGAAGCCAGCGAGATGCTCATGAAGGCATCTGCCACCTCCCCCTCATTAGTCCATTTCTGCCTTATGTCCTCTGACTTCTTTTTTTCCTTTTTTTTTTTTATCAAAACCTGCCCCTACCTCTTGCAAACCTAATTCCCTTTTAATGCCCACTATTAAGATAATGAACTGTGATGGCAGAACCCCATCAAATGAGGGAACGTCTGGAGTTTTATCACCACTAAGTCACACTGCTGGGGACTTCAGACCCATGCATTTCTCCTAGCCATTTCTTGGTGGGCTTTCCACTCCCCCCTCTCTTTATGCAAAGTCTGAGGGGTCAAGGCGAGGTCATAGCTTTACAGTAATTGAATTTATAATCCTGTTTTCTCCAGCTAGGCCTGACCATTTACAACAAACATCTTGTTAAACTGTAATTACTGGACTACTGAAAATTCCCCCCGAACAATGAAAAGCAGAGCTTTGGAAATAAAAAAAAGGTACAGTCATTTTTAAAAATAGCCATCTGCAACTGTACTCCTTGCATTTTTGTAGCTCTTCACCCCAGTCAGTCTGGCAATGCTTATTTGGGAAAGGAATATTCAGAAGAATTTGGAGCAAAACAGAAGGAGAGGAAATCACAAGTGCCCCTGTCTCCTTTTGGCGCTGAAATCAGGAGGCTCAATACCATGGCTGGGAACCTGCCTGAAGAGCATTAGAAGTACTTCTCTTGCAGTTTCACTCATCAGAAAGCTTAGTTAAAAACCATTTGGAAAATATCTCCATTGAGATTTGATCATAGCAAAGCCTCATAACCAGACTTTACATTCTTTATGAGAGAGACAAAGAATAATAAAACTGTGTATGCAACAACATTTACTAGTAAAGGAAGAAGTGTGAGCATGGGTAAAACCATAATACGCTTGCAAAATGCAACGGGAAGGTCCACAAAGGGCTACTTGGGGCTTGTTTTTGTTGCCTTTGCTTGGAGTGGCTTAGCAGGAGCTCTCCCACCGCAGAGATAAAGCCACCAGGACCTTCTCAGGGGAATCGGCTCTGCTCACCCATTCCCTTACACCAGCAGGGAGAAGAATCACAAGCTACCACCCTGTGCTGTTTGTTTTGCCCTCATCAAAGACCAGCACAGCAATTTCAGTCTCCTCCTATCTCCCATTCCCAACTGACTCACGTTACCCAAACTCCCGCAAAAATTAATCAAGATGTTGATTCCTAATCAAAGCTGTCTTCAGAAAATGCGCTTAAAGGCACCAATTCTGGGTGCTGACCTGGAAACCTTACACCTGAACTAGGTCATGTTTTGTCAGCAACAGTGTTGGATCAAGATTTCTACACATTTCCAATAAAAAAAACAAACCCTCAACTCCAGCAAATGGTGTTGCAAATCAGTTTATCATTATCTTGTACAAACCATGAAAATTAGAATCATGTGAGCAGAAGGTTAGACTAATTCTCCTTTCTCATTATAAGCACAGGTGTAGCACAAACACCATGCGAAATAAGCAATTAAAAAAAATCTGCTTTTTTTTCCCCATTAGCTGCCTTAGCTCCATGACCAATTAGAAAATTGTTTAATATCTGTAATCTGCATTTGCAGAAAGCAATTTTCACAGTAACTCTCCGAAGTAAAACAACAACACCAAATCCCAGTGCCCCAGCACTTCTCTCTGCAAGCCTGGCAGGCTCTTGCTGTGTTTACTCCATCCTTCTCCTGCCCCATTGCCAGGACCTGTGACTGCGACAGCTTTTGGTAGCTGAGAGATTGGTTGATCACCGAAACTTGCATTTGTCAAACGCTTCTATCCCAAAGGAACCCTGAGCAATGTTAAGCACACCCCCCCCCAACTTCACAACCTTCTCTTCTTTCTCCTCCAAACTACACGTAGTTTTAATGAGAAGGGGGGCTCAAAAATAAACTATATAGCTAGGATTTAGCAATAATTATCCACAAGATGTGCCTACATTAAAACACATTCTCACCTGTTTGCCCCACACTATCGCTCGGGATAGCTGCTTTAAGAACATTTTACACACAGGTACTTAACAGTTATCTTCTTCCTACGCATTCATGTAAGTATTTTCTATAAGTAGCAATTCTGCCAAACAGCCCAGTGTCTGGATGTCTTCGGGGGGAATTCAGACGCAAGAACATTTTCCTTCTGGGCAAAGTAATAAAATGACATTCTCGCTCCTCCCACTAGAAGTCAAACGGAGGTCAGCTCCCCATCCTTGTATCTGTTTAAATAAACTGGTCCAGCTGTTTGTTTCCAGGATGCCCTTTAACCTTCTGTCCCATCCTCCCTGCCTTTGTAACACAACGCTTTACTTTGCATTATAGTAGACTCCAAACCACTATGCATTAAAAAAAAAAAAGTATTCACTTTCAAGTTTCTTCCTGCATCTCAAACCTGGAATTCGTAAGAACCCATCAGATTAAAACTATTAATGTGGCTTGCCTTGAGAGAGCACAATGCAGTGCTGTTAGGTTTACAAACCACATTTGAGAACTCTTTGCAAGCAAAATTGTGAATTAGCTGTTGCTGCAGAAATATAAAGGCATGGGGATAATTTCTTCACACTCTCTGTTTTTTTTTTTCTTTGATAGAAGGGCCAAGATCTTTTGATCACTCTTTGAATTTCCAAAGCACCAGGCTGATATAACACCAGCAAAAATGATGGAACAGAAAAACTAACAGGAAAAACCTCCCTGCCCCTTTTCCCCTATGTTCACATTCACCTATCTCAAGAGAGAGAAACCCTAAATCACTCTAATTTTTAAAAGTTCAGAGGAATCAGAACCTAAAAAAGCAATCTGCATATTAAGTGCTACTCAAATGCAGTACTGTCAAAATACAACTCAGCATAAAACTTAACAATTAAGGCAGCTGCATAACCTTACTAATGTGGCACAAGCTCAAGGACTTCCATAAAGTTTTTTTTGCCATGCCAGTGCTCTATGCATTGGTACCTTTGCTCTGATGTAGAAGGGACTTTTAATTTTGTTTTTTATTTTTCCCCCAAAGAGCAGAATCCATAGCAGCACAAACACCATGAGATCCCTCAGTGTATAAGTTGTGTCCACCTCCCAGCCCAAGCAAGGAGAGCTGAGAACTCTATAAAACAAATACTTTGGGTTGCTTTTTTCCCTTTAATTTTGGTTTTCTGTTTTTGCAAGGGAAGGATCTGGCATAGAGGAGATGTTTGAACAGAACACAGAAGTTTAAAGTTTGGGGGGTTTTTTCAAGTTAACTTTTCCTCATTCTTTTGCATACATGAGATTGTGCTTTCTGACATGTCCCAAAAAGCAAGAAAAAAGAGCTATTCCACCTGCATCACCCTAAAGCAGAGCAGGAAACCCTCTTTTCTCCCATTTGCATGTTACTAGGAAGTTTTCTCTCAGGCTTCTTGCCCAGGGTCTGTCTCCAGAGGTCACTGGCAGCCTCCCTAGTTGGTACATCTCTGGTCTCACGGGTGAGATGCAGCCCCAGCCCCAGGGATGCAGCAATCCCCCTCTGCACTCTGACCTTCAGCTTGGCCGCCCTCACTGCCGTGCACAGGTTTTGTTTCTTCTCAGCGAGAGGCAGCATGGCTGGTGATGACAAAAGACTTATTTTAGTTGGAAATTGGCTACAATAATAGCAGCCAGAGAGCAAGGATTTTCGGAGGGTCACCAAACCCTCCGAAAGGCACAGCTCGCTAAGGCTCAGGTTACAGCCCGAGTGACATTTTCGGCACAGATCTGGTCTTTCTCCCTTCCCCTTGGATTTCACTTCTGCTGAGTGAATAAAACAAGACCTTCCTCCGCTGTCACAGATTTCCAAAGTCACCTTTGCTCAAGAATCAACAGAGTGATTGTGGGGACTTCCAATTTGCAGTCTTGGAATGAAATTTTCCAGGACCAGCTGTCTGAAAGTAGATGCTGAGATTTAGCAGTATATTGAATTTTTCACTCCCTGCAGCCCTCCCAAATGAGGAGAGTTTCACACCATTAGTAACTTTTGATGCTTGGAGTCGCAGGCTGCTCCCTCTCAATATTGTCCCAAAGCACCACATGCCAGAAGTCTGTGTATCACCAGCAGTGCCAAGAAATTCCCGAAAATCTCTTTGCTTCATTTTCTCCTTGAGCTCCTTCTAGTAAACCAGGCGTAAGGATGATGAGAAATCCCACAGTATCTACAAGCCCCAGTGCTAAAATCTCTCTTGCTCTGAAAAAATAGTATCCCTCTTGACAACAAACAAATCATCATTTTTATAGCAGATGCCAAAGGAACCAGAGCCCTTCAAACTGGCAAATAATTCACTTGTAAAACCAGCCATACTCTTTTCTGCATACTGGGAACCTTCATTTACACAGCAGCGAAACAACCTTCTCTATTCAGCACTTAATTCCTCAACGCTTAACAGGTTTATCTCTAATAAAAACAATTTAAATGGAAAGTGTGCTATAAACCGGGATTATTACACTTCAGTAACTGCTTTATTCCTTATTTTAACATATTTTCATTTTTTCCTGTGTATTTGTTTTCCAGGGCTTTTCAAAGGAGTCAGTTAAAGAAAAAACCCATAGAAAGTATTTCACCAAATACTTTCAAATGTTTTAAAAATAGCCTTAAAAATAGCAAGCTCCCTCTGTAATTATGAACAGAAAAAAACAGCTGCAGAATTTTTGAATGGTAATCACATCTCCCCATCCCTAAAATGAGAAATAAACGTTAAAAGAGTGCTTACTGCTGTTATTAGAAAGTTCTGATCTTGAAGTCAGTTAGTGAGCTTAATGACCCGTAACTACCCGTCATTAGCAATCCATGCACTCTGTACTCCCTTTATTTGTAAAGAAAAAACAAAAATCCGAGACACTCAAGAAACTTTGTTCAATTTAAAGTCAAACCTTATGAAGTCATGTTTGGCAACTTTTCTTGGTTTCTCCTCCTCCTCCTCCTCCAAACTGAAGACAGTTCAGGACTGCAATACATCATTTACAACACTAAATGGAGGTAGGGAGGGAAGAGAGTACAAGGGCTGCTAACCGCCCACTCCAGACACGTAATATTGGAATATACTCCAAAGGCAGTGAGTCCATCCATCAGGAGGATGGGGAAGGTCTCCTGAAAGCTCTCCTCTCTCTCTCCCTCCTCTACTGGCAGCACCAGCACCAGTGACTGTATATAGGGCTGGGGGTGCTGCAAGACAATATTGAAGAGTGAACAAATAAAATACCATGCAAAAACTAGTGATGAAAAACCACTAATTAGCTGACAAATTTGATGTAAAGCACTAATGAAAGCCATGTGTGGTTCTGCAATTTAGTTTTAAAAATAGCTTCTGACTTCAAGCATTACTATGTGACCCCACCGATGGATTCATGTTGTGCATTCAGGAAAGTTGCTTTAAAGCACGAGAGTGCTATTGAATCTCTCGCAAGCCAATCCTGCTAATGTAGCAAGCATATTGAGTGCAAAAATAGAAAGCAGAGAGATGGGATCAGGTATGTGCTCCTTGTAAGAGAGCTGGCTCTGCCCTACATTCGGCCAGCCCAACATGCACCAGCTCTACATTTGGCCACCTCCTCTACTTGCCCTTCTCCGAGGCCCTTAAACTCCTGCTCCATATCATGTTTTTTTCTCAAATCGCCATGGGATGCATCCTGCCTCCAAATAAACAGACCAGATTCGGGGGAGCACCCTACCACCAGGCCCATAGGACACCATGCAGCCGTGGTGACCACCTCGGGGGGGGCAGTGAGCCTGGCAGTGGCTCGTGGTCTTGGTGCAGAAGGAATGGCTGATGGATTTCCATTGAGGCAGGACACACAAGTTCCTGGCCCTCCTATTCCTTTGGCCCAAGCACTCCCCTAGTCGCATCTCCAGACAGGGCTCATGGTTGGTGGCTGCACAGCGGGTCTTTCTAGAAGAAAGCTGGGCAGGAAACACTTTTCCCGTCTTGCAAAATTTTCCCTGTTCCCCATCAGGATGGAGCTAAAGCCTGTTTGTATTCCTTTGGTCAGTTCTGAATGAAAAACAAGGGAGGGACGCGCCAGAGAGGAGTGAAGAGCCAACATGCCCAGGGAAGGGCTCCCCGGAGATGCACCTTCCTGCTCTGCCCATCTCCAGTGCCCTCCCACATCACAGGAGAGCTGCTGCTGGCCTTTCTGGTACACTCTCCTCCTTCTCCTCCTCCCCTCCCGTCCACAAATCCCACTTAGTCCTCCAAAAAGCTCAGACAGCACGGAAAGTTTCCTGTGAAAATCTGGGTCCAGCATCCAGACGTCTCCCCAGCGATGCCAGGGAGGCAGAGCAGAGGCCGCGCTGCAGGCCTTGGCTGCACCGGGGAGGGCTCGCAGCAACCTCATTCTCTGACACCGCAATTCCCCCGGGGTGAAAAGCAGATGTAAACTTGCCCTCGGCAGCCAGATGATGTAAGGGGAAATCTTTACATGGCAGAGCGCCAGTGGAGCTGACCTCTCGTCTCTTCCCTGCTCCCAAATCCCAGCGCAGCTGTACTCCGCTGATCTCCGTGTGCCACAATTAGCCTTTAAGGAATATGGCAAGGATTCATCTCGCAGAGCTCTGCTAAGGCTGCTCTGACTCCCGCCCGGGACAGCACTGGACCCCATGCGACACTGCAGTTGGGTACACAACATGCTACCAGTCAAAATCTTGCCTCCCACAAAAATGCTCTCCCTGCCCAAGGACTGATGCTGTGCAGTTGCTTTTCCACTTCAGGCTTCATGAGCAATGTGTCTCAGTGCCACGGTGCACTGTCCCTGCTGGGACATATACATATGTGCTTCAACATGCAGATGATGCCACAAACCCCAGGACCTCCCAAACACTCGTAGCAGAGGTTGCACAGGCCCTCTGCAAGCTTTGAGAGCAGCCCAGTCTGCAGTGCACATCTCCCAGCTTGAGGTTTCTTCCCAGCTCTGAGGGGAGTCTGAACCTCAGCTTTCCATCTGAACCTTCGGGAGAGCATGTCTGGACTTCATAACTCAGGTGCATACCATCAATGCAACTCAGTGGCATCAATGCAACTTTAGCAGATCACTTCAAAACAACAACCCAAGTCCTGCTCAATGGCAGGGATTACACTGAGAATAGCTGAGAACTGATAGCAGAATACTCATTGCTTCTTTGAAAACACTCCTCGCTCTTCCATCAACTTCCTTGTCCTTTGTTGATTCAGCATAACCAATTAAAGGAATGTAGTATTTGTGAGAGATGCCTGCATGATCTCCAAGCTTTCTCGTGCCACACAAGTGGTCTAAACACAGTGGTTCCTCCTTTGAAGTCTAAGGCTTTTTCCATAGATCAAGTTGGGAGTCTTGTCCAAAGAACTTTTTCCCCATCCACTCCTACCTATAACACACGTGGCATGGGAGCTGGAAGCTGTATCTGGTCCTCCAGCCCAAGCAAAAGCAGAGAGGCTGCTCCAACATCTGGCTACTGGTTTAACAGTGTTCCTGCTCACTGAAGACTACAAGAAATGATCTGTCTGCACTCCTAGATGAATCTTCTCACCCTCCTCTCATCTCCAGAAGGCCACTTATGGAGCAACTCCATACCTTGTCACTCCACACCAGCTCCTCCAGCCTGCGGGATAAGGAGAAACGAACCCAGGTGGCCAAACCTTTGTGGGGGGGACCTTTGGGGGAAAACACCCTTGGAGCCCCCAAAGAGAAAATATAATGAACCCCTGCATGGAACCTGTGGACCACATGAAATAGGCTTTGACATTGCTCTGCTCTATACCCCAAGATATCATCTCAAGGGAGATGAGGGAAGCTGTGATTCCTGTGGTTGGGTTTTCCCCACCAGCGAGACAACAAACACAAGCACACTGGTGTATTTCATGTGATGTGGGCACCTGCAAAACTGGGGTGGGGTTTTTTTTGGGTTTTTTTTTTTTAATTATTTATTTTATTTTGGTTTTTTTTTCCCCCAGAAGCCACAAAAGATACAACTCTCAGTCACAGCCAACCTGGAAAACAAATCCACACTTCTGGATGAACTCCCCCCCAAGACATCCTACTTCAAAACACTGTTTTCTAACCACTACTAATAACCTACTTTGTAATCTACTTTATCTAAACATAATTTCCCATTAAGTGAAGTAATTAATTTTGCTTATAATCCTACTCCTGACGGCGTTTTATTCAGGGCAGGAGAAAAGACATCCTCGGAAAACAAAGCAAACAAAACACACGTGGGGAGGTCAGAGGAATGTCAAAGATAAAAAGAATTTGCGAGACCATGGGACACAAAAAGTTTAGGGATCAGCCCCCTGGGTGGCATAAAACACCTTTAGAAACCAGGTGAGAAGTCAGACATCTCTGGGATACATCTGAATTAAAAATCAGCTATTGCTATTGTGCATTATCATGAGCCAAAAAAGCCACAAGGACTACAATGCCTGGGCAGGGGAAAAAAAAAAATAACCCGTGAAACCGTTACATGACCTAGATTTTGTTGAAGAACTGCGGAAGTAATATTTTTTCAGCAGCATCTGCTGCCTTTTCTTTCCTTTTTTAACAGTAAAATAAAAGGCAGAGGTCTCATTAGCGCTGACGCTGGTATATCCAGCCATACATCATTTACACCCAAATCATTGCAGGGCAGGCAGGGCACAACACACACCCTCAAAAGCACGTCCTCGCCCTGCGCCTCTGGCTCCGTTTCATTTTTGAGGAGAGAAAATTGGTTTCGCCATGAAGGAGGCAACGTTTTGCCCCGTTTTTTAATATTTCAGGCTGACTTTTTAACCACGGGTTTGTTTTACACAGGTGCAGCCCCGAGCGAGTGCCTGATGTAAGCGCGAGAGAGGGTCTCTGAGGGCACCTTTCTCCATGGACTGCTCTTTCAGTTTGCAACGGTTAATCGTTCTACACCAACCTCAGCAACTGTTGACACAAAATAGGTGGAGATCAGGTCTGTGCAAGCACAAAATACCAGAAAGGCAAACTATATGTAAACACACTTCAGATAGCTATGACAAGAACAGACCAAAACCTGACTTGCAAAGCAATGACAAATCATTACTCTCCCCTTCTCTCTTTTTTTTTTTTCCAATAGACTGAGGGTATACGGTTTTTATTTTATTTTTTAACATATTTTATATATGTTTATATATAATTTTATATCTATTTTTCCTGACAGAATCATCTCTTGCATTAAAAAGAAACTGAGCCCTGAGAACTGTATTTACAGAAGATGGTGTAGAGCCCTCCCCTTGCTTGCAACGCAGCATTCCCACAATACAATAGTGTCCTGGATGGGGATTTTTTAAAGCTAAACTCTTGTTTTGAGGTCGTGCACACCTGAACCTCAGCCTTTTAAAACAAAAAGTAGTCAGCAAAGCCTTCTGATCACTGCCCAGATCCTGCAGAGCAAAGCTAGGGCAGGAGTGGAGAAAAGACCAAGTGGTGAATGTTTGCATAGCTCTATTTCATCTTATTTCCCTGACACCTGACAGCACATTCATTACAGAATATTAATGCACTGACTAAAAAAAGTTTGTTAGGTACAAAACCACCCCAGAAGAGAATGGAAGGTCCAATGTTAAAAATGGGTTTTTTCTGGCTGCATATTAACTTGCCCAGGGAGGAGGTGTTCAAGGCCAGGCTGGATGGGGCTTTGAGCAATGTGGTTTAGTGGAGGTGTCCCTGCCCATGGTAGGGGGGTTGGAACTAGGTGATCTTTGAGGTCCCTTCCAACCCAAACCATTCTATGATTCTACGATTCTGAGCACCTTTCACTAGTCAGGACTATTGACAGGTAAACCCCACTGCATCGTGCGATGCTCTGTGGTGGGAACCCACCTTTCTCCCTCCCAAAAAAGCATCTGTGTGAATGATATAACACCAGTTATTTTATTTGCTCAATGCCACTAACTAGTTTGTTCATGCAAAACAATTCCACGTTCTTGAAATAAATGGTGTTTTATCTGCTGTTTTTCCCCAGCCTGGTGCTCCTGGACAGGGTGACTCCTGTTTTGGGACAGTTTGGGATGTATGAAGGCTGCCAAGGCTAGACTGAGCAAGAAACCCAGGGTCTATATCAGCTCTCCAGTTTGAAAAACCTTCCTGTGCTCCACCTGAAGTCCTGGAAGTCATGGGGAGCACTTCCCCAAAAAATCTCCTTATCCACCTCCTCCAAGCATCTGCCTCCTTTGGAAAAGCACCCGAGTTTCATGCAAAAAGTGCATCACTACTCCTTAAACCCACGTGCTGAAACCAAACCCCGCATGTTCAAACCACCACGCTGTATTTCTAAATGGCTTCACTGACCTAAAAAAAAATACCAGCCTAAACTCCAGCGATACGGTGGTACCTGATGGCTCTAAATTCACAACTCTTCCCCCTGTAAGCTATTTGCTCAGCTTTTCTAATAATACCTTGGCTGCCTGGCAGCTCTCCAGGGCTGTCTGAGGCAATATGCAAGCTAAACATTTTTTCGTCTGATTTCAATATTTTCTTATGAGTAACTACATAGGATTTTACCTGGTGAGTATTCCTGGTTGCTGTAATTTAAGAACAGAGAAATAGACTACAGATGTAACACTATTATTACAATTGGCATTCAAGGTGAAAGGCGGAACAATTAGCTAAGACTTAGTGAAAACATAAATGTAAAAATCTGCTTGAAAAGCCCAGCACATGGTACGTTTAGAACATCTAATTTACCACACATTCTGAATTGCTCAAATGGTATAATAATTCACCTAGAGAAATCCTTTCTTTAATAGTTTTCTTGTGTATTTTTGTTCAAGGGGGCAGGGGATGATTTTCACATTCCAAGCACCTACTGTCTTATTTTACTCTGGAATAGCAAACAATTAGTATCCAGTAAACCTGAAACATATATTCTTTCTTATTTCTATTTTTTTCCGGCTTTCACATGCACTCCCATTAACAAAACAGTGTTTAAGTAACATCTGTATATGTATTCTTGAATGACATAGAGAAGGAAAGCAAACAGTTTCCAAAATCTGATGGTTATGTTCTTATTGCTGAAGTTGAGAGGATAATTTGTGAATGTTTTAACATTTACAAGTAAATAAGTACTTGTATTTACTGTATCTGATTACTGAGAAAAGTATTTGTTATGTTCTTACACAGATTCAAATTGCATCTTGACCTTTTCTCGTTTAATCTGTTTACTGCAACAAAAGCAGTAATAGATACATCTGAAAACAAGCAGGTATTTTACTTGCCTAGGATTAAAAATCCCTGCATGCGATGTGCTCTGCAAGGTGGCAAACCAAAGATCTTGCCTATTTATTGTATAGCCTGTGATTTGGAAGGCAATGGGGGTGAAAATCCACCCTTACGTATAGGACCAGCACCTGCTTGTGCTATGCTCCCTCTCTGCCAGCCTCCTCCCCTACTTACACCCTAAAAATAGTGCTTAAGTGGGACTAAAGTGGTGCACTGGTCATGTGCTGGCCTTTTGCTTGGGGTGAGTATCACTCTCAGAGAAGGAATTGAGCAAAGATGATGTCTATGCTAAATGCCCAGCCCCACGAAGGAGCCTTTCCATCCCCTCCAAGGGGCTGATGTGGAGCTCAACTCATGGGAATCACCAGACAACATTATTACCTGTATTTGGGGGTGTCTGAGGTAAAAAAAAATCTCAGTGGGAAAACAGACTCCTGGGACTGTTTTCCAAGAGGCGGCAAAATGGAGAGCCATATAGCCTCTCCTTCTCCTGCACCTCTGCAGAAGGGTGGGCAGGGGCTTTCTGCATCTGCCCCATCTGCATCCCCACAACCACCCCATCATCATCCCTCCATCTGCCCCATCAACATCCCTCCATCTGCATCTCCCATCTGCCACATCGGCATCTTCCCCCATCTGCTCCATCCATAACCCCTCCATCTGCAAGCTGGGCCAGGTATGACCAGGGAGCAGATGGGAAGGACACCCCTTGCAGTGGTGCTCTCCATTCATCGCTGGGTGCTGGGCAGCAATCCCCCATGAGAAGTGCAAAATCCTCCTGTCCCCACTAGGCCACCCTGCCTGCCTGTGCCACGGCAAAGCTCTTCATTCCCCACCCCATACAAGCTACCACAGCAAAGCTCCACCACTATGCTTACCCGTGAGCAAAGAAATGGAGGCAGAAGGAAATTTCCTACCCGGAGAGAGTTGTGACGGCAGCACCGGCCTCTCTCCTGCTCTCAGCGCCCGCTCCCCTGCCTCGCGCACGACCGTTACAGCCCCAACCGGGACGCGCGCGCTGCCTGCTCCCGCCCTTTTATCGCACGCGGCCGCTCTCGCCCCGTGTGACCGCCCCGGCCCGCATCACGTGCCCNGGGGCCGCAGTGAAGGGGGAGAGCCCCGGGGCACGGCGGCACCGCCGGGGGAAAGCCCCTCTCCGCTCGGAGCACGGAGAGGTCCCAGAGAGAGAGCAGGAAACACGACTGGGATCAGCACTTGCTCGGTCATCGACCCTGCCCTGAGAAATACCTGCCGCAGAACACGACCCACAACTGCTGCATCCCGGCTTGGACCAGCAGGACTGGGGCAGGGATCGTCCCACCGGACTGGGCACTGGGGAGGCCACACCTTGAATCCTGGGGGCAGGTTTGGGCCCCTCACTCCNAGTTTTGGGTCCCTCACTCCAAGAAGGACGTGGAGCATGTCCAGAGAAGGGCAACGAAGCTGGGCAAGGGTCTAGAGCACAAGTGTGGTGAGGGGCAGCTGAGGGACCTGGGGGTGTTGAGCCTGGAGAAAAGGAGGCTCAGGGGAGATCCTCTGGCTCTCAACAGCTCCCTGAAAGGAGGTTATAAAGAGGCAGGGATCAGTCTGTTCAACCAAGTAACAAGTGATAGGACAAGAGGTAATGACCTCAAGTTGTGCCAGGGGAGGTTTAGATTGGACATTAAGAAGAAGTTATTTTCTGAAAGAGTGGACCAGGCTGCCCAAGGAGGTGGTGGAGTCACCATCCCTGGAGGGGTTCAAAAAATGAGTAGATGTGGAACTTTAGGACATGGTCTTGGGGTCAGGGAGATGTTGGGATGAAGGTTGGACTTGATGACCCTGGAGGTCTTTTCCAACCTAAAAGATTCTATGATTCTAAAAGAGTAATGAAGTATTTCTGGGTGTCTGCGCCCTAAGCTGGCTGTGCTACACACAGTCTGGACTTCCTATTGCAAAGCCATCTCAGGCTGGCCTTGGAGCCTTTTAAAAATGCCTTCCTTATAAAGTTTCAGCAAAAATAATTTCAGCTGTCTTCAAGAATGAAATTAGGGAAATTGACATTATTTGATCATTTTTTCCAGTGTGTTTGGTTGGAGTTTGTGCTTGGGTTTTTTTTGGGTTTTTTTTGCAAGCCTAGGAAATTATACACAAAATTGACATTTAAAGAAGCCAAGGTCATAAAACCAAGAACTCAAGAGTTAGGAAATGGTATTACTAGAGCTGCTTGCACTCTGTTCTTTGATTTACTTTATACGCAAACAGTTCAGTTAGCAGCTCACAGTACAATTTTTGCTAGGACCCAATGCCTCAACCACCTCAGTGATGATTATGTTCATTATAAGAACAAATCAGGGCACTATAATGTAGAAAAATTGATTTCTACAAGAAACAAACTTTGTCAAAGTTAAACAAATAAGGCAGCAAACAGCAAGAAAAGCAAAGCAGTCCTGGCTGAAGCAGCTGAACGCTGCACTGGAGAAGAGGATTCAGCTCTGCTGCTGCCTTGGGCTGCTCAGGAGCTACTGAGTAAATCTTCAAACCCAAACTTTTCACCAGCAGTCACTGATTTCTCACATCTCTCCTCCACACCCAACACTGGAGGTTGGCAACGTGAGACACCGAGGCACTCAAAACTTGGAGTTTCCACTGAAATGTGGAGTTTTGGTGGTTGTTGGGCCTCAAATGTGGATAACTTGTTGTCATTTTGAGTCACCTCACAGTCCCAGACCAACCCAAAACCAGTGGCTCTGCTGGACCTGGACCTCTCTGAGCCTCACTGTTCACCTGTGAACTGGGACAACACTAATCTCTCTTTTTGCAGGGGAACTGTAAAAATATCATGCAGACCCACAACCTTGTATGCATATATAGGGAAGTGGAGGTCAGGGGAGGACTTGTGTATTACAGCAGTAAGTGCCAGAGGAAAGCCCAGCAGTAATTATTAATTCCATCTTCAAGCACAGTTTGAATACAGCTCAACAAATGAAGCACTGAAGAATGAGGGTAAGATAAAATATTGACTAGCTGCTCCATCATTGTCTGGTCTGTGCCCTAGATAGCACAAGGGTGTTTTGGAAAAAGCAGAATGGAAACACCTAATAAAAGGCTGAGCTTTAAGGATTTGAATTTTCATAATTCATTTTTATTTTTTATAACAAACCTGCATTTTAATGCAGTTTTACACAACCCTATTCAGAGGTAGTCACATATAGACATATAAAGAGGTTATATAGGCACATTATTTTGCAAATATATAGACATTTATCTGTGCCTACCTACCCTTTCCTAAAACAAACAAGCATCTGACACCTAATGCAGCCCTTGATGAGAACTGCTCTCTCTTCTCCATAGAGTACCACCAGTAATTATTCACCATTAGTTCTTAACGGGAAGAGATTCAGCCGGGATATGGTAAACAAGAAAACTCTATAGATTGTTCAATATAGCCTGGCTGGCTCTCAACTGAGCTAAGAAGTGATTGGATCACACTGCCTGGATATTTCAATCACAGTTTTTATCACTGGGGAAAAGCTCCTTATTAACCTGTACCTGGGCAGGTCCCCTCCATGTCCATATATGCAACACTGTCAGGAACATACAAGTGCCCCTTCTAGTTCATGTTACCATGCCTTGAACCCTAAACTCCTGTGGAGTTAAACCACTAACAAGATGGAGACCTAAAGGGTCCACTTAGACTAACAACATCTTGAACTCCCTACCTGCCATAGATTATTTTTTTTGCAACAGGGTAAGGGCTCCTTCTTGCCATGGCAAACATCTGACTGGCAAAAAGATGGTCCTAAAAGGCAACATTGGTCATTCTCAAACAAAATAGTTGTGTATGGAAAAAAAGGAAAGGAAAAAAAGTCCTCTATGTGGATTATTTCACTACTTCAAAAAAATAAAACGACCCAAGGAAAAGGGTCAAGCTAAAACGATGGTATTTTTAAAGACATGTGCCCTACCAGTGATACATTTCCTGGCACGTCTCACATCATCACCCCATTCCTGTGACTCCTCCACCATCAACAGGAGTTGTGTGCATCAACCCAGGGAGCCTGAACACCGGGCAGACTGTATGTGAAAAGCACCATTTTTTCGTTATGGCAGAGAACTGAAGTATGCAACTGGCACATACTGTAAAGGCATTCAAAATATGACAAAAAAAATTGTTCAAATGCTTTCAATCTGCAGGAAACAAATGCTCTCTTCACTGGCTGCTCTGTGGCAAACTTCTAATTCCATCCAGAAAATCCAGCATTCCCAGTCTGGGCTAACGACCATGCTACCAGACATGAGTTTATGTTTTTCATGCACATTTCATGTATTCCCACATGCTGTGTTGCTGCCAATAATTTATGACTGATCTGCACCCAGCCTGCCCTTTAGCATTTTATTTAATCTCTGCAACAGTGATTTACAATGACTCATCATTAATACAAAAATGTACATGTGTGTTAACAAGTTTGGAAGAATCTAAGGAGGAAGGCAAATTTTTTTGCCAGTCGTGGCTGAATGACTTATGAGCCTGCTGAAGAAAGGCAAAACTAACCAGAAACAATATGTTAGCTCTTCCCTGCAGCAAACAATTTAGACAAGAAGAGTTTCTTCTCTTGCATACCACCCTAGAAAAAAAGGTTAGGGGAGGGTTGCCCTGTATCCCCCAGGATTTGGGAGGGGATGAGCAGCTTGTTGGTTGCCCCATGGCTGGATGTTCCATTAGAATCCACGTGTGGGTGCAACCTGCATGCTCAGCCATGACCTCACAGCCTCTCTGCTCCTTAGCATCCATTTAGCAGGGGCTGAAGTACCATATTTTGGCATCTCTGCCCACGACCTGTGATTTAAGAAAGCCCTAACTGTCTCTATAGTGTTAAGTCTTCGTGGGTCTGGGCAGGGAAGGGGAATTGTCTCAATAATTTATACAATTGTAACACCACAGCAGAATTACCAAACTAGCTCAAGCAGAGGAAGCCTGCCCTACATCCACAAGACTTCAGTTATAATGTATTTTGACCTACTTTTTCTTTTTTTTTTTCCTTGCACATAAGGAACTTATAAAAACACATCTGACACAAAGCCAAAGTAAAAACTCCTCAAATCCGAGGCGAGATGGGTACTGAAAAAACACCCTGGAAAGTCGCTTGGGAGAAATTCCACCAGCTTTAGTTCAAAGCATCCCATGTTCATCATCTTGAAAAATTTCTTTGATGGCCCATCCTAAACGGACACACGTGCCCATGCCAAATCCTACGCTCCCAAACGCCTCCAAAGCAGCAGACCCTTACTCCACCCCTGTCGTTAAATAAGACCCCTGACGAACATACACAGCTCCTCAACTGGCCAAAGCACCTATCATTAAACCAAAGGACAACCACATAAATTAGGGTATTGCCTGGATGAAGGTTGGGGGACATAAACCAAGCAAACACTGTTTTTTCGTGGCTGAGCCCAAACACCACAGGTTACGTTTCCTTCTAACACGTATTTTACGTTTAGTGGCTTTTATTCCTCTGCTTTAAAGTAAATATGTTGGAAGCATACTTCATGTACACTAAGTGTTTGGTATTTTCCTTTCTTCAGTGTCTTAAAGGGCTGCAAAAAATTGATCTCACAGGGCTGCTGTGGGGTCACAGAAATTGATAACCCTTACAAGCTATGCTTATGTGAGCCCGCCTGCGTCTCCCAGATAGTGCACTTTGTAAATTAATCCTCCAAAGGCAAATATATTGTAAGTAGCTTGTTATCTCTAAAGTACTAAATTGAAGAATACATGGGATTATATTGACAGAAATTACATTTTCTGTAATGGGGTTTAATATATCTGAAATCTCTCCCATAGGCTCTGACTCTCTCTAAGAGAGGAGGGTTTGTTAATGTAGGTGCGATGGACATCAAGACCAAATTTATTCACTAAAATGGATTAGGCCATGTAATCAGAGCTTCAGTAATATTAATCTCTGACACTTATTGAACGGCAAAAAAATACTTTTGTCTGCAAACTGGCATTCCTCCCTCCCTTTTCCCCAGCAGGCTCTCCGTTTGCCTTGGCCATTTTCTGGGTATTACTTCAAAGAGGATAAGGTTTCCCATCATAAACACTAATCTAAAAATATTAGGACAATTAATTAGATACACTTAGTTTTACAAGGTATTAGATTGCAATACACTTCAAATATGACACTTGTTCTGCGATAGTGGGAGAAACCTGCATTTTGATGCAGTAACAAAGGTAATAAATCAAACTTTTTAAAAAGAGTTCTCTGTTGTGTTCTTATACTTAAATCACAAGTAATTTTCACTGGTTGCCTTCAGCACGTCCCGGACAGTGAGCAACCCAAAATCCACAGCAGAAACAGCCCAGATCCCCATTTCCTTTAAACAAATCACTCCAACAACAGCTCAGGAGCTCCAGCAACCCTTAGCAGGAATAAATAAATAAAATTGCTCCATTCATACTTCAGTGGCAAAGAGGCAAATTATTCTCAAAGTTTAATCAAGCTTTCAAAAACCAGACTTTTGAAACAAACTGGTTGATAGAAGAATGTCAGTCAAAACAACCACAACCCACTAACAACATTTTTTAGTGTGACAGCATCTCAAAATAACACTGTCTGCAGAAACAGAGCCAGTCACCCCTTTTCTTCACCCAACATCTCAACCTCTTCCAATACCAAAGTTCTCAAACTGGATGTGTCTTCCTATTGAAGCAGACACATCCTCAGCCAGGTCCCTTTCTCCAGAAGGAGGATTGGTACCAAATACAAACACTGAAATCTGTCCAAGCGATGGGAAAAGAAATTCAGCTGGAACCTCCTAGTTCCCATACCCAAAACCACTCCCCCAGCTAGATCCCTTTTGCATCAATAAGCTGCTGGCGGGGGGAGCAGACGAGGGCAAGGTGTGTCCTCAAAAATGCAAAGCTTTAGCCCGAGGGTGCCAGCCGCCGTATAGAAACACCAAGGAAAATTACTTACCAATTGTTCACTTGAAGTATAGTGAGCCCTGTGTCTTGTGCCAACTGCTTTTTCTGTTCTTCTGAAGGGTAAGGGTGCTATAAGACACCAAAATAAATATATACATTTAAAACAATGATTTATTTTTTTCTGCCTACTTTTTATTTTCAATTAAAAAAAAGAACAAAACAGAAGCGTGACATCTATTATTGAAAGGTGAAAATGCTGAGGTGTGTCACTCTTTTATAATTATTAATGGGCTACTACATCACTTAATTAATGGCAGTAAAAGACAAGCCAATTATAAAGATTAGTGAAGTGGAGAAATAACTGCTTAGGATACTGGCAGTACCTTGATACTCAAGAAGGATATTTGTTGCATTAGTTGAAAGTTTTTGCACTTGTCTCAAATGACCGATTAGAGTCAAATCACCTTTTTTTTTTTTTCTGTATTTCACAGAACAATAAAGAATGTGATAAAGCACTTCTCTGCAAAACTAAAACACGCTGATGTTTTCTGAGATAGTGAAGACAAATCTTGCCAGTGCCCCAAAATAATTTGCAAATAAGATCAGCATCCTGAACATAAACAAACGCCTGGGTTTTGAACACAGGCCAACGCAAGGTCAATGATCAGCACATTTTTGCCTGACATTAACATAGCTGGGCTGCACTAATCCTAAGAGACAGAAAATAAATACTGGTTTAATTGAAGATAATGTTAAAATTCAATCATAAGTTAAGTTTCTTGTGAGAACTTGATTGCTTTCTCAGAAAATTTGCTTCTGCATGAATACAGATTGCTTAATAAATCAACAGAAAAAACCACATCCAAGTTTGAAATTTAGAAATATCATTTCTGTCCTTTCTCTTCATGTAAAAATGTCACTGTCCCAAAAGCAAATACCCAAATATTGCAAAGTAACCATTCCCAGGAAAAACCCTGTTTTGAGGATCTGGTTTGTCTCTTAACCTGGACACCAAAGTCTCAGTACACATCAGTCAACAACCTGGTCTGCCACAAGGTACTTAATAACATATCAATAAAGAAAATTTGATATAACTGCTTAGACCTATCCCAACATCCCATTTAGCAGTTGATTGTCACAAAGCATTTGCTGTTATACACACATCCCTTTTTCCCCTCAAACATTCCCATATTCTTTGCTGTAATATTACAGGAGATGTAAACTGAAACCTTGTAAAGCGTAAGAATTTAAAACCTCGTAAAATTCCACAATCTTATTGGTATCGTAACTATTTAGCTGATTTTATATATTCTTGTAAACAGCATAATCTGACATCTCATAGCTGGGTTACATGCCTGCATCACCTCACTTTACCAAATAGGAATTTTTGTTGCAAGTCTAAGAACTTCCTTTTGCCCAGTGTGTCCATTTCTAAGCCCACCACCATGGCCATCAGCTCCAAAAGATACAGATTTTTTCACTCAAAAATAGTGGGGAATTTCGCATACCTTTTAAAAATACTGTTTTCTTGTCAGCAAGCCCATAGATAAACTGCACATCTGTAAACTACCCCCTGTATTTTCTATATGTACATGAAAAAGCTCCAGAATTGCAAAGTGGAAGACACAGGAAAGGAGATTTTACTTATTTTGTATGGGTATTTTGCATTTTACCCATGCAAAAATATAGCATGAGTTTTATTATTCACCTTATACACACATTCATCCACAACAAACAGTTGTACTTGACTTAGGTCCATCTATCTGAACATAACATTTTACTTCTCTTCCAAAAAAAAGCCCTACAGAGATGATTTGTAACATTTTCATCTTTACAGCTTACTTCCCATTTTCATTACTTTGCTATCAAGCAAGGACAAAATTATTCTGTTTTTTTTTTTTTTTTTCTTATTTCACTTTGCCACCTTACATGTGATCTAATTTTAAGTAATTGAACAAACTGTGTCTAATTTCATGCAGCAAGCAATAATTACTAGACAGCCTCTAGCTATTGGAATTGAGAACTCTGTCTCCATTAAGCAATTTTCAATTGTTCTGGACTTTTTTTTCCAAATAGACAAGACTGGATAAAATTAGCCATCAGAATAATACAGTCACTGTAAAAATAATTGCTTTAAAAGTCCCAAACCCCAAATTCCTCAAATTGCAGTATGTTTAAGGTCATTTGATTTTTTTTTTTTTTTTTTCATATCCTAGCACAGCATAAACTTTTAAATTCATGATAAATCTATAATTGCCATAATCACATGACAGCCTGGGACTTCACATAGTTAATCCCTCTTAGCTAAAGGTTCACAATGCAGCAGGTTTTTAATTATGATTCGGTGTGGTTTAAAATAATCTTAAATGTTGGGCATCCTTATTATATAAGCTTTCTGTAGATCGTATGAGTTGTTCCTTTGTAGGCTAAAAAAAAATAAAATAAAAATGACTTGACAAAGAATCAGCATGCCACAGGCTAGGTTGCTATAAAAACATTCAAAGCCTTGTTGCATTCCCACCCACAGGGCTAGGAAGGCCTGTGCTACAGGCAAAGGCAGACATCACATTGCAACAGAGAGAAAGGGGGAAACCCTGAGAACTGCCATTTTATGAAGAAATAGGAAATTCAGTCAAAACTGTTGCTGTTGGTCTTCATTTCACCCACCCAAGAATGGCAGGTGCCGTTCCAAAGCTTTCTAATGGTTGTTTAAAGGGATAAAGACACATGAATAGAGATACGTGTATATAAATTTGCATATATGTGTATATTATATTTGCATGTGTATGTATAAAATATATATAAATATATTAAAAAATAGTATATATATCTTAGGCAAATAGTTTAGTTTTAGGTGGTCCTGCGAGGAGCAGGGAGCTGGACTTGATGTTCTTTATGGGTCCCTTCCAACTTGAGATATTCTGTGGTTCAATGAAATATATAGACATGGAAATATATAAACATATATGGAAGTGCATGTCTCAAAACACTGCACTGACTCCAGTTGGCAAGTCCACCTATCACTCTAGATCACTTTGGGATACCAAAGCAAATTGTACCACTGTTCAATAAACAGTGACTTGAGACCTTTACTTTGTTGTGTACATTAGCTCCTACCATTATCTCTTAAAAGCTTAATTATTTGCAAACAATTGATCAAGATGGGAATTGGAGAAAAGAGACGCCGGACCACCGGGAGAGCTGCAATGCATTAGGAGAGCAAACAGAATTACCTTTAGGTCTTATAATCAGAATTAACGATTGGGACCGTATGCAGGGCAGCATGAGAAGCTGTAACGCTCCTGCTGGAGTGTTTTCCATTTGATCTGCATTAACACCTCGAGTGAAAGCCATAAAACAGTGATTACAGATGGGAAGGCTGACCCTCCTTCCCAGAACCAGCCCAGCTTGTGTATACTGGAAGACTGCAGACAGGCTTTCTTGCCAAGGCCGGAGGAAAAGGGCAAATCCAAGGGGAAAAAAAAGTAGGAAGCAGGCAGGTTGACAGAAAAAAAAAAAAGCCATTGGAAAGAATAAGGCTGAAAACAGAGAAGGACTCTGAATCTGGCTCTGGTATTTCTGATCATGCTGCTGCTACAGAGCAGCATCCACCGAGTGGTAGGAGACCCAGTGCTTTTCCCTTCCCATAAATCTAGTGCTGAAATGCGGATTGTTTGGCACCATTAATGTGTTTTTGAGGCTCTGTGGTATTACTTTTAATAATGACTTAGTACAGAAAGTGATTGCTTAATAACACCATCAAAGTCTGCATGCAAATGAAAATTATCCCTGGGGGATTTGCCCAGGGTAATATGAACAGTTAAGGAACATTTGAAAAGGTAAAAATAACTATGCAAAATATGAGTCAGAGCAGTCATTTTAGCAGTAACAAAGAAATCAAAGTGACAGAGAGAAAAATGTAACTTTCCATCATATTCTCTCGTCACTGTTTTATGAATGGTATTTAGAGAGCAGCTCTCTTAATAAAAGCCCCTTTTGAATGCAGCCAAGATCATTTTTAGCAAAACAAACAATAAGACCTTTTTTTTTTTTTTTTTAAACCACCTTTGACTACAGCTGTCGGGTAAAGTCTCCAGTAGATACAGATGGAAAGCATCCAAGTTTGTATCTTAATGATACCCCTTGTCCAAATGTACTCCTTTCCCCAAGTTTTCCACCCTGGGCTGCAAATGCTGGATGCCAGGACAGTACTAGACTTTATCTTATCTGTAACCTGCTATCAGTAACATTCCCTCCCTCTCTGCCTTGCCTGCCATAGCTGTGCATCCTAATGGTGGCAGAAAAATCTGAAAATAATCCTGCCCAGAGTTTACTGCTGAGATAATGGGAGGCAAAGCCACCGCTGCTCACTCCCATATTACTAATTCCTCGTGGCACCAAACCTCCCTGACACCAGCACTGCCAACCAGCCCCACCACAGCAGCAATCCCCATGCAAAAGGTTGCACGTCACGTTATAAGGATGTTGTGGCAACCGTCCAGCATTGCCCTTATCACGGCAGCGCCGTCACTTGGCTGACCACGCCGGGAGAAACATTTCGGAAGCCCTTTTATCCCCTTCCTCCAGCCTTCTGCCTCCTCCAGAGCCCAGCACAATGCACCAAGGCGAGATGACCTTGAGCTAAACTCTGGTAGGTGCTGGAGAGAAACTACCCCTCCAAAACCGGTGCCCTCAGGAACGCCTATTAATTGTTTTCTAACCTCAAAAAAATCCAACACTGTGATTTTCTTGTTTCTGAAAAGCATCCCAGCCTACCTCTAACACAGTAACCAAAATAAAGTCCAAGGTTCAGCCCTCCAGTGACAAACTGCACATGGGTTTCATGCCGAACTCTAAATCCTTGCTTTACCCAAACTTGCCCAGGGTCAGCTAAGGCGGCAGCGCAGCCCTTGGGGTCTCTCCCCTTCTCCTACCTCCTCCTGGTTTGCATTTGAACTGTTTACATTAGTGATCAAGTTGATCTACGAGAAATTATGATTTTTTTAAAAATATCCATAATGCTTTCCTATTGTCTCTCAGCTTTATGAATTAGTTTTACTGTTGCAGTGAATGCTTTTTTTGTCTCCTGACTGCACATTATCAAAGGGACACTTTGTGTCTGCCATTTGCATTACAAAAGCAGTGCATGGTGTAGTCTAAGAACAGAGCTTGAATTTATAGCAGTCGAGTCCTGGATCCTCACACATGCCGGCCTCTGAAAGAATAACGGGGGCTCCTGCATTCACAAAGTAGCCAAAAAATGGTTGGATCACTATCTGTAAAGTCACAAGATTGCAACCTGCTTTCTTCGTTGGCCACTGGCACATTTAGAGGGAGTAATAAAGAAAACGTGTTGAGCCCCCTTGCCTATTTTGCAGGCTGTGTGAATTGGTTTAGAGACCATCCCTGCAACCTGCTTTATATTCAAGCGAGGCTGTAAAAAGTTGCCAAGTTGAGGTGACTGGGTAGGGAGAGGGGGAGAAAAAAAAAATCAACTCGGAAGCTGCGAACTCGATCCTGTTTATCCCATGGGACTGACTCGCACGTTGGAGGAAATACTAAACACTGAGAAGGAAGTTGTTTTATTAGAAATGCATCTATGAGGCTGGGAGGGAAAAAAGCCTCTGCAAAGTTTGCACAGTCTTTTCCTTGGCTGCCAGCAGTGAGTCAGGCTGATAATGCTGTTGAAGTGTGAGCTGGCTTTGGCATTTAAAACTCCTCGTTGCTTTTTCAGCGCAGCAAGAAAACGCAGTCCATATGACATGATCATGCTGCAGACAAAGCCAGCCTTTTCCTCCTCCAAAAGAAAATATTTCTTCAACTTATTATAATAGTTTAATATCCCCACAGTAAGGTGGGGTTTTTTTTTCATAGCATTACTGTTAATAAATCCTAGTGCTGCCAGAGTTATTGAACTGCAAACTACGAACGCAGAATCAACAGGCATGCTCAGTCTTGGAAAGTTAAAAATACATCAAAATATGCAACGTGAGGAGATGTTGCATCCATGTATCACTACAGCGAGGCCATGCACTGCTGCTCAACTTTTGCATCAGCCCACCCCTATCACATGAGGCTCTGAGACACTGCCCATCATTGCCCTTACAAAATGTTCTGCAGGCTGATTTGGCCACCCTGCCAAAAAATGAAAGGTGAGGAAAGGAGGCAGAATCTGAGTCTCCTAAGGTAAACACAGGGTGTAAAATACAGAGCCAATACCCCCAAAGTTTTAACATCTGAATGTGTGTTCGCAGAACAACCTGATTAAACAGAGGTTGGGTTGGTTTTGCAGGCAGGGTCGGGGGACGAGATGTTTTATTTGCACGGGCTTACGAAGCAGGGAAGAGGTACTGGCAACAGCAACACTTTTTAATGAAGGAGTTATGCTGGGGAAAAAAAGAAAAAAGCTCTGTGCTTCTCGTTTTTTCCCATTTGCCCTTTTGTAAATAATTTTCTTGCAAGGAGTTGTCTGTGAACAAGTTTTGGCACTCGCTAACATAAATATCCTTTCCAAGGCTGATGGAGAGACATGGTATGGCTTGAGATGCGCTGCCAATACTTCTCTGGTGGCCCCATCAAATCACTCATAATGCGAGCACTCATTAAGGAAAAAAAGTTCAGATCATCCCTTGCACAGGATATTACAGAAGTCAGAAAATGGAAAAACCTTTTAACTCATCTAATCCATCCCCTGGCTGCTACAATATTATTCCTTCCATACCATATATTATTACCCACTACTGCCTTTTCCAGTTGAGCTTCAACTAGTTCAAGCAATGGTGCTTCTGTATTTCCTTTTGGAGACACTCTGATAGACCTTAGTGTTTGGAGCTTACTCTGGCTCCTACCAGTTTTCGGTTTAAGCTGAGTCTATGCAGACACTCCCACGCCATACCTGGGTAATTGAGTGGAGCTTTTCCCATCTTAAACATTCCTTTAGTGCCGGTATGTATGTGCATGCAGAAACACACACACAGTGCTTGCACATACACATTAATGTCTCTTAATACACTTAAGAAGCGATTTTTTCCTCTAGCATCAAGATTATTTGTGCTAATATGACATGGGCCATGTGCTTTCCCATCTTGTGCCCTGTTTTTCTTTATTTATTTTTTTTTCTCTATCGCAGCCAAAAAATAAGGAAGGACAGGGTGAATTAAAAGAAAAATTGCATCTAAAAGATCAGCAAAACTCTCTTCAGTGCAGCACATGGCCAAACCCAATGAAATATTACATCCAAGTCACACCAAAGGAATGGAGGAAATGCATCATCCAACTGCGTTAGAGCTAAAATTCACGTCCTTGCAACCTGGCTTTCCAGTTAATCCAGCATCTTTATCAGGTGGCCACGGAAAGGCAGGAAGGTGAAGCCCAGCCTTTCCTAGGTGTGGGGCTTTTGGGAAGGAGGGAAAAATATCCCTGTCCTCAGCGTGCTACAGGAAATCCTGACTACCTGATAACTCCATGAAAGCGCTGCTGTTGTTTTTAGAGCCAGCCTAAGACAGATTAGCCCAGGTAAATATCTCCTAACCAGAAGCCTTTTCTCAGCAATAAGTCACTGTCCTTATCTACCTCAAATGACTTTCTAAACAGGTGGGCTCAGAAATAACTCTGCAATCTCTGGGAAACGCCAGCACCAGCAGTTGTAATCCCACAGAGCTAAGCCGAAAGCTTTTATTTGTGCTTTTTGCTCTCTTTCTCAGGCTGCCTTCAGTACATCAGGAGCTCCCTCTGTGAGCAGGGAGGTAAAAATGCTCCCCTACATCTACATCCCCTACCCTACACACTGCAGTGACCAGGGTGACGGAGGTTTGCTGTGTTCAGCCAGGTCCCTAATATCAACCACAGGCTTTAGGATAGAGCAGGAGCTTTAGGCAGGTTTCCTGGGGTGACTGCAACCTTGGGAGCAGCCACCAAGCAGTTTGAGAAGCCTCCTGCCATGAGCTCGGCCACCTTTTTTCATGGAGGGATCAAGCAGTAATGCAAAGAGAGTTCAAGGCAACTACCGTGTTGAGATGCCCATCTTCAGCGCCAAGAGGAGGAGGGGTTTACATTCAAACATTTTCTATTTGAAAATAAAAAAAAAAACCAACAACCACCACTGAGGAAGGAAATGAAAAGATAAAGCTGCTATTTTGCAACGCCTCTTTGTTGGCATGGAAAGTCCTTGAACAGATGCCCTGTCCACCATTAAATATTCACAACATATCCTTGTAAAAGAATAAAGCCCACTCAACTTATAAGCAAAACCACAATGTGTTCTTCATAAAAAAAAGATGCATTTAAAGATCTGGGAGGAAAAAGAAAAAAAAAAGGGGGGAAAAGGAAAAAAAAATCCAAGCCAGCAAAATACCACCGTTCTCTGAAGAAGCAGAGACTCTTGGAAGTAGTGCGCATTCTCTGGCGTTAATTTTCCCACTTAAATTACAGTGATGCTGTAGCCTCATCTCATTAGAGATCATTGTCCCCAGTAGACAGTTGTGTTTATGGGGGATTCTTGCTGTTCCACACCTGCTGCTCAGGTTGCTACGTGATAAAGCCTGCATACAAACAGCAGTCTTGAGGTTGCTGGACTGCAACTGATGAGCCCAGGCTAATTCAGGGGTGATTATGTAGTTTACTGGACCACTAAACCTCTTTAAGCTTGTAATTACTGCCTATTTGAGTAAAGAACATTCAAAAGCAATTCACTGCATCATGCCTGCCACAGCTGGAAGCAGGCTGCCAGCAGTCTGTGGGGACATTAAAATCTACAGGGACGAGGATTCGAGCTCAGCTCGTAGGCACTGGCGGCGGCGGCAGCCAAGTGTGTTCACATTCCAGCTCACCTTTTCTGACCAGGCCTACTATTAAAGGTGCAATGAAAACTATAGAAAAGCAATAAAGATGAAAAATAACGCAGCATAATTGAAAGAACTGCATTTTAATGACTCTCCCCCCTCTTCCCTCTCTCCTTATATTGGCTAAAAAAAAAATTTTAAAAAAATTAAGCCTTTTTGTCATGAGAAGGGAAGGGAAAGAAAAGGTCTTTTGCAAAAAAGGAAATGCACTGGATTGATGTGAGTTTTTCTCTTCTGAAGCTGGGGGCTTTCCTCATGTTTCGAAGCTTTAGAAAGAAAAAGTTTACTTGTAAAGTGAATGCAGAGTCTTATTACGTATTTGGCCACAATGACAACGTAGAGGGATCTTAATCACTGAATCTTGATTAAATCCTCTTTATTGAGTCTTCATTAAACCCTCCAAGGGTATCTCCAGACCTCTCAGTGCTGCGTCACTCACAAGCACCAGGAAATACCCCAAAACACCACTCTGCAAAACAACTCCACGGCACATAGCAGCACAGAAGTCAGGCACAGCTCCCTACTATCAAGACAAGGGGTTTTTTAAATAATAAATAAACATCCCTCTGATTCTATTTGCCTTTTGAGTTCTGAACCACTTGAGTCCTCCTTTTCAAGCCTGCCCCTGAAGCTTGCAATGAGTGGGAAGTTATTGAAAAATGGCGCCTTATTTTTTTGCATAATAAGCAGCCTTTGGGAGTGGGGTCTGGAGGAGAAGAGCAGGTCAAATGGGACCTATAACACAGGCAGGAAGGTTGGTAATGGGGATTTTTACAAGTGAGTAAACGGAGGTCCAGAGAGGATTGCTCTGGCAGAGCCAGGACGAAATGGAGGGAAGTTGAAGCCCCAACATTGTGTGGACTTCACTGGGAGCTCTGACAAGGTGGCAGCACCTGCCCGTGTGGTTCTAGTTGAAGAGCTAGGTCCTTGGAGCTCTCCCTTCCTCCAGCCATTCCAAAACCCATCTCCCTGCTATTATACTGCCATGTGTGAGGTCCACATGGATGGCCCTAACGAGCCACCCTATTAACTAACTGCATGAAATGTACTTTAAAGCCTCGCAGGATGTTTGGAGATCCAGAATTCATCAGTGTTGTTTCCCTGCCCCGCTTACAACTGCAGCAGCTGCCTGGCAGAATGGGGTGTGGGAAAAAGGAAAAAACAAGGAAAATAAAATAAACCATTGCTATTGATATAATTAACCCTGAACTGGAGGTAAATTTAAGAGACGTGGCCTCTTTCTCTCCTCATCTAATAAATTGCCTTGTTTTAAAAAACGTGGACATCTTATCTGTAATATTAATCTCAGTATATACCTTGAGGGAAAGAGAAAAAAACCAAACCCATGCACATATGAGCATGTCACTGTTAACAAACATCAGCTTTTAAAAGAGAATATAAAAGCATTTGGGAAGTTTATTCTTAAAAAGCATGTAAATTCCCAGCCACAAAAATCCTCCAACTAACCCCATCCAAGCTCCAAAGAGCCATGGGCTTATATGTTATCCAGCCATCACTCTTATTAATATTCATTAGGCAGGTCTACTTGCATTTTCATAAGCTGCGAAGGTGGCAAAAGAAACAATCAGAATTCTTTAACACACAGGCATTATCAATTCAACATCTGCCAAAGAGGAGTGCATACAGATCTGAGGTTGAAATTTAAATGCAGTTTACCTGGGCTAGAGCTGGGCTTCCCTTCCCAACACCCAGCAAGCTATTTCAGGCACTCTTGTTTCATCCATCCCAGCTTTTACATCCCTGCAAGTTCACTCCCCATTCTTTTTACCTTTAAAATGAGAGTCCCTCATAATTACCTCCTTCATTCCTTAGCTCTAATGAGTTCCCTTCTGCTAAAGGGAGTAGTTCAGTAAGATTGCATAAATGAATAATACAGCCAAGTATAAACTCAGTAAACTTGACTAAGCAATTCTGCTTTCTGACTAGAGAATTCATTTATCTACACCCATTTAGGGTATGAAATCCCTTTGACTGGCTTCAGGGTGCAGACCTGTGCAGAAATACAGACTCTCTGACCAGCCTGGGCTAAAATTGAACTCCAAGAGATGAATTAAGAAGTCTCCAAAAGAAAACAACTACTCTAATTATTTACCCTACTTAGCAAAGAAACTTGGCTGATAATGCTAATGAATTTAAGAATAAACCAGACATGTTCACAGGATGATACATACAGGTGCAAGGATGTGCATCAAAAAAGTGCAATTTAGATCTCCTGAGAGCCAGGACAAACCACATCCTGATTTTACCCCAGATCTCCAGATTCAACCTTAAATTAACATGCATTTGTCCACAAGTTCACTGCATATTGAGTCCTGTTCTTATAAAAACCTCCTTTGTAAGGTTTGGATGGTCTCCAGGATGTGGCTCTTCCCTCTTGGCAACCTACTTGGACCAAGAGGGATCCCTAGTAAAAAATAACCTTTTCGTCCCAAAAAGTCAATGCAGCCCTCCACCAATTTCACCTGACTTTCAAAAACTGCTAAAAACCAAACTGTATCCTCCTGCTCATGGAGGGCTGGCAGGACTGAACTTTGTATTTCAGTGGGAACATTCACAGAGTGAGGCACTTCTGGGGGCTCGGAGTTGGCTGATGCTGAGGGTACAAGCCCTGAAATGGCAAACCTGTCTGTGCCTGTGTAACTTTAGATAGGATGATCAGCTGCAGTGGACTCAGCCAAAGCCTGAGGTATCTAAAGGATATGCCCTCATCTTCGCAAGGCAAGACCCTCAGTCGGTGTCTTCTACAGGATGATGGATGGAGGAGACCAAGGCAGGGGTTTTTGGAAGGGGCTCTTCACAAACCCAAAGAGATTCAGCTACAAGAAACCAGTGCCCACTCCATCTCCAGCCTGAGAACCCCCTGTCATCTCCTGCCTTGTCTCCTTCAAGATCTGAACACATCAAGCACCATGCACGTGCTGATGCCTCCACAGATGCTACCATAAAAGAGACAATCAACATATTTGGAAGCAAAAGCATTGAGATGACATGTTGCTTTCAGCACATTTATGATGTGATGGACACTAATGATTCACAAGGATAATAACTTACGATCAATTTTTTCAATACCAAGCTCAAAATCCCCCTCTCTGCTTCCCCCTCCTTTCTGAGCAAATTTCCACATTTCTTTTAGAAAGACCTAAATGAAAGTAGCTAAAGACCAAAAAAATGTCACCACTAACAAGTTACAAAGTAAGAAAGAGCAACCAGGCACATTTGATCTTGTATTATACATGAACCTTTCTAAGATGACTGCTCCAATTAAAAAAAAAAAATTGAATTTATCATTTTGATGATACAAAATGATGAACTTGACTATTATATGCATATATTTTGTTTAATGGCTTCATTTATTTTAATAACAAAGAGGAACTAGATCTTTACAGATGAAAGCTTTATTTCATGGCCTTGGTGCAACTGGGATTTTTAAAATCTGTGATGTTAACCAAAATGTGATAATGGATGTTCTCAAGGGTCCTATTTTATAGCATTTTATGCAGAGCCAAACTATATGCGAGACATTACAAACATGATGCTTAGCCCTATTTTAAGAAAGTAGAACTGACTCCAGTGTCAGAGGCCCCTGTAAGTGTTTTCCGTCTGCTTCTCGTTCCCCTGAACAGTTACTTGTGCAGCAAAGTCTGGCTGTAGAAATACTGTGACAACGGCACCAGCTCTCCCAAAACTTGTTATAAAAGGACATTGAAAGGCACCATTTGTGAGATTTTGTCTGGGAGGGGACAAGAGTGATCACAAAGTAACTACTTTATCTATAGCAGGCTGCCTTAAAGGGTCTGTTGACATCCAGAAGAAGAGAGACAGAAGAAGAGAGTCTTAAAAAATCTAATTCTGTTACCATTTTTATGCCAGTTAATTCCTAAGAGACAATCAGAAACACCTCATCAAACTTGAGCATGCTCTCAATCCTTCTGAAGAACTTCCCGTCTACTTCACTTTCTTTTATTTTCACATTAGTAGATGGAAAGCAGTTGTTTAAGACAACAGCAGCACTCACGCGTACGCAGCATGAAGGATGCTCTTGCTTAACACGTTTTATACCCGTACATACATCTTTACACATGCAGAGGTGTACATGCACGCATGGAGACCGAAGTAGTTCTGCAAACTACACCTCCCACCCCCCAAAAGCAGGGACCCAACCACCGTTTTGGGGAAGGCAGCCCAAGATGGCAGCTCATGATTAATGGCTCGGTGGCGGCAAGGCCCCGGGTCTGATCTGCCAAACATCCCCTTCGTCTGCAGCCAATCAGCAGATGCAAGCACATAGGCCCTGTCAGCTTGACATATCATTCCTACGACAATGTCAACGAGTATTAATGTTCAATTATCTGTCCTAGAAATAACCCTCGCCTTGACGCATTGTGTAACTGGGCGCGTGGCGCCGGGGTAATCCGAGCGACAAGGGCAGAGATGCCCGCGCTCACCCGCTCGCCCTGAGCTGGCTTCCCAACATCGCCATGACATTGCCTCGCGGACGCCTTCCCCCTTCTTCCTCTCCCTGCTTGTGGGGGGGGGGGGCGGTTTTGGAAGGCCCNGGAAGGCACGTCGCAAAGACCCCAAAGACCTTTCTCCTCCTCGCGTGTTGTACGTTGTCCATCAGCACAACAAGATATGCTCAGAGAAGCCATATTTAGACTTCATGCCCATGCAGAACCACAAGAAGTTTGCTTGTTTGCTTTTATGGATGGCCATAAGCCATCCGTTACTTGGCAGTCTCTATGTCCTGTGCTTGGATATATCTATATCTATATCTATATCTATATCTATATCTATATCTATATCTATATCTATATCTGTATCTGTATCTGTATCTATACCTATATCTAATCTATATCTACATCTATCTACATCCTCTGTATCTACATCCTCTATGTCTACATCTTCTATATCTACATCTATCTATATATATCATTTACCATCAAAGGCAAATGTCAACAGTGGCTTCTTCCAGGGTTGCGTCAAGATCAATTCAGCCCTCAACTGCAGGGCTGGAACAATTTGTCCAAATGAAACATTACAGCTTCCCTTTGTTAAAGCAAGTTTAAAATAAGACCCCCCAGTAGAGAGATGATTTGAAGAACAAACACGAGTTCATTCCTGGCATCTTTCCCTGCTGTTCAAATATTAAAATTATCGATTAGGCCAAATTCAAAGAGGACTCTTGGAGAAAAAAAGCTTATCAAGTATTTCTTCTTTTAAATCAGCGTTACGGTCAAATTACCACTCATTCGAATAGGCTGCGATGGAATTTGCATGATTTTTTTTTGTTGTTGTTACTATGACACAGCTTCCTTGAACTAACATTCAAAGGTTATCGGCTCTAAGTTATGCTTGCTAAGTCTTCTTATACAACTCACAATCAGAGGGAGGGAGTGGGAGGAAGCAGTGTGATAACCAGTGCCAGCTTTGAGATAAAGCCCTCCACCTAATCTCTGTTTGTTTAGACAACCATCTAACCGCAACACCGGGCGTAAAAACAAGCCAGGTGTACGGCTAAGGAAATTTCTCCTGCCTTATCATGACTGCATTATATTTTGGGGCGAAGGGAAGCAGAGCCTTTTTTTGTTTTCAAGATAACTTTGAAAATTTAAATAATCCCAAAGTTTGAGGTTTTGATGTTTGGATTTGCTTGGCTGGCCAGGCTTTTTTTTGCTTTGTCTTGTTGGGAGGGGAGTGACAGTAACAAAGCACATTTTATTCCTCTATTTGTATTTCTGGAGGTTTTGGAGAAAAAAAGTTTTGCCATATCATGTTTAAGAATCAAGATCCTGCTTTGAAATATGTCCCACTGGAGGGGATTTGGAACCAATACAGGGTATCGTGGGATCAAACTGGTGCAAACTAAGTAGCCTAAGGAGCTGACAGAGGGTTGGGCGCCCAGCACACCTCTGCACAGCAGAGCTGAAGCTGCTTTTCCAGCGCTGTAGCTGTTTTTCCAGCACTGGTGCCAAAATAGAAAAGCTCTTCTTGCAGGTCAGGCCACAAGAAGCAGCCCCGTAAGGCATCTGGCTGAGGGATAACTGAGCCTCCCTCCAGCTTCAGCGGCAATATCAAACTGCTGTGGGACGCTTGCACGTCAGCTGATGGCTCTATTTCTCTTGCCATGCGAGCCCAAAGTTGCCTCTGACAAGGAAAACTCATTTTCCCCCACTTTTTCCCCCCTTTGATAATTCACCCCACCGTTTACTCAGTCATTGTAGGTATGAGGAAGTGATGAATGTTGCTGAGTGCCAGTTTTTTTGGTGCAAGATGAATAACCCCAAGGAGCAACTTACACCAAGTCCCAGGCTCCTGTCAGCCCTATAATTGATGATGTTTTCCCTGTAAGGGGTGGGGACTGGGACACATTAAGGCTCAATAGGGGAAGTAAACGGAGTGAATTGACTCAGCAACTATGCCTTTTACTACGGCTTCTAATAAGGATAAACTGATTACTGCCAAATGTACTTTAACATCACAGGGAGGGGGAGAAGAAAAAAAAAAAAAAAAGAAATCGATCTGCTCTAAGGAAATAAATGCCATATCAGAAGTTTTTTTAAAAGTGAACTATTAGATTTAAAAGCATGTTTCAGCAGTGTGTTGGCTGCTTCTTTCTGAGTTGCCATTTGCAGCTAGTCCAAAAATGATTTTGCAGCCTTAAAATGCATCCTAAAGAAGAACACTGCAAAATGATCACTATAAAGCCAACGTATCTTTTTTTTCTAATGTTGCTCTCAAGTGACTTTGATAACAAAGGGGTGCACGGCGATGCTCAAGCTGTATTTGAAATGCTGACTTGATGTCAGTATCTTTTTACGGCGACGGGGAGAGCGGATGCTCTGCTTCTGCGCCAGGCAGCGGAGAAGGCAAGCAGGCAGCAGCCCAGGTTGCCGGGGTGACTACAGAGCTGCCAACCCCGGGATCCAGCAAAACCCGCCCTGACTGATGGCTTCTGGGTTCCCGCTGACCTTTGATCCCTTCTGGTTTGGCTGGGAACAAAAGAGCCTGTTCACTAGGGCCCCTCGCACATATATTTAACGAAAGCGGTCATCGCCTATATGCTGATTAATATGTTTGCTCTACATACGGTGGGAGGAGGACCATGGCCGACCTGTGCCCTGTGCAGGTAGGCTCCAGCTTATCTAGCTTGCGTGTCACACTAAATAAATCAAGGAAACCCACCACAAGGCACACAAAAATGACCGAAACAGGTAAAGACAATTTTTGTCACCAACTCAAGAAGTTGCTGAGGCCGGCGACGGTGCCAGGAGCCATTTCCCCACGTACCCGAAAAACCTGCGTGGAGTTTCTGTCACTAGAGATTTGGTGCTGCTCTGACACCCAGGGCCATCAGCAGCTCCAACGCGCTGCCGCAAAGATGCTGCTGGCTACGGCAGCCATGGAGGACGCCGTCCAACCCTCAGCGGCAACTTTCATCGCCGCATATTGTCACCATAGCAATGAAGCTGGATGCAGCAAATGACAAGGGTCTGTCATCACTCAGCCCCGGCCTGACAGCCTTCAGCACCAGTCGCTCTCATCCAGCCCCAGCACACAAACACATCCTCAACAGGCCCCAAAGTAATAATCTGCCCTTCTGCAATCTGATCGTTTTGCCGGTGCTCCTGGTAGTGGTGTGCAGCCTGTGGAGATGCTTTGTTTTATTCCTCAGTGTGTTTTCATGCTTTAGGGAAAAGAAGGAGAAAAGCAAGGAAGTGGGGAGCCAGACAGGAGACAGTGGTACCCAAACTTCAGATACCAGAGATAATCAAGGAACAAATAAAAAAAAAAAACAACAAAAGAAAGGGGAAAATATCTGTTGCACAAGGGGCAGTAAAACACGGGAATTAATGTTTGAAAGGGATACGATGACACTTTCCATGCAAGGGCTTCAGCAAGGAATAGGAATGTTGTTTTGAAAGTCTAAAGATCTCTTTTAATATTAAACACAGTAGTTGTATATAAAATGCATCCGCCGCTCCCTTCACAGAAACAGGTGTCTGGGGTGAAGTCAGGATAACTGGCAAGGTGTGCTGGGCTGTCACTGACTGCAAACATGGCAAACACACTGCTCTGCCTTCGTGCCAACACCAAAATCAAGGGTCCCAGCTATTTCCACAGTCCTCCTGCCAGGGATGCCACAAAGAGACAATTAACTTGGTCTCCTTCCCTGCTGCCTTGGTGGAAGTGCGGCGAGAAATGACAGAAATCAGAGATGGCAAACGCGATCTCATCTAGAGCTCATCTGCCCGGTTGGATTAATCACAACATCTCTATTTTGGGAGAATTTCAGCGTGGGGTCAGCTTTTACTCATCCCACCCGTGCAAACTCATCCCTTCTAACCATGGCGCGTGCAGAAGATGGTGAGAAAGATTCAACTTGGTGGTTACCTTACTTAGCTCATCTCTACCACGCAACTTCGTGTTTTACTTTGTGTTTAGTCACACAGAATAACCCGATTTAGCAGCGATCCCACGTATTGCGCGAGCCCTCTCACCATCTAGAACGCTGCCTTTTTAATGATATTTAATTTAGACTCGCTTATATGCTACATTTGCTAGTGAACACATTGGCTGCACGGCTGTTATTTAACACGTCTGCCGTGCCCCCGTAGCGTGCAACACGCTCGTCAGTCCGTGGCAGCCCTGGAAAGACAATTCTCTGCCTGAACGTTCTTAAACCTGATTTACCGTTCCAGAGAAACAACTACGCAACTAATCTTCCAGGACAAATGTAACACTGAAGAACAACCAAACTGAAACATATAAATTCCATATATACTTAAAAATATTATTGTCTGTAATTTAATATAACAATATTTCTAGGCCTATAACCTTGCACGCAGAGGCAATTTCCCAAGCATTAATACTTAAATGGGTCATATGCACCACATCTGTCATTCTGTCCTGAAGTCTATGAGGCACAACCAAGACTCTGCAAGCCTATTGATTTTTCTAGCATTTGCTTTAATTTACTTAACCATTGAGAAATCCATCAGTACATAAAGGGCAACTGTCCATTACTGCCTCATTTGCAGACATTCTTTCCCTTCTTTTTTTTTTCTTTTTTTGGTAAATATTTCCCCTTAAATCACTGTGTGTTTACAGTGTAAAAATGAATCCGGAAAGTGCTCACACCTGTTTCTGTTCAGTAACTGCTGCACTGAGGTATATGTAATGTGCTTAAAGATAGAATAAATATCTAGACATTATTACATCTGTGTGCAAAGGGTGGTAAATTAGATCCTAATTACATTAACAGGGATTCTGCCTCCCAGCTTAAATTTTACATGAGCACTCTGTAAAAATCCAAAAGCTCTGCTGTGGTTTCTTTACGAGCTGGTGATTACAGCTACTTCCTATGCGGTCACTAAATATTCTGTTTACAAATAAATGAAGAAGCTTTGAGCCAACTTGCCAGGGTAATAATCCGTGGGTTCTTTTTTTTTTCCCCCAGCAAACCTTTACCACATAAGCATGGCAACAATCAGAAGCCCTGGCTTCATCTAATTACTCTATCACATAATTTCACAAATTGCCTTTTCACTGGGGAGCCAAGTGCAAAACACGCTCACAGTGGGATTTCAGGCAGCAGCTTTCATTTACTACTCATTTCTTGTTAAATTAAACACAAAAACACCAGTTGTGTGAAAGAAGTCAAAAAGAATGCTTGCAAATGAGCCAGACAAGTGTATCTTATATTTATACCATTCGCACAAAATAGCTCATTGGCAAGCTGGATTTTTAATGGTACCATTATTGCCTGTAACCCTTTTAAAGCCCTGCACGAGGCTGGTAACTGGATCACCCCAACCAACCTCAACCTGCTGAAACAGCATCAGCTCTATTAGCCAAGATGGCATCTTTTAGTTAATAGTTAATAACCAGAGAGATGAGGCACCCACCACCAGCGTGCCCCAACTTCACCTCCACGTAACCCCTCCATCTTCCCAAGGGTTTAACAGAGAACGACTCACAGCAGAATTTGCCCCCCCATGAATTCCTGGGTATCACACCCACCTAATAGAAGGGAGGGATGGGTCCTACAAATAAATCAGATGGGATTTGTAGGCACAATTCCTATTTCACCCCTGCATGGTCCTACCAAGGTGTGGGGGAGCCAGTGGGACTCGGGGGCAGAGGGACCTGGAGGGCCAGAGCCCTGCTAATTACCTGAGCGCTAACGAGGCAGGCTTGCAAGCTGCCACTGAGGAGCACAAATTATTTTGAAAATAATTGCAGCCAGTGTACCATCACCGGTGGAAGTGAACCAGAGGTTACACTGCTCTAAGATGACATTTTTTACATCAACAAGTACAAAACTAAAACATGGCCATTAGTAATTAAAGCTGCTCCTTTTGTAGCACCAGAGCCAGTAGGTCAGGTACCGTTTTACATCAGAAACCAGGCCTTGATGGCTGCAGATTTGCCAGCATTATCTGCACAGGGAGAAAAGAAAAACATTAGCAGCAGCTGTCTGTGTGCTTCAACATTGAAAATCCTATTCATACAGACAGGTGGAGTAATTTAAAAGCCAATGTGGTGCAATTTTGATGCAACTAATGCCACTGTTTACTAAAATGCCACCATTACTGCTGTTTATGAAAACATTACTAAAATTGCATTTTATTCATAAGAATCCTAAGATTCGGGTTATTACCGGCTTCAAAATTATTCTGCCCCCAACTGCAGCTTATGACTCTCCAGGGTTTACAACCTGCTGCACTGATGGACCCACGCTTGGGTTTCAACAATGAAATCAAGGGTTTACTCTCTTTGCAATTCCCAGGCAAGCACAGTGCAACTCCTGGATCAGCACAAAGTTCCTAGCAAATAAGCAAATTCCGCAATTCTATTAATACGCCAGATTCATCTAATATGGCATTTACCATCCCAAAAATATTACCTAGGGACCCCAAAAGCTCTGGCTGACATGAATACAGGTTGTCTAGGAAGAAGAGCTTCACTTCAAAGATGACTCTAGGTAATGAATAGAGCAAGCCACCTAAGGCAGTGTCCCACCATCTTCTCTTTAAGTTCTAAAAATGGTCTTGGAAAACATATTTACATCATGAACAGACCCTTGGTTTTATTAGTATGACTCAAGTGACACTTTAGTGCCACTAATGTGACTATCTCCCTTTTGGCATCACTGGCACAGAGCATCATAGAGGGAATAAGCTGGTGGCTTTTTTTTTTTATAAAAAAACTTATTTCCAAAATGTTTTATGCTGTACAGGTTTAAAAGAGGTTAATCGGTAACCAAGAAAGGAATATTCAGCTATACCTAAAGTCTGAGGAGCATTTTCTAGGTAGAAGTTTCTGGTTCATAAAGCAGAAGATGCAGTGGTATGTCTCCTAGACCTTGCCTTATTAAAATGATGGGCCACCACTGAAGTGAAACGAGTACTCGACTAAATACTCTGGGTCTAAATCAGGCAATGATGCAAAAGGTGAGGCAAATTAGATCACTACATATTAACTTAAACTCTTTTCTGCCTACTTACCTTCTCTCTACACATATATTTAGCACTGCTGTAGCTTACAGGATGAGGAACTGGAAGTGCAAAACTGAGTCTGATCAATACACTCGTTCCTATATTGAAAACTGCGTTTTCAGCTGAGCATTTAGTGGGAAAGGATGGAATTATCCGTTGAAAATTTTAACTTCCCATCAACAAACAAAATGCCCTTCCACAAGAAAAGTTTTCTGCAGGTAATTTTGACGGGCAGACAGTAAACACAACCAGCTAATAGGATTTCTTGAATATATGCAACAAGAAAAAACTGTGTAAGCTACAACAGTGCAGATTCTGTGTAGCTGAAGGTAAATGCAGGAAAAGGGAAACAAAACTTTTAAAATAGGTAAAAAACCAGACTGTATTCACTGCAGTATCACTGTTCCAGTTCATTCAGACAAGGGTTAAGTTCATGCAAGCAGATGTAGGATACTCTATGCCAGAGCAGGGGAATGCATCTTACACAACTTGATGTACCACTTCCAAATGTGACCCTATTTGAAAGGCAGCTTATCTTACACCACAGATTAACACATCTCATCAGATATGCGCCCAACTGGTTTGGTGCCTCATATTTTGGCACTTTACCTGATCTGATTAAGTCATTCGCTAGCTTACGCTGGAGTGCTGTGAAACTCCTTCAAGAGTTAGTTAGGAGATTGCCAATAAAAAATTAACACTGGCACTTATATACATAAGCATATCTGAGAATCGACATAGGCTCTTTTGCTAGAGGACAAGCTAAACAAACAACTAATAATGAACAACCGAGCCCATGAATTTATCCTCATTTCCTGCTCACCCACCGCTTGCCAAGATACAGTTGCCGCCTTTGGTGTACTTCATATTGCAAATTATTTGCCAAAATATTTCCGTGGATACCTCCAGATTTACAGATTGGTGGTCAGACTTTTTCCCTCCCACTTTCCCTCTTCAAAATGTGGTACTTGAATTTCGTACATCTGCTTTGACTGCAGAAAGACAGTTTGTCACACAGCACATTTCTGTGCCTCGACTGGAGGAGGCTAATTTCAAAAATGAAGTTGCACACACAAAATATCACAGCTGCAAATATAAAAAGAAAGGAGAGGGTGGAGAAGAAAGCAAAGCATCTACTGTTGAGTTAAAAATTCTTATTAGTGCAAACATTCTTGCTCGTAAACTCATTTCCCAGAATATTTATGCAAACAAAAGGAATTCTAGTACAACCAGAGCAAGTGTAATTTAACATCTGAATTAATGTTTATCATGTTTCAACTTTTCAGTATTCCCTCACTTCTACTCAGATGTGAAATTCTTCTGGTGTGTAAATACTGATGTGTTTCAGCAGCTTCGAAATAATTCAAATTCTTTAATGTGCCGGTGGATTCCACATAGGTACAACACTGCCTCTAAGGCAGAAACTGGGGGAAATGGGGAAAAAGGTAAGAAAGCCCTTTGGGAATAGACACTCTTTAAAACCTAGCCAGGCTGATGGCTACTTTCTGATTTTAAACAAAATACTTCTCTGGACCACTGCTGTTCCTGAGATCTTTGAGGAGCCCAGGATGAGACGTCTCATACCATGTAGTTTAAGACAACACAATGGTCGTTTTCATCAGAAATGAGACTGAATCACAGATATGAAAAAACATGTTGTAACTACACCACAATTCTGAACTTGAGAAGAGCTTTAGTATGGAATCTGGTGTCCTTGAACCAACTGATTAAAGCACCCTGTATTTTTCCTTTCTGGTCTAAACCCAAAGGTTTGTACCATAGCTCAGTGCTGGCAACTTAAATAATCTACAGGACAGCACGAGATCTCAGTACATGATAAAAGTACCTTCCAAGAAATCATGAAACTGGAGCAACAGCAGCACTGCCAAAGGTATCCTCCCAAAAAAATAAGTTCTCTTCAAAAATGGTGAAGTTCACCCATGCTAGAAAATGGACCAACCCTCAGAGGCTGGGCAGCAGGTCAAAGCATCAGATTTTAGGAATATTAAAGAAAATGCTGAAGGTTTTGACAGTCAGTGTCCTCCATCAAACTCTGGGAGGGCTGAAGGGTTAAGAAGTTAATTCAAACCAAGCTACCTAAATCCTGTTTGTCCTCCTTTCTAGAGCTCTCAGTTAAATCCTGGCAGAGCCTCAGAATAATTATCTTCTTCCATTATAACATTTCCCCTCTTCTCCCATGGAAGACAACTGCCACAGCATCTCCACCAGCAGAAGGGAGCTGAGGACCCTCATTGCGGGTTACTTGCACCAACGTGCGATGGATGCTTCTTCTCACCCCCTCCACACGTCTTCCCAATGCCAGGAGCAGGAGGAGCCCCAGCTCCCACCTTCCCAACCACGGGGATGACTTGTGCAGGGGTGACCAAAGTCAAGCTAAAAGTGCCTGGCTTTTCTCAGGAATTTGGGACAGCTGGCACTAAGAAGTCTTGCAGATGTGGAAGAAAGATTTTTACAGCTTTGCCCACAATAAAAAAATCAAGTGAAAGAGGATATTTGCGTATTTGGGATAAAGGGGTGGGGGAATATCCCCCCCTTCTTAGTCCAAAATGTGGAAATATGACCCCTGTTACGCAGATGAGCTCCAGGAGCCCTCTGGCATTTTGCAGAGCAAGTATCATTTGGTGCAGGATGGAGACTCCTCGTAATTTGTACTTTTAAGGGGGGTTGTTTTGTTTTAATGCTTCCAAACCCTCTTGAGAGGAGAGCAAAGAAAACCTTCGTTGTTTATAGCCAATTATTTCCCTTCGCCATGTTTTCAGCAGCCTAGTTTTCTGCCCATCTGCCCTCTTGCTATGCTCCTTTCCAAAACCAGACAAGCATCCCGCATGGGAGTAGGGGCAGGGAGCCAAACTAACCCCATGCTCTTCCCAGGGCAAAATCTCATAACCATGGAGGGATGAAAGAAGACATGGAATCTACTTGGTTTAAGCTTTAAAAGTTGATAGCCTGTAAAATATTCATACACAAACAAAACTGAATTAAAGAGTGTAACAGCATTTTTCTACCAGAATAACATCCTTGAAGCAACGGGGACTATTTTTCTCGGCTACATTTGGATATAAAGTGCCTCCTTCAAATACCTGCTTCCAATAAATTCTTTTATACAAATAACAGCTTTGCTAAATAGATTGCATATTACTTATTATAAGTTTTCTTGTTTAATAGCATTGTATCGAGCAATCAATAAAGATTCAAAATTCAGATATAATAATAGAAAAAAATCCTTTCACTTTTACTGTAAAGCCAACGTCTTTCAGCTACGTCTTTTACCTTCTACTCAGTCTCCCATTTCAGTAAGATTTAACCTCTTAAGGAAATTGTTTTAAAAGCAGTCAAAAATAATGATTAAATTATGGGATTTACATGAAAGAAATCCTTGGCCCATTCATTTTTTTTTAAATCATGGCAATTTGTTTTTTAAAAGGTGTTTGAAGTCCTTGAATCTACCTCTTGGCACCATTAAAAAAAAAGTAGTTTATAATCCCCTAATGTGCTTAAATAAAGCCTTTAGTAGTTTAAATTGTTATTAAACATCTTTTGGGATTATAATTTTATGGCTTTTTTTGCCTGATTAGATGATGAACGTGAAGATCATCAAATACTCATCATATAACAAACCAATTACATCGTATAATCCCCAAAATGAGGCTTGAATCCCAACATTTTAAATTAAGCTGGATTTAAAGGATGCAGAGAATTCACAATGAGTGAACAAAACACTTGAAAAGATACTTCCCAAGCTCCCTTCTTCTGGTTTTGAACAAAAAGGTACCATTGTTGGGACAAAAACATAGTATGGGTTGAAGCAAAAACTAATCCTGCCACCACAATTAAATTTACACAGATCTGGTTGTAGGCAAGATTATTTTTTATTTCCCTTCCTCCAAGCCCTTCCCTTAGTTTGCAATCCCTGCTGAATGGCTATAGGTTACAGCGAGGAGATCTACTTGAAAAATGGTGGTGAGATATGATCCCTGAATGTTAAGTGATCCAAGAAATAATAAAAAAAAAAAAAAGAAAAAGGGGCTGTAAAATACTGCCAGGCTGCAGCACACCCTCAAACCATCCTTAGGGCAACTTTCTGGAGCCCAGCTCCAGCACAAGACAGGTTTGTCCCAGTTCCTCCTCGAGACTCTGCCATGGTATTTGGTGTTCATCTGATACCACCCCACAAGCCTCTCCTAATTTTTGACTCAACCTCTTCATTAAACTAATAGTAGCTTTTTTCTTTTTTTCCCAATCCAAATAGTTACACAATGTTCTTTCCACTTCAAATTGATAGCCAAATCCTAAAAATAGATTTCACAAACCTCAAAATTTACAGGCTGGTGTCATAATCTACCTAAAAAATTTCAACAAGCTCCACAGCTACATTTTGCCTAACTAATGGCCAACCTGGACAGCTCTTCCAACCCAGACATTCAATCAAAATCAAGCCAGAATAGCAAACAGTTAAAAACAAATTCTGCAAAGTCCTAAGTATAAGCCTGATCACCACTTTTGCTATTGTTTTAGCTGATTTTTGATGTTATTTTTCCAAGGGGAAGTAAAAAAAAGGGCAATTTGGATGAATTTATCCCCTGAAGTGTTTCAGAGCATACTGCCTGCATCCACAGAAGACAGCGCTCGCCTACCCTTTGGGCATCCGTCAACTCAGTTCTGCACATCAGTCAAAATAATGGGGGGCTGCAGCCTGACACTGAGTAGGAACTACTGCCCAAACACTTCAACAACAGCAGAGGATATGGCCTGGCTTTTCTTTTTTTTTCTTCAGTAAATTAAAGAATTATTTCCTCCTAAGCGGGAAATGAGAACGAAGGGAAAAACGTTTGGAAATGTAGTCAGTATACAGAGGAAGACTTAATACTCTTGGAGATTGAATAACTGCACAGAAAGAATTAAACAAGCTTATACACTTTTAAAAGATTGTATTAGTCCAGCATTTATTTTAAGTCTTTCCAACCACTAATCATTAGTATGACAGACACAGCAATTACTGTCTATTTTGTTTAATTCCATGCCACTGATGTGTATTAATATTACAACTGTGAGGAAAAAAAAAATGCCTTTGAAAAGGAGGGCTCCCATCTAACACCCCAATTAGGAAGCACCAGTGGTCAAGGAGATGCTGGATTTTGTGCTTAACTGCTGCTTGTTTCTTCCCTGCCATTTTCCAGATGGGAAAGGGAAGGCAGATTAAGCGCTGGGGGCAAAAGGGAGGTATCATCTGCCCTGACATGTCCCCTGCCTGAACAGAACCACTTCCTTAGCTCTCCTCACCTCCTGCTTTAGGGAGACCTTTGTGTCCACCGTAGGGAAGACCAAATTCACTAATAATAAATAAATTAGGTATGTGGGATCTCTAGTTTCCTCAGCTGACCATTCCTAAGGATAACGTCACGTGCAGTGAGAAGCCCAGCTGGGGACACTGTCATACCCTGTGTGTAGGGCTGTAAGAGCAGTCACGAGGCCCAGACACCCTCATAAGTGAGCTGAAGTCTTCATTCCTTCAGTCTCTCACCTCCCTACTCCTTAGTTCTGATTGCAGCCATGATTTGGGCCTGGGTTTTTTTTCAGAGAGGACAGTACCCCAGGCAGCTTGCCAACATGTTACATTGCTCTAGTGCTAACCGTAGTGTTGGCTCTTCCCAAGTTATCAACATGCTTGCCTGGAGGACATCTTCCTCCACACACAAGACTCTTTTGGATGCACAAGTTCTTTGGTGCCATCTCACTCCAGTGAGAGCACTCCCATCTGAGACACATGCTTGGAAGAGCCTACAATGTTGTCCAGCTATGTTTTAATTTGGGGAAACTGTCTACAACCCCACCTAGAGTCTATTAAAAGGTCTGTCTCAAGGTCCTAGCTGGAGAAGGTTGGACTGGGTAAACCAATTCTGGTTTACTGAACTTGAAGCTTGGAGCTACCCTGATGCTGCCAGAAGAAGGGAAAGCTGCCCTGCAATAAACCTGCATGTTCTATCTGGCTGGGCTGGATCCACACAAGGGATGGGGGATTTTTAAAGTAAGCCTCAACTTGGTGCTGTGGCTTCATTGCACAGTTCCTGGGGGGTTCCTGTATGGGTATACTAGGAGAAGAGACCACCTTACAAGCAGATGCACCGATAGTGTCTCGAGCTCTGCAGAAAGCTCCACAGAACTCACATTTCATCTTTTGTGTACCATTACCGCACAGCAGAGGAGTGAAAAGTCACCTGCATCCTACACCTAATCTGAACAAAACAGTGATAGGGTCCATTCTCTGATCACGAGACTGTGCATGAAGCCAGCTGCAGGGTCAGGTCAAGCCCCTGTAGCTAAATACTTAAACAGGGTGGTTCCTGCCATGAGGTCTTTTAGGAGTCATCCCTGCTGTCTTCTACCGTGCTTCCAGGAATGGGTTTGGAGGGTGGTAGCTGGCCCAGGCTAAGAATGTGCTGGAGACTGTTCAAGCAATTTAACAGGATAGACCATGCCCAGGACTGGGTGATCACAAAATGACAGGGGGTGGAAGGGACCTCTGGAGATCATCTAGTCTGTTCAATTTAGTAGCACAAACACAGCAACAGGCCACTTCCAGGAAAACAAACCCTTAATAATATTAATAGCAGTAACATATACTACTTAATTTGTAATTCCTCACCTAGGAACTATAGGGACTGACATGCAGTTCCTCAGTGTTCCCTGGTGCGCCTTGTCCTGACTGCAGAGGTTCCAGGGCATCTCCTTAAACCAGAACCCAAACCAGCTGTGCCAGGCTGATGTAAGCATCACTGCTGGCACAGCATCCCTGGACTGTTTTGGAGGCAGATGTCCTTAACCTCACATCTACCTGCAGAGAGACACCAGGCTGTCAGCTCATCTTGAGTGAGGACCAAAGCCTGGGAAGCTATCAAAAGGGAACTTGGGCGTTGGAAGTGATGCGCTGAACGCACCAGGGACAGGGCTGAGGAGCTGGCAAAGCTGGGGCATGGCTGATCTAGAGTCTGCCAGAGAGAAAGATTAACTTGGAGATATCTGAGGTCTCCTCTGGCCTTGGAGGAGGAGTGCTCCAGCATGAAGGTTCATTCATAGCAACCCAGGACTGCGTGGAGCAGGATTCCCTGCCTGATCCCCGTGCTGACAAGAGTCATGGCAGCTATCTGGTTTCTTGGCTCAGCGGGGGATGGAGGGGCAACGTGGGTGAGCACTTCCTCCAGTTTACGAGTATACCCTTGGCAGGGCTCCCACCAGGTCTGGGCAAGCTGGCCGGCTTCTGGTTTCGTCCTGACCCAGCTACAGGCAGGGGGGAGAGTCAACCACTGGCATTAGAGGAGAGAGCCATTCTCCACTACCACCTGCAGAACTCCAGCACCCTTCACCTGGCCCTTATCATCCTGGCACAGAAAAGCTCAGATAGAAAACCTGGGGCCGAAGGTCCACACCCCCACAGTGCATGAAACACAGTGACAGATCACCACAGTTTGATGAAAAAAAAAAGCATGGCATTAAAAACACTTTTCTAAATGCTAACGTGATAAGGTGTGGTACACAATATAAACTCTTGAAAGAAGCTCCAGCATCCAGCTTAACCCCACACACCTGTCCAGAGCTTTGATTTCTAATCCCAGGAATAAAAAAAATAAAAAAATACAGGTAGCTGTGGCAACAGAAATAGCTGCACATCCCCCCACCCCTTTATAACATTAAATACAGGGGTAACTTACACTCTGGGAATGAGAACGTCTCAAAGAAAAAAATTATACTTTGCTATTAAACCAGATACATTCAGACCTTTCATCAGGAGGCTTCTGCTGATCTCTGACCAACACCTGAATAAGGTCTTTGTTTGGGTTTTGCTTTGAATCTCCCCAGTTCTTTTCTGTGGTTCTCTGGAGCACAGAACCAGGGGCTGAAGGCTGCTCCCTGCTCCGATTCCCACCTCAGCTAAGGGAGCTGCAGCTGCACGAGCAGCAGGGCAGGACAGGTCTCCAAGGTTATTAGGATAAGCTTAGTCACACTTTGCAGTGACATCCTGTTAACAACTGCGACTCGAACCAAAAAAAATTCTAAAAACAACACACACAGAAAAAAAAACAACAACCAACCCCAAAACCATAAAAACATACACTCCGTGCTCTTCCTCTGGCATCTAGCAAATGAGGCAACAACAACAACTCTGCTCGGAAAAGTTCCCTGAGCTGCCTGTCAGCAACATCATACGTTTGTTTGTTTTTTTCTTTTTTTGCTTTCTATGACTACTACAACTATGACATTTTCCATGTTTTATTTTGCATATGTGATCTAGAGTTCACTTACTGTTAGATGCTGGAACAGCCATGCCCTCATGATATTTGTGGCTACTTTGGGAAAGATGCCACGCTTTTTATGTCGCTTTTTGTCCTTATCTGGATCATCATCATCACCTGTGCTGGGGGAAGCTACACTGTTGTCCAAGCCGTCACCTGTAAATATAGTGAATCAAATTTTGACTTATGCTACCTTTATATACTTCAGTCGAAGCCTGGCTTTGGGTATAAACTGCATGAATATTTAAATGAGGTATAAATTCTTTAACACCGTAATTCACCAGGGGTTGAGGGGATGGGAGGGAAGAGACATGGGGAGAGGGAGGGTCTCAGGACTGTGTCAGCCCCGTTCTAGTTTATCCTGAAGGACAGTGCGGCCATTTCTGCCGCTGTAACCCAAAACAAAAAGTGCTGCTTTAAAAAAAAAAAAATTTAAAAAACTTAGCAAGCATCCAGCTTGCACAGCTGGAAACGGTGGCTTTTCTTCACACTAGGTCACTTCGCAAAAATTCATCCCAATCAGCTACTTTGGTTGAGATTGAGGAAAGTATTGATGGTATCCCCTCCCCATGACACGTGTGAAGCTTGGTGCCCCGTCCCGCTCTGGGATGTGAAAAGCAGCTCTCTTGCATCATCATATTCTCTTCCCAAATTCAGAAATAGAGGACTGGGGTATTGCTTATGTTGTCTTTTATAAATGTTTGACTTCCCCCTGACATATTGTTGGGAGGTGGGTAGCTAACTGGCCTCCCCTCTTCCCAGCCCCACCCAAAAGAAACTCATAGTGGGATAAGCAAGTACCAATTTGACATACAGCATAGGAATTAACACCCTGCTTTGTGCTGGTGTGCCATATCCATAATAGGTGTCTGCTCCCATTAAACAACAACTGATCCAGAATGAATTTCCTTAATGCAGAGAAGGTCTCAGAGAGTTCTCATCACATTAACAACATATCTATGGGAGGATGTAACTGCATAGCAGCCAGCTTGGGTCTGCGCTGATGGGCTTGTGGTCAAAGGGAAACAAAAGTTGCAGTGCCAGGCCAGTTTGCATGCAATTTTTGCTTCAAACCCTGAAAGCAGTTTATAAACAAGCCCACAGAGCAAAATCAGTCTTTGCATTCTCTGCCTGCGGATGGAAGAGTATATCCTGGCTTCCAAGGACACTGTATTTGTAGCAACATGGAGTTGTGACACTATTGGGCAAGTGTTTTTTACACCCCCAGGCAAGAATGATCAAGAAAGTCATCTGAATGGGGCTGAATCAAAACTATCTCTGTTAGGAATAAAAATATTAAAAAAAATGTAAAAAAAAAAAAAAAAGATGCAGACTGTCAAAATTCTGATTTGTTAGACAGCTTTCAGCACCAAAAAAAAAAAGTTATTATTAGCGTTATATTTTTAGTACCTTACTGACCGTGACAAATTTATAATTGTCCTTATGACTTGGCCTGCGTCTTTAATGAAATGGTAACCTTGGGTAGTTACAGAAACAAACACGATTTTTATGAAGAAATCAGATATCCGACAAATTCTTTGAAAGCCCAGTATGTAAAAAAGGGCTTTTATACAGAGAAGCAATTCACCATATAAAATAATAATTCATAAAAGAAACATGAGCAAAGGAAACAACTCAACAGCATTTAAAATTCCATGGGCTAATCCACTTTCTGTCTGCGAGAGGCAAACAAGGAAAAGAAAAGTATTACGGATTCATTGATTAAAAATGAAAAGCTTCTAACCTAATGACACTGCCTTTCACCACCTCCCTGCAACCGTCCACCCACCCTCTGCCCCCCTCCCCATTTTTTAAAAACCACACTCTCTTCTCATTTCAAACCCCCTTCAGATTAATTTAGCAGCCATCGCCTCGTGCCTGATGGGAGGAGGACTCATTGATAATTTATGGAAATATCTACTATAATCCAAGGGAGATGACTTTTTTCCAGCTTTGTGCATCAATAGATAATCAAGGCCTTCAAGCAGCCTTAGCTTCCCATTACCTCGGGCAAGAGAATTCCTGAAAGCATGCCTCCGGGGCACCTGAATTATATCCTCCATTAGGGGAGGAAAAGCTTTCTGCATTCCACCTATAACACTCCCCAGAACCTTTCCTGTTTATTTCTGCTGTATGAAAGCAGAAGCATTAGGAACAGGATTTTTTAAGTGAAGACTTATGTAGATACAATGGAGAAACCTTTCAAGCGCGAGCCAGATCACCTCCTTCAATCCCTGGCGGTGACCTATCCCAAATAAAAGGTTTCTGTTACATCATTAGCTCAAGCCAAAAACAGCCTTGGCTTAATGCACAGTTTGTTCTTCCTACTGTTTTTAGGCAAATACTGCTACTTTACTCCCATCTGGGAGGGAAATTACACTGCTGGGCTGTAATCTAAGACAAGATTTTCATTGGAAGCAAATGCTTTCAATCCAGTGTAAATACTGGTGCATGTTCAGAAAAGCCTAAAACAATAAACCCTGGCCCCGTCCGACACAAGTTAGAGAAAGTGAAAGGCAGGGAGAGGATAAGAAAGCACCCGGCTATCCTAAGAGCAAATGCCTCGCTCGACTTTTATAAATTGTTTAACCTCTTCCACTTTTTTTAAATGGAAAATTGATCCCGTAAAGACTGAAACCACAGAGAGAAGTCTAAATGGTCAATTGTGGATTTTAGTATTTCCATCTACTTTGCAACTCGATACACTCACCTCTGTGAGGTCTCCAGAGATTCCCCCCCCCTTCCTCTTTTCCCCCCCCTCCCCTCTTTTCCTCTTTTTAAAGATCACTAAACAAACTTGAAGCACCACTGACCAGCCACACGGTAGCAGCTACGAACCGCATTTGTAAAATGTCAGCAGCGACTCTGTTCCTGAAGTTGACTTCTCCTGCCGCCAAATGAAGGCGAACTGAAAAGGTGGAAATAATCATAGAAATGATGCTAGTCCATAAACAAGCTTACAGCCTCATTAGTATAGCGGGAGGCTCCGCTGGGTGATTTATGCTTGTTTTGCTGATGCCATGAGGAAATGCCATAGGGCAACTTTAGCCAGCTGCTAATGGTTTCTGACAGCTTCTTAGCAACTAGTGCAAGCAACGCCGTGGCGTTTGCTAGTGACAGAAACTGAAAATGTCATATTATCTGCCCATGTGTCACGAAGTCCGTGTGGCAATTAACTAGGAGGCCAGTGACTGAGGGGCCAGAGGCTCTTCAAAATGGCCCGTGGCGATTCGGGGGGCAGAGCAGGCGCATCGCTCCCATTTACGCCGCGCATATGCATGGCCGTATGCACGATCTGCATCACGCTCCCTCCATCTCCAACACCCACGAGTTTGGTCCACACGGGTCCTTTGTCCGTGGAGAAGCTCCGGCTCACTTTCTCTTTAGGCACGGCGTGACATTATCAGAGGGATTGCAAGTAATCTGTCTTGATATGATGGTTGGAAATGGCACTTTAATTGGCAATACCTGATTCTCTGGTTCTGAGCGCTGGATCCAAAGGTGCTAGCTGTTTTTCTGCTCGCTCGCAAATTAGTCTAAAAGGATTTAAGATCACTGAAGCAGACTCGTTGCCTGTCAAATTGCTGGGAGCACAGCGACTCTGCACAGCAACTAGACGCTATTTAAAAAAGATAAAAAAAGCCAAACCCGGAGCCTGTGAGGAGCAGGAGGAGAGCCCAGGCCCTGCGCGCTCGCTCCCCAGCGAGCAAAACCAGGCGCTATATGTCAAACTGTCAAACCTTTCAGCGTGGCCATTTGCCCTTTCAAATAATATTTAAGAATTGTTTTTACACAATTTTTTATAGGCCATGGTCTAGTGAAAGAGGCCAACCAACAAAGAAAGGAATTTGTACTACAATTCGCCCATGGACAATTTCTTGCCAGACCTGGGCCTGTCCCCATGGAGCGAGGCAGGTGACCTGTGGCAGCTCCCCGGCTGTCGGGAAGCTCCGATTTCAAACGCTCTCGACTCCGGTGTCCCAGAGTTGCCTATTTAAGCACACCCAGGCATTTAGGCCGTGCTATCTTGTTCCTTTCAAGAAAGGATAAAGCGGCATTTATCGTATTCAGCCCTGCTGAATGGGTCAGGCTGGCTGGACCAGCGGGGGCTCCTCTTGCTGCATCCCCCTCCCCGCCACCATCGCCTCCTACCACTTCCCTTCCCCTCCCACTCCCCCAAAAATCAGGGGGCAGAAGCAGCAAAGGGCAACCGAGTTTACAGCAGCTCCTCGAGTGGGTAATGCTCTCTTTGTCCTGGGTGATCTGTTATAAACCTTTGTTGGCAAAATAGGTGCTTCTGGAGTGCAACTTGGCACATGCGCTTGCCTCCAGCGGCCACGGCCATTACAGGAGGCGGGTGGTGATTCAAACCCTCCTCCCCTCACTTCCACACCCAACCAAAATTAAATGTCATCACTCTGCAACACTGGAAAGACAGGCAGCATGGCATAGCTGGGCAACTTCCCACCACCCCAGCTCCCAAATTCGTCCTCAGTCCTCGACCATAGGAGCTGCCCAGATATGACATAAATAGTCCCAAACTCAAGTCAGGCATGTTTCAGAAAGTTTGGAAATTCAAATGTCCTAAAAACCCCAGCCTTTTGCTCGACTACAAAATCCATGCCCTTGTATGTAGTTCTTTAGACTAAAATTCTCTAATTATTTTAAGTAACTAGAAATCTCAACAGCTAAGTGCCAAATATAGCTTTACTACAAGAGTCTTCACCAGATGCAGTAGGTTATTTCTCACTGCATGTAGCCCTGTCATAGGATCAAATCTATATTTGGAGTTTTTATATCAAAGAAAAACATACTATTCTCTAAAAGCCTGCTTCCTACACCTCTGTCACGAGATCTGAGAGAGGTTTTGGGGTCCACTGCTCAGTTTGCTGGGAGAGGATGAGAGGAGGGCACCAGCTTTGCTGAGGTCCACCAAACCATGCAATGAACACCACCTTCTAGCTTTTACAGTCCATTTCTAGGTAAGCATCTAAATCCACTGCTTTAAGGAGTTCACATAAGAAAAAGTGGAAGACTTACCCAGATGCCCTTGGAAAGATCCAGAGCAACTTTTAAGTGGACTGACTAAATCAGCATCCTCTAAAAGCTCCCTATGTTGAATTTATGTTTCCAAATCTCTCCTGCTAAAAGCAGCTTCTGCCTTCTAGAAGAACTTTAAGGTTTGCACTTACTTTTGCATTTAATAAGCTAATATGATTTAAATATGTGCTGTGTTTGGACAGAAACTATTGATTTCTGCACTAGACTTGCAATGTTTTCAGTGCTATGAATTGAAACACATGATGGATCAAAGTTTGTGGGCTTTTCAGTCGTGTGATTTTTTTTTTTTTATTCTACCATAATTTTTTATAAAGCATTTAGCTACAAGTTCCTCAAATTCCTGCTTCTGCTAGCATGAGGAATCCTACATTGTCTAAGCCAAATATTTAACTGCTCACTGTCCATCCACAACTCTGTTGGTTCCTTTCTCTTTAAACCCCTTCAAAAGAACTCCAATCTCTTTAGTAACCTCTCCAGGTAACTGGAAAGCAGGATACATTAGTAACATAGTGTACTAGAGAGATTTTAAGAGGCAAAATTACTTTCCTTAACCTTTCTTGAGTGCTCTGTGCTAGTTTACAGTAACTATTATAATTTCCACACCTTTACCTATGTTATTGCTTACAGAAACACATCCCCAGTTTGCTGGACACCCACACATCCACCATGCTGAATTTTCACAGAGCAAAACCAGGCCTACATCTGACATGTAATTTTCCTATATGGTACAAAATTATGAACCTTCAAAAATCAGGTCTAAGGAAGCAACAAGTTTTTCTGTAAAACAACAGCAAGAGAGAAGGAATCTGTCACAATCTGCCACTCAGAGGACTTAAACCAAGGATTATCATTTCAGACCATTTCGGGCAATCAATGAAGAATATGGAAGGTTTGGGGTTTTTTTGTTTCTGACACAACCAGCTCCAACTTGGCAAAGGAATGTGGTGAGCAAAGTCACACCCAAATGACACTGACATGAGTCAGGGTGGCTAATAATCATGCCCATGAGTATAGGAGGACAAGATCTTTACTCATAAACGATCATTCCTCCTTACAGCAAGGTGTGAAAGGAGGCAAGATGAGCAGCACAGGGGGTTGAGTGCTCAGGCATGCCAGGAGAGAGCTGGAAGGTGCTGGCATAGGCTGGGGATGCACACCCAGCTGGAAATCCAAATTGTACCTACTTGTTGAAAAGAACTAGAATTTTTGACATGAAAAAGCCTGTGAGTTTAGATGATTTCCCCCAAATACATTATTTTAAAATTTACACACACACAGACATATCCCATATGTAACATTAACCCACTGTGACTGCTCTCAACCTGCCAATGCCCAAGCAAGGCACACAAGCTAAGGATGGGGCTACCAGCAAAAAAGTACTTCAGAAAGCTCCAAGTAACTGCAATTTCTTTATCAGGGAAAACATTTTCTATTAGTTTGGATCCACAATTAGTCAGATGTGATGGAAGCACCCACTCCAGCAGTTCCTGAGGTCAATGACAATCATCTCAGCACAATGAATGGCCTACAGAACAGCCCAAAAAGTGATTTACAATGGTGACGTAGGTCTGCTTGTGAATTTGAAAGGTGGTATTGACAAGGGATCAATTTTTTTTTTGCCTTGTCCCTTAAGGAAAAAGCCTTCTCAAATAAAAAAGTTAATGAGGAACAAGAAGGTTGAAAATGAACCTTAGCAAGGAACAAATACCACGTGTTTGGGTTTGCATGCATCTCTTAAGGAGATGCAGTGCATGTTTCATGCAAGGATTCAGACCATGACATAAACAGTAGGAGGTTGTCAGTCACAGATAGTATCCATATTTACAAGATACTAAAGGGAATCGTTGCAAAAACATCTTACACAAACATTCATAGACGGAGTAACCTGGACAAATATAAATGACACTCTGGCATTTGACAAATTTTCAAAGTTTTTTTCTTGAATCATTGTACTTTGTTCTTGGGAGACAGAAGCACCTTTTTCTAGTAACTTGATCCTCCTTGTTGACTTGAATTCCCTTCAGGCAAGCAACAAGCAAATTAGCTGTCTACGCAAAGAGTGAAAAACAGCATTGATGAATAGGAGGAAAAACCCCACAGATTTTACTCATTTTCGTTTGTTCGGCAGCTTTTTACAGCTGAAACGAAGGAAACCTTTTCTCTTGCAGCACTTCTTACTGGGGTTCAGAGAACTCTGCTATTACGGGTAAGTTGTGTGATATTTCTGGAGCCACGCATCGATGTGCCGAATGAAATACTAAAAAGAAAGCAACTCATTGTATGGGAAGCAAACAACTTTCTGCTGCCAGCAGCAGAAGTTTACTTTGAGCAGTTGGAAGCAAATACCCTACAGAAAAGTATCTGGTTAAACAGAAAAACATCCTGCTTTAACAAAGAATAGTAAAAAGCTTAAACAGGTTGAGGGGTTTTTTTTCCCCTAACCTAAAAGCCAGCATGACTACTCTACCACTCCTTGGGAAAAGCTGCTTTTTCTCAGTCATTCTCTCATTTTGTTCAAATATAGGTCTTTTTTTTGAGACCTATTCTCTCCAACCTCAGCAGAAGAGCTAGCTCTCGCAGCTAAAGGGCCCACCAGTTGCATTCTCCATGAGAAGTCAACCAGATATGGCTGAGACACAGGTAAATCCACCGTTGGATTCAGTTGAACTTACTGCCTTGCAAAGCAAGAGCACAAGAAGCAGCAGGAGGAGCAAGAGACTTCTCTGACATGGGGGAAATATGCCCAACTAATACCCCAAATGGCCACGAGGTCAACTTCTGTAAATCTCTACAGCTCCTTAACAACTGGCTCTATCTTTGTGTTTATCCAGCTCCTAAGAGACTTGACTCTTGGACTGAGAACAAGCAGCTATAAGAGGCTCAAAGCAAAGATCAGAAACGTATTACATGTAAACTAAGGGACGCATTATCTGCAGAAACAGTTTATTACAGTGGAGCAGTTAAGTAGGCTTCCATCCCTAAACACAGCTCAATTGCCCTGGGCCCTGCCTGCATGCCTGCTCCAGAGGAGATGATGCTGTAGATTTCATCCTTTACAACAGAAAAGATGTGCCAGAACCTTGACACTGTTCAAACCATCCAAAATTAGGTTCTTCTATAGAAAAAAGGGTTTTTTAAAAATTAATTGTTAGGCAAGATCAACCAGATTGCTTGGGATTGTTGAACCAAACTAAAGCATTTCATTTTAGGCCAATTCAAGATCAAAAAATGCTGGCCCAAGCTGCAGCGTGTCCTGCAGGAACTATAGTTCAGATGCTGTTTGCCTCAAATCTTCTTTTGCAGGGCTGGATCCCATGTGTCACAGGAGTCATATAACCATAATGAACAAGAGAGAATTGATCTAACTATGGCTCAGGCAGGTCAGGATTCATGATCTACCAGGCTCATGTGAGATATTCCCAACTGGAAGCTCCCATGTGCTTTGTGTCAGGTGAGAAAGTTCTTGCTGATATATAATGTATTCTCTTCTACCCCTGTAACCCATTTTAAAGTAGCATCAAACTCAATAAATTATTATTTCCCCTGTACCTTGTCCATCAGTAACATCTGATAATGAAAATCAAGACACAATTGAAAGAAAACTAACATTAAAATGCACTTTGCACGCCATGGTGGCACCACACATTCTATTTCCCCACATACAGTGGTCACTTTGCAAGTTCAAAGGCAGAATTAAAAGGGATGAGAATAAAATGCCCCTATCTCATCTACCTTTCCTCTTTTGACAGTAATATCTCAGCTGTCATTGCTGATGCTTCAAAAAACTTCCATCATCTCATAGAATCACAGAATAGTTTAGGTTGGAAGGGACCTTTCAAGATCATCTAGTGGAGGTGTTCAAGACCAGGCTGGATGAGGTCCTGGGAGGCCTGGTCTAGTGGGAGGTGTCCCTGCTGTGGCGGGGGGGTGGAACTAGATGATCTTGAAAGGTCCCATACAATCTTATAAGGATCCACTTGCTGCAGGAAATCACAGCTATTGAACCCTCTTGACTGGGCAGTTAGTGAAAAGACACCTGGCTTTGAACTTAAGTCACAAATTAAGTATTTCTTCATACTTAAAACAAGAGGAAGATAATTTTGATTTGTTATGGAGGGTTAATCCAAAATCTCTTCCCCAGTGCAGGATCCTGTATCTCACAGAAATGGAAAGGAGGGCAGAGAAGAGGGCAGGCCACATCCACGTGGAATAACCATTTCCACAACGTGTCTTTGAGATCTGGTGGAAATCAGATACCTGTGTGGTGGCCTGAACTACTGGGCAGAGTGGGGCAAAATGACAAGGACTTGGGAAGCTTCCAGTACCTGGGCCCTGTATGAACAGGGCAGGAGTTGGACTCAAAACACTTCTGCTCCTCTTTTCCAAGTAAATGTTAGAAATACTTGCAATCATGGTCGAATGGACAGCATTTGGACTGCACTGTGAATATCCTTCCTTTCCCCTGCCCTAGTGCTGCTCAGGATGCTCAGAAGAAACCTACTTTGCTCCCCCCCAAAGACAAAATCTTATGTTACCATGTAATCAGCTCAGGAAAAACCACCTTAATTACAAAATATGCAATCCCTCTGTCAGATCTTTTAAAGGAAGGGCGTAGACAGAATTAATAATGTTTTTCTTCTGTTGTCCCCACTGCTCCTTGCTGCCCAGTGCCCTAAATCCACCGCCCTTGTTCTTCCAGCAAAAGCTGGCTGCTCTGGAGGGCCCGTGACAATAGCAGGAGGCTGCTCCTCGGGAAGGAGGTGCAGAAGCCAAAAGGAGATAAGTAGATTTGACAGAGCCAAGCTCACAAAAAATTTTCTTCCACTTGACTGTCCCTCTCCAACACAAAAGGCAAATCTGCTCTGATGAGGTGGTGCTTAAAAAAGGCCACAATAGAAAAAACAAACCTGAAGTCAGGCTTTAGAGGAAGGACGTGGAGGTGTCAGGGGGCAGGGACAGTGCTGCTGCCCACCCAGCTCCTGCTGCCCTCCTCTCAGCGTGGTGAGCAGGAGAGAGGTCCCTTCAGAAATCATCTCCCACCACCTTGCCTGCAGCTCACATGTGCAGCACCTGGTATAGCACAGCACTAGAGATGGAGGACACTCATGGGTGTCATTCTGCACCAACCAATGCACAACTGCTAGTGGTAGCTGGGCTAAACTTCACTCAGGCTCATCTACACAAACTGGGGTTAGAAACCCTCAATTTGGGTAAGGCACAGCAGCTGTTGCTGGAGAAGAGGGCTGCTCGCTCTGCTGAGATTGCCCCTTGCTCTACTTGCCTGGGAGGGATCAAGCAATGATCTTCTGTGGTGCTCAGGCCACTAACTCCTCTTCTGCAACACACACTTCCTCAGAAAAAGTGGAATCTACTTTCTCACCTCTGCTAACACCACTTGGGTGCAGGGAGGTGGAGTGGCACTGAGAGACAGGTTGGGGTACAACCCCTGCACATCCAGGCAGCTGGTGTGAACCCAGCCCCCATGGTAGAGCCTGAAAACTCAGAGGGGCTTGGAGAGCCCTTAGAAGAAATAACAGGGAGGTGGTCTTGACCCTGCTCCTCGTGGCTGGGCATCGGCCACCAGGCTCAGCACCAAAGCTGAGCTCTCTTCAGGGCACACAGGCATTGACAGCCCTTTCAGACACTTCAGTCCTACTAAGTTAGCATGTCCCCTTTGGCTCCAGCTTAATGTATTCATGCCACTGCTATGTTTTTGATTTCCTACAAGTTTCTAGCACAGCTTCTGGTGTTTTGCTGTTGGTTTTATACTGCAGTTATAGGTTAGGGTGTGGATTTTTCTCCAAATTAAAACAAACAACAAATCCAAATGCAAATCATCCAGGAACAAATAGATGCCAGAAAGTCCAAAACATGCAATGAAGGTGAAAGCAAAGTCAGATCAATGCTGGACACTTCAAAACTTCCCCTGAATATCACCTACAGGTACATGTGAGTCTTATTTTTACCTCTTTTATCTTCCATCACTACATATTCCTAGACATCAGCTACCTAAGGTTACCTTGAATAGGCAAAGAGATGGAAGGAAAGGGAAAAAACTCCTGGTGCACTCCAGAATTTGAGTATCTTTTATGTCACTACATCTAGTGGCATCAAAGTCCCAACTGCGAGGAGGATGAAGGATGGGAAGGAGGTAACTTGGCATTTCCAGTTCATCATTTCCAATCTTCATCATCAAGATTCTTGATTCCAGTCAAGAAACTTTGACTCCATTCCTTTGCAATAAGAGTGTTTAACCAAAATCCCACAGAAATCTCAAAGCAAAGCCAGGTTACAGCAAAAAGCCATCCAATGTCTTAAAAAAATAATAAACAAAGTGCAATCATCCTTCAAAAATTCAACCAAAAAGATTTCTGGTGTTTCTTTTCCAATACACAGCATTTGTCATTATCTCTAATAGCAACAACAGTAGAAATTGATAGAAAGCAAAAACTGCTGGATTTTAGTAATCTGATGTACTTTAAATGACATGAATGAGTAACCAAGGAAGTTCAAGAAAACCTCAGGTTCTGGCAGGCTAAAAACCACAGGCATCAGGTTCCCCATGGCAGGTATAGACCATATGGAAGAATAATCTTGCTTTTCTGCTGAAGCAACCTCATCCTTGTTCAAAGGGTTGAGGATCTTATCTCACCCCTTCCGCCCACTGATGATGGAAGAGAACTCGCATCTGCCCAACTCATCACTTGATCTGTCTCCTTTTGGGGCAGCCTGGCAGCACCTACAAAGTCACCAGCTTCACCTTCAGAATGGTTCTGTAAAATATCCTGTTGCTCTGATGGTACCCTCCCAGTTGAGGTCACCAAGGAATATATTTCTGCTGTGTACCCCATCTTTCTTGCCCCAACTTTCAAGACACGCTTCTCAACTGATGTGTGAGGACACACCATGCACACACAGACAGCCAACCCTGCTCCTGGTTAAACAGCAGCAATGTCCCCGTGCCCTTCCTGCTCATGCAGTTATCAACTAGAAGGGTTTTGCAGGAACTGGTTGCCATGCAAAGGAAGACTGACTTTTCTGAGCATCCTGTAAATGCTGGGAAAAGAGAAGAATGGAAAGGAAATGGAAGGAGCAACCTGGAAAGGAGATGGGGAAAAACAAGAGACTTTGACTCAAAGGAGAGAGCTGACCACACTCTTAGCCCCTGCCTTCATCTATAGAAAATGTTTGCTTTTATTAATCTTGGAAAAAATGTGGTGCATAAGCCAAGTCAGCCAGTAGACAGATTTAATTTGGGTGACCTGAACGTACTCTGCAGATCACCATGGGTCTCTCTGACCTTGGCAGTGACACAAGGATCATATTTTCTCGTGGATGAATTACTCTGGAATAATTCTGCCAATGTATTAGGCATAAATAGCTTTTTATCGAGGACTGGGCAAATGCATTCTCTCTTTCTGCCTCTCACCTCCCCAGACAAAATCTATTTATTAGAATAAGGAAAACCCCACCCTTCATTACAGTGTGGATACATATCTCAAGGGCCAGACAGAAGCTTGGCTGCTTCATGCTCATGGCAATGTATTTTCAGACACTGCCTTCAGCAAGACGCATTTTGGTGTTAACTGGTAAGATTTGTCACTTCTGATTGGAGTGGTCAGCCTGCATATTTGCAGTTGAATACACAAATATCTTCAGACACAAAGGAGGGGGAACACATAGGTTGATAGTTGGGATGTCCAGTTTCAGTCACCAAAACAGAAAACACGATCCTTGCCGCACATGTTAGTGAAGAGCAGCTTCACCAAAACCAGTGAAGTTGCACTGAGATAAGGAAAAATAAAATTAAAAAAAAAAAAAAATCACATCTCAGCCTTGCAGAAAATTGACCAATTTGGAAGGAACAGGTAAACAGTGTGTTCTTGGACAAGAGTCAGCACAGTCTGGATGATGCAGATCTTTCCGTTCAGGAGTTGCACTGGTTTTTGAGTCTGGTCACTTGAGGTCACACCACAGAGCTCTGAGGCTCTGCAGAAGCCCTGCACGCTTCCTCCTCACGACAGAGGTGGCTAGAGTGGCTATTAAAATCAGATATTATTCTGATGCCACCTGATTCTTAATTGCTGAAGAAATGGGGACTGAAACCACAGAAAGGGCTTTCTAGCACTGGCTAAGGAAGTATCAGTTTTTGAGGTCAGAATAACATCTCTCAAAAATATGAATCAGAGTGATCCTTTCATGCCGCATCTTGATCAAGGCAGGCAAAACATTAGCAGACTACTTGGATGAAGAGCAGAATAGTTTTGTTATATATATATAGAGAGAGACACTCAGATGTGCATAAAAAGGAAAGAAAATACTTGCAAACTTGTATTCAAATTATCCTATGACAATCAAATAAATCCTAGTAAATATTTCCAGTTTCCACCATCACTCTGAATAAATCTCTTCTAACAAACTCCTCACACGTTGAGCAGAATGGAAACACAATTTTCCAACTGTTTGTGAGCTGCTTGCTTCATCCGTACACAACTTTTGCTGTATGGCTGACCACCTACAACTTGGAGGCAAGTGTCTCTGTCTGAGGACTGGGTCACCAAAGCTCCTCAGGCAGAAAAGGATGTCTCCAGTCACAGACCTGCAAGTCTTTCCCATCGCAATGCTGGAGCAATAATCACCAATGCCAAAGCTGGTGATTCTCTTGAGACTGGAAAACATTTTCACAAATATCTGCCAATTATCTGCACAGTCCCCAACAATGCCAGCCTCTGAACCATTGCTAATCGTGCTGCCATTTTCTATGCAAAGCAACTTTGTGTTTTGTCATTTATTTTAACTGCCTGACCAGCTTCACCTGCAACTCCTGGTTTAGGCAGATGAGAAGGGAAGACAGAGATTTTAATCTATAATCATTGGTTGAAATTCAAAGTTCAGCTAAAAAGGATTATTACCTATACTTTATTTAACAGCTACTATAAAAAAGACCTTGACATAACCAGCATATTTGCCATGAATATGATCTCAGCAGTGACCTGAACAAGGAAAAATAGATGTGGAGAGTGCAATATGGTCTGGCCTGTAAGACCATGTGGAGACTCTCCCTTGCTCTCCCCTCTCACCAGCCCAGAAGGCTTTCTGCACATTCGTGGTTGCATATGAACCTCATATAAGAGCATGCAAGGAGAAGCTCGGGATGGTGGGTGCTGTACACGTTAGCTCAGAGATAACACAAGTTGTAAATAAGGAGGTTGAATTCTCAAAGCAGTCAACAAACATGCCAGAAAGCCCAACTTCCCAAGGCACTGCAAGGATCTGTGCAGGTTATGACTCCTGTTGGGCAAGCAGAGCAGCTTGGGAGGAAGCCTCTTTTGGGACAACCCTGGAAGCACCTCACTCAGTTCCCTTCCCTGAGTTTACCCTGGAGAGCCATCCCTCAAGATCCCAGATAAGGCAGGCTGACAAGGTGCTGAATGAAAGCCCACACTGCTGCTGCCAGTAACCTGCCCTCCCTCCGCCTGCAAACCTCCAGCACCATCCCCAGCCTCTGCACTCACAACTTCCCAAGGAAACAAGCCCTGAATTTGATGTTTCTGGGGCACAGAGGGGTCATGGTGCACAATCCAGAGATATTTTTCAGGACAACATCTAAGTGGACCTGCTTGTTTTCAATATGAAAATGAGAGTTCTATACTCTGCGTAGAACTTATTAAAAACCCCTCCACCTCATCTGCTAGTGAGGATTGCTACAAATATGCCTACAAACCAAAGTGGACAAAAAGAGCCTTTTTGAATGCATATTAATATGCTTAAAGGGACCAAATGTGCACCTTTTTACTCTGGAGTGGAAGTGGGTTTGACTCTGGTTTTACACTTAAAAGCAGTCAAAGAAGGTGTGTGGAGAGAAGTCCCAACAGCTGCAGTGCCAGCAGCAAAGGACCCTGTGCCCAAACAGCACAACAAAGCAAAGCCCCCATTTGTTTTGAGTATGTCTATTCCTCCCACATCAACTCAGCACCAGGATTTGTTTCAAGGCTTCATTCACGTAGCCTTTCATCTCATGGAAGACCTCAGTGCTGCTTAGTTGGAAGTTGAGCAAAGCGTCGTTACCAAGTTTCACAAGCCCCATCCATCAGGTTTTACATTTAAGACCCCAGCCCCCAGAGTCATATGAAAAACTTTCACCAAAATCACACACACACTGATGAAGCAAGTAACCTCCTGATGGCAGAGAAAGCTCGAAACCTGGCCTCCCGAGAGCTAGGCATGGGAATACAGACACTGCCCCCCACCATCAGCAATATTAAATATGATTTTTGAACACTTCAGATTACCAATACAGGTCAGCAAAGATGAGTGTCATGAGATACTCAGGCCAGCATGCTCAGGAGCTGCAGAGGACACAGCTTCACCCACATACACAACGCCTGAGCCCACTCCTCTAGTCTTCAGCAGTACAGAATGCTTTATTCTGCTTCTCCACACAGAGCAAACACTTCCTTCCTTAAAAAATGACAAGTTTTAGCACAGATTCATCCCTCCTTACTCTAAGCATTTAAGTCAGACTGCCAAGCTAAGTGTCTGAGTCAGGCAATTAGTCCTCCTCAAATCCCTCCACACTCAATGGAGGGAAACAGAAACTCTCCAGAGGGAAATTCAGGATTGAGATGACTACAAGAATATGCACACTCTTAGCTTTGAATACTGGACGGAACAGTAAAAACGTACAAGCAGCAAAGCTATCTCAAGGAAACTACGGCTAACAAAGGCTGAGTATGCTCATCTCTGCTTCTTAATAAGACCTGGACTTCAGGGCCCCTTCTAAAATTACTCAGGATGGAAAGGCTGAATTTAGCTCCCATCCATCACCTTATCATGAGGATACAACTTCATGCTTCCTGCCACTGAGAATCTGGGAAAATGCAAAATTCTACCTCTTATCATCAAATCAGAATTAATTTCTCCTTCCTATTTTGCTGTACTTGAGAAAAAAAAGGAAAAAAAAAAAGCCCTCCTTGATAGATAGCTAAATTTATGTCTTACCAAACTGAATGTAAATGCAAGAAACAGGAAGCTTTTACTTGGAAACTGGAATTTCAAGCACTCAGTGGCAAACAATGAACGGGAGAGATAAAGATGCAATGGCAATGGTAGGGGACAGACCTACCAAGCTTCCTGCCCACACTGACTCAAGAGCATGTGTCCTACCATGATATGGACCGGCCACACCGCTTGCTTTTATTTTGGTAATTGGTATTTGTTCCTGTGAAAACCCCTATAAAACAAGTCGGAAGACTGGACAATAGTAGGGCCGCCATCTCTTATAGCCAGATCTTTTACTTAACACTTTAGCAAAAGATGTAATCAGCGGATCTTTGTCCATTTATACAATTCTCTCTGCTGCAATGAGGATTGTGTTACACTCTCCAGATCTGTGCACCCAGCCTTCCCCATCACTTCAAGAGATTGATCTGATCCTTGAAAGCACATTTGCTATTATCTACTCCAGCTCTTTGGAAATGACATTACACAGATACAGGGGGCAGGCAAATATTGCCGCTCTTTTATTATTCCTGCCCTTCCCTTGCTTGTAATATCTGAGAAGTTCCCAGGTCAATGGGATTACTTTATCTTCCTCCCCCTTCCTTTATCTCCTCCCTCACCCCACAGGTATCCATGTCCAAATGGGACACTTCAGCGGGGGGTTTGCTTGACCCAGGTCACTCGAAGGTCAAGCTTTTCACCATTTGCTAATGCAAAGCTTCCCCCCAGCCTTCCAAAGCTTCCCCCCAGACCTCTGCAGCCCAGGGGTCCGGGGCACCCCCTCCCCATGCACTGCTCTCCTGGCTGCCAGTGCAGATGGAGGAGGCAAATGCTCCTCTGAAGCTGCAGAGCAAAATCCTCCCTGCGTGGAAACTGAAATACATTTTGTCTTTTTAAACAAAGCCAAAGGAGAAACTCCTGAAAAATCAGCTCAGCAGAGACTTTATTCCTGTACTAAACTGGAAGGATGGGAGGAGGTTTAACTAACAAATAGTTAGGAGCAACTCCGACTATATTTTTGCCTACCAGAATGAAGATCGATTTTTATTTAGATTGATTTTAAGATTTACATGTGAGAAATGGATACAATTGGATCAAATATATACTAAAACAAATTGTTGACTCCCATGAAAGCCAATAAAACCAAAACAAATTTCACAGATCTCATGTACCAGCATTTGAGATTTGCTTTATTCCATTATTTTGTGTACATTTACGGAGCAGAAATTTGCTTAACTCTTTTCCACTTTTCTTTTGCTGAAACAATAAGACTCTCTGCAGAATATTTTCGACTTGAATATTATCACTAGGATAGCATATGGCAAACTAGCAGCAGGCAGTTTATCTTCATCCTCTTTGTAAGCTAAAATTAGCACAATGCTTTTGCACCAGTGTATGATGTATTCAGACCAGTACGATATACCTAATACAACTTCAGATCCATCCCTGGCTAACCTCCAATATTCAAGTAAATTGATTGCTAATTTTAACTGAGTATTAACATGTTTAGTGTCAAGCTGGCATTTATCAACCTGAGAGGCATTTTTAAGTTTAATACTGTCATTTCACCAAACGCAACAGTAAATAAAATTTGTGTGTTAGTAACACATAGAATTTCAATTCATCTGTATGAGGCAATTCTAATTTATATTAAAACATTATATATGGAAAGCCATGCTGCAAAATTGCGTAATTGTGCATATTCTGCTTTTCAGTGATATGATATGATACGATACAATTAATTGTGATGAAGAGTCGATATAACCATGTTATGACAAACATGCTCCTACATTCCTGCAAACTGTTACCTGGTTACTTCATTGGGATTGAATTCAAGCAAGTCACTGACTTTATTTGGATTAAATTCAACCAAGTCACCAACTTTATTTGGATTAAATTCAACCAAGTCACCAACTTCCTACTCCCTGATGATGCAGCTATGCCAGCCCTCTCTGCTCGCCAGGCTGCTGTTCAACCTGGTAAATTATGGCCACCTCAGGGGCTTTTTAGCTGGATTAAATATGTGGTGAGACACTAATGTTAGCACCACTTGCTAATTTGTTTCTTGTAGCTTTAACGGCAAGGAACTTAGCACAACGTTCTTTCTAAATGAGATGAGCCTGGAAAACTACTGTACTTCACAAGGGTGGTTATTTTACCATCTTTCTTGCCAGGTTCACAGAATAAAAACATACAATAGTGGGAGGCAGCCACATCCAACAATGTATACGAACAAACACACGCACAAACTATAAATATTTATGCACTGACATTCAAAGATTTGGTGGCTCAGTCTCACAAAACTCACAAAACAGCCCCCTGCTTTACCTACAGCCTGTCACGAAACTACAACACAGCAACAAATCTGTCTGATAGTTATGCTGAATTAATACTACCACTCTTCTTGCTTTTGCACAGCCGGCCCCAGGCAGAATTTGCATGGGTTACTCCAGAGAGATACAGAAAAACAAAAACCCTGTGCCAAAGCCTCTCCTAGGGCATCCTCACTGCCACAACCTGGGACAGGAGAGGATAAATACGAGATGATTTACTAAATGAGGAAGGGATGAGGAGCACAGCATGAATATAACGTTTCAACCCCACTTTGTTGCCTCTTTTCCACCCCTTACAATTTGCCTGCCTCTTATCCCCTACTCCTTAGCAGGAGGCTGCTACACTCCAATGTTCCAGTGCCCTGAAAGAAGCACAATTTAAAATGATGATGTTTTACTTCAAGTGGTTCAGTTAATACTGACCATGCTACCTCTTTCCTCTGCTTTACAAAGGCAGTCGATGCAGAAGTGAACGTGCTACAACCCAGGACCCCAAGCAGGAGCACCATAGTGGGGTTTCTCCCTCAGTGCTCTGCTGGGGAAGGAGGAGATCCTCTTGTCATGGCAGTGAGAGCAACAAAAGGTTCTCCACCCTACAAGCCTTGCTTTCATGACCTTCACTTGCTGACCAGACAGAGCTAAAATATGCCTTCTTCTAAAGTCCATCAGGACGCTACAGACTCCAGAATATTTTTAGCATGCATCCATGTGACACTAACTGCTATTCAAAGAACTGGGGGAAGACTGGAGAATCAGTTAGGCTACGTCCACCACTTTTAGCTCTTTTTTGAGGACATAACTTATGCCTCCTAGTAGGTCTTCTCCCACCTTTCTGCAAAAGATGAATTTACAGCCCTGAGACAACACACAGTAGCAGGGTTGCAAGAGCCATTGCTCTTCTGTGGCACAGGATCAGAAAAACTAAGGGATAAGTAGTTGAAAAGGCTGCCCCCCCATTTTTATTTATTTAGATGATGTTTCCTCTTTCTGACATTTCCACATTATGCTTCCGCAAAGAGCGACTACAAAAAACTGCCTCCAAACTGTGTGAAATTTTCAGTGCTCACGAGGAAGAAAACAAAAAATAATATATATAAATACAAAAAGATAGACATATATAAATACATAAATAACCCATGGCTATTAGGCACCAGGAATACCACCTGGCAATGAGGAAGTTCCCAAGCCACAGAGTGCTAGAGGGTGGCAGGGAGCCCTGAGGAGATAGTGGTTGCCCTGATGTGACACTGCTCCCACAGCACATCATGGGCCCAGTCAGGCTCTCCCATGTCCTTTCACACCTCCCGAGCCCTACCAGCAAAAGTTCAAGCATGCCAAACTCAAGATGCAAAGGCTACGTGGAGAAGGCATCGTGGCTAAAGAGACACACCAGAAAGGTAGCAGGTTTCACCACCAACACCCTCATTCAAAGACCTGCCAGAGCAGCGTCAGGCATGTGCTTAGTCACAGCCCTGCCATCCCACAGCAGCTCTTGGAGAAGACACACTGGGCCTCTCCCTCTGGTATTTCACATGGCACTGACTAGTGGGTCACCAGGCCAGCAAGAAGCAGTCCCCAGTGATTTATATAATGGCAGGTGGCTCTGCCACTGCCAAAAGCCGCAGGGCCTGCCCCAATCACCCAGAGAAGGTCCTCATCTCATTCATGAATTTAAAAAAATAAATACATTTTAAAAATAAAAGCCTGTGTGCTTCAATGTACTTAGAAAAAAATGATGTCAGCACCTTACAGCGTTGATCCTATTAATTAATCCCCTGAAGAATGTCCCCTTGCCCACAAACATATAATGTAATGCTGGCTTAATCTTACCTAAAAAAAAAATACAATGCAATAAGATTACTAGTCTGACTCTGCTAACTGTTACAGCATTGCTTAATCCTGCATTTCAGTGCTTTAACAAGCTCCTACAACACTGCACCAAGTTTATCAGAGCAGTTGCCAAGACAAGAAGGACTTATCCTTTAAACAATATAATTCCACCATCTTTTGTGCTTTTTACGCATTATGTTTATACAATGACTTTCATCCCAGAAGATCTCAAAGCCTATTGCCTGTTTCTGTTTCCACTGAAGTCTTGCTTTCAGGTTTCATACTGGAGCAGGATTAAAACTAAGAAGAAATATATACATATACACACACATATAAAAAGGGGGAGGTTATGGTGGCAAGATCTGCTAGGGCAGGAGGCCCATCTCTCCCATCCCCTGAATGCAGCTGAGATGAGTGACACCAAACTGGCCCCCTTCTCCCAGAAAACTGCAAGGGAACCCACCTGGGACTCTGACCAAAAAAAGCAGGTGCAGATGTGACCTATGAAAGCACTGTGCTCCCACCCCTGCAATAACTTTGCCTCCATCCCCAGGCCACCCTCCCACCGGCACGGCCCCGCTCCAGCAACACACCACCCATTTCCCACTCTTCACTGGTTATAGGCACATTAAGCTTCCCATGGAAAAGGAGAAGAAAGCTCTGTTCCCTCCCTGTAATTATCAAATCAGCCTGAAAATGAGGAAGAATTGAGAATCCTCATTATAGCACATCATAAAACACGGCGAGGTCTCGCACTCGCTGTATGTTACCGGCGCAGGCTGCCAGCAAAACTTTACAAAGAGTGCAGGAATTCGTGTTTGCAGAGATATTAAAGTCATAAAAGGGGAAATTTGTATTTTATTTTCCCACAGCCTAAATGAAGGTGAACCAAGCAAATTTGGCAAAGAGCGCTAGTCAGATGCCATTTCCCACAGCAGTGTGGTATTTTCCTCTGGGAATAAAACATTTTCCTTCAACTACTGTTTATAACTCTTATCAGTGCAACAGCAATAGAGCCATCAAGTCCAATATCTTGTGGAAAAAAGTCAAGGTCAACAAGTACTTGCATTTTCGTTTATCTTTAGCTGCAATTGCTACTGACATTCAATTGGGTAATAAACATGAGGACTGTCAAATGCTCTCAGCAAACAGGTGATCCAAAAGCTATCAGAGAGAAAGAGGCTACCGCCAGGTAATCAAACAATTCTGTTGCAACAATTATGATTTGAGTGCATTCATTTACAGAAGCAATCACCTGTCAAATTTGAATGAATAGCATCAAACCATTCCCACCACCGGGGTAATAAGGGCAGGAAAATACAAACTATGTCTACTTTCTTCCCAACAAAAGCATGCTGGCATTGGCAAAAGCCATCAAAAAAAAAAGGATAAATAACAAACCGAGTATCTTATTTACTGGATTGAATTTTTAAAAATTATTTTAACGTAAAAACTAGAAGACATCAGTCTGAGTAGCTTGATCTCGTGTTGGTCTCCCCCAGGAGCAATAATGGGCAGTTAGGAAAACCAGACAGAAAGTGGGGACACAGAAGTAGCTGTGCCACAGCTCTGACAATCAGCACTTGGGCAGCTTCCTGAGCCAGACATGGACCAGGGTTTTTAATAGCTACAGAAGGACCTCTTTTTCCACGAATTGGTCTAATCTCTTTCTGTCCCCTGCTGACCTCCACAGCACACAAATTAACCAGACATGTATAACATTTTTGTTTGTTTTAAACCTGCCAACACTCTGGAAAGTGATGCCCCTGAACACCCACCCTTAGTTCTTGCATTATGGGACAAGCACTCACTTTCTCCCTGCACAACTCATTATTTTAAAGACTTCTCTTCCAATCTTAGTCATCTTTTGTCTTTATCCCCCTCCCAGCATTTCACATGAGAGGCAGGAAGGTGGTTCACACCAAGCAACCCAATGGCACACCCTGTTGCATCACTAATCCAGAAACTGTGTGTTTAGGGGTTTATACTCATTGCAATAAAATGTTTCTCAAAAGTGGAGGCCATCTCAGGAACACAACTTTGCTTTTTTAACCTCCAATTTAAAGAGGTCAATGATGCACACCTGAAAGTCACACTCTGCCTGCATCAGATAGCAGGAGACTCAGCCGAAGCCACCAACACCTGCAGAGGCAAATTGGGATAGGGGTAGTGCCTTCAAGATGGAAAGCATATGGGACATATGGGAAGCTCATTGGCTTCAAAGAACCACCACAACCCCAGGGAGCATACCCAGGATGTGTAGGGGGAAAAAATACCCCACCAGAATAAAGCAACAATTTTTCAAAATCAAATCATATCAGTGATCTTCAAAACACAAGACTGCTAAAAAGGGGTATCTTGGACCCCGAAAACTTCAAATCTATTTCTACTTGCAACCAAATCTCTCTGCACCCCATTCAAGGAGGAAAGCAAGATGCCCTTCAGTTTTACACCTGAGTTTTGAGATAACAGCTCAAGATGTGATTTAGCAATGTGGCATTTTCTACTGGTGGTGTCTGCTCAGCATATTCAAGATTTTGTCCTCAGCAACACACCTGGGGTTGTGCAGACACGCTTTGGGGCTGCAACAACCCTGCACCACTGGTGGGATGCTCGGTTCAGGGTCAAGGCCTTGTTCTTACATACACATCTATGTATACATAGGCTTGCACACAGCCACACAGATGTTTAACGGGCTAGACATTTGTAAGTTTAGAAAAACCTGCCAAGAAAAAGGAAAAAAAAAAAAAAAAAGGGACTCCAGCACATGGACTTTGCTGCTTGATTACAGATGGGCTGAGAAGTCAGGAATATTTGTATTTCCATAGCCACTTTAAAGGTAAACAGTTCCCAAAGTCTTTTTCCCCTCCTTTTGCTCTGCCAATGATGGCAACAGCTTCAGCCTGAAGGATCTGCCTCCTGACATGATCGCCTCTCTGCTCCCCTCCCAGCTGGAAGCTTTTCCTAAGCAAAGACTGGAAGTCGCATTAAACCGTGCTGAAATGGTTGTGCTGGTTTTGAACTGCTTATTATCTCTGGGGGCTGACCTGAAAAACAAGTTGGTACTTAGACAGAGAAATTCAGGTTTCCCCTGAAAGGCAAATGGGAGGAAGGAAGGTTGTTTTTTTTTTTTACAAGGAAAAGAATTTGTTTATGATTATATTACTCACAATTTAGGCAAAACAAGCAACATTTATAAGTATTTAAGTTAGCTTTGCCAAAACCCAAAGAAAAACGCCTGTTAATAACAGACGTTTGGAGCTAATGCGAACAATTAAAATAAACCCTGACACTGGGAATAGATTGATGCTCGAATCATGACAGATACCCGCTTCCAAGCAAGGACTCTCTCCCATGCACCATACTGGAAGCATAACCCTGCCTAGCTGAGGCATGAAGGCTTAATGCTGCCGAAATCTAACTTTAACAGCTGAATCAGACAAAAAAAAAAAAAATCCAAACCAGTAGGAGGGAAAAAACAGTTTCACGCCCTCCGGCTTTAGAGCAGAATGATAAATTGACATCGTGTTGTTATGAGCATAATCCTCAACTACTCAATCACTGTTAAAAAATAAAACACGATTCTGGGGAGATAAAAAATAATTAATGCTGGTGCTGCTGCTGAAGAATATGCACCTACACGAAGAGTTTCAAATAAATATAGGCTTGTTTTAAATCTCCTATCTCGCATCCCAGGCACAGGTGCTCACACTGATTTAAAGCGAACCGAGCGCTGCCCACTTGATGGAAAAGCAAGCAAAGAAAAGGGGATGGCAGAGCCTCGCCAAGAAAACTGATACCCCTCCGTTTCCAAACAAGCCTATTACGCTTAATTCGGGATTCACAATACATAAAGCGCCAGAAAAAAATACTGGGAGCAGCTCCTGTTGACTAATGCCCTGTCTTTTCCAATCGAGGGTCACATCCAGTCTAACCGATCGCATGATAATGGCATCAGAAAAGGTCAATCAAAGACAAGCTGAAGCTTCCACTGCCTGGCTGACCTTCGGAGCTTGTGACAAATTGCTATCAGTCAATGTCAACTAATGACAGCGGCTCTTTGGCTAATCAATTGTTCTAAAAATGATCAAGAAAACTACTCGCAGGACAGCTCATTTTCACATCAATGCCTGTGAAGTATGAAAAGCTCATTTTTTTTGAGTTTTTAATAAGCTCATAAGTAAAGCAGTTACTTGGTAACAGGGGTCACCTTAGTGAAAAGACAGAACCTTTGTCTGCCTTTTACATATTCTTTTATTACCATATTATAGTAAAAATATGCCATGCCATTACTATGCCAGAGGGCTACATAATAAAGTAGGTAATACTTCATACTTTTTTTTTTTTTTTTTTTTTTGAGATAAATACTTCTGTGGTTTAGGGGCCTCTGTTTGGATGTAAATAATTGTCAATATACTCTCCACGTATTTAAATGCAAAGCAATCACCACCGGTGATTGCAGGTGATGTGCCCACTCATCACTCATCCCAACTCCATGTGACGGGGCCGGCAGCAAAAGCCACGCTGCAAAATCCAGCGGTGCTGCCGGGAAGTTAAGGTCTAACAGCAGCTATTTTGTTCTTAAACCCACCCACCCCATGTGAGCACAACTTATTCCGGCTATTTCCGACAGAATTCACGTTCGGGAGGAAAACCGCATGCTCTGAAACCCCCAAAGCCCTGCAAAAGCAAACAGACATTTCCGCCCTGGAAGGATTCTGCGTGTAAAAAGCCAACGTGGAAATGCACCCAGGCTTGGGCTGTGGGACATATATCACAGCTCTCCCCATATAGCAAAGGGGTGGCTGAAAACCTAAGATCTATCTATCCCTTCATCACACCTGCCTCTCCGAGGCCACTCCTCAAAGCCTCACAGCTAGGCCACGCTCAAATCCGTATTCGTGCATTAAGAATCACCAAAACAACAAATCCACACTGGTCTAAGGCTTGAGAAATGCAGGCACAATTACGCTTTGCTTTTCCATAAGGAGAGCGTTAGATGAAGCACATCACAGGGCATCACACCACAAGAAGCCTCTTGAGAAGATGCCACATTGAGAGGGAATGAGGAGCCATCATTCAAGCACCGCTTTTTACTTGGGTTTACCTCTTTACTTGGGTGACTCCCACCCACAGCACCTGTACTGCCAAAAAGGATTTACCCCAAGGAAAACACCCCTTGCCAACCCAACTGCCCCAAAAGCAACCCCTCGCCTCACCACAGGGAAGGGGAGGGGAAAAAGCGCTAAACAAGAAACATTAAAACTTGTGTTTTCATCGGAGCAACTGCCAAGTGACAGCAGTTTCAGGTTACACCCTAAACCTGCCCTGCTATGGTAGTTTTTCAAATTAAAATATCTTCTGTGGCCTCAGCCACTCTCGAGCCGTCCATAGGCAAGAAAGAAAGGAGGCAGGGCAACACTTAAGCTCGGCCATAATTGGAAGTATGTGAAAAATGAAGTGTCAGTTCGGTCAATAAAGGGCAAAGGTGAAGGGGAACTGCAGCCCAAACTCGGTGCGAAATGTGCTCATTAAGACACCCAATCCGCGGGCTCCTGCCCACCTATCCCATTAGTCACCGGCCATCTGACCGCTTCAAATGCCTCGCCTCCCCGCTCTTATTACTTTTCTTCTCCCATGTTAAAAAAAAAAAAAAAAAAAGGCAAAAAAAAAAGGCAAGCTGGTATATAAATCCTTGCTCAGTCATCTGGAACATAATGTGGCCCTTCTCTCCCCCTCCGCCCGGCTCTGCCTCCTGCCTTTGCAGCCTCCAAACAACCGCCTTGAGAGTCTCGGCTATAATAAACCCCATTGCCTTTTTGCCTATAGGTTGCCTGAACTATTACAAAAACCTGGAAAAAAAGCCATTGCAGCCATTGATACATTTTTATAAAGAAATATTGCCACTTTCGGCTTCCCGGCTTGGAAGAGCAACAATTATTTGGAGGTTAAAAAAATGTGTTGAACCTGGGCCGAGGCTCACACACAAAAAAAAATGGGAAAGAAACAATACGCACAAACAGGAGGCACTGATGGATTATTTTTCTTTTAAGCCATGCAGGAGAGCTAAACATGGGAATTAAAAGAGCCCCACTTTGGATTAAAAGTGACTGTACCAGGGCTTTGTTCAGCATCCTCCTGGCCTGACTATTTGAAAAACAAACAAAATAGAGCTGTTAATAGCCCAAACAGGAATCTTTTAAAGTCAGAATATCCAAGAAGATAAAGTAGTTTTGCCTTGAGCTCAGCATCACCTGCCCGTACCTAAGAACTTGCTTCTCCTTTTTTTAAATGGAATTCAGCAAGTTATTTCTCCACTTTTTAAATTCAGATCTTTTTGCATTATTCGGAGACAGACTTCCAAAGGCCCTTCAAGATACGTTCAGAGCAACGGGAAAACAGCTCACAAAACTTATTAATAATATTATTCTGCATTCCTGTACTATAACTATCCCCTACGATGACACAATACTGGGCCTTTATAAGAGGTTGTGTCAACGTGCTATGCAATAACATATCCTGCTGTTCAGTGGCACGAGACCCCAGAACAGCTCCCTAGCAGTTAAATATGGATTTCTACAATAGATCGAAGCAGCTGGGAGTCATTACTATTTACAAAGTAAATAAATTTACATGTTAAAAAAGACTTCAAAATGTTTACAGGAAAGACCATTGCTCTCCTGTTTTCAAACGTAATCATTCAATGTGTGTTGTGCATAGGGACATAAATAGGTTAAAAATGAGCTTCGTGAGGATTAAAAGCAGTAACGAATCAAGCAAAGAATAAAAATTTCCAGAAAGTCCAAAACCACACCTTAACATAGTCTGGGTTATGGACTGAGGGAGAGAACTCTTGCTAAGGGGCTTAAGCTTTCCAGTCTGTGCAAAACTCACACTCACACCCTTGTGACACCTTCAGCCAGGTTGGAAACCCAGCCCAGAAGGTGTTTTTTACCTACCCCAACAAGGGAAGTAGGTTGTGGGAACAACCTAAAAATAGACAGTTTTAGAGAGTTATATTTCTGGTGATTAGATTTGTGGGATTGTTGGGGTGGTTTTTTTAAATGGCAAATGCGCTCTTGACAGATGGAACCAAAAGGAACTTTTTACAAACTCCTAAAAATAGGGAAGCCCATAATATACTGAATATATGTCAGGCAACGTGTGCATCTCGAGTTAACTGCTGTGCTGGCAAGCTCAAATGTTCAGGTCCCCAGCCTTTCGCTGCCACCCCTCCACAGCACTTGCCTGCTGCACCAGTGCCACATTGGTTGCTCCTGCTGCCCAGAAAAGCACCCAGAAGAGGTGAATACATCAGTCTGACCACAGTGTTGCCATTCCTTACATCAGGCCATAGAGGAAAAGCCTCCAAACTACGGCATTTTGAACTTAAATGTAGTTGGGGAGAGGTGGGGTGCTTGCTAGATTTTTCTTCTCTTCCCATCTGGTCATTCAGGATTATGTTTTTTGACTTCTTCCCTATGTGGGAAGGCTAAAACCATGCTTTTTTTACACAAGGTGGATATGCAGGCATGGGTGTGCTTAAACAAGAGAGATTCCCCCATAATCTCAACCTTCAGAGGGCTTTCAGCAAATAAGACGTAAAGCAAGACCACCACTATCCTTCCCTCATCCCTGTTCCTCAACAAACCCACCATTTCCACAAGTGGTAAGTGGCCTGAAGGCAAGTCTCGGTAACAGAGACACCCTGGACAGGGTCTCCCTTCTAAAATTCCTTTCCCAAACTTGACTTGATAGCTCCAGTTAGCAAACTCCCACTTTTTTTACTCTTTCTGGAAGTTATAATGCAACGCGCCTCCTGCATGAAATGCATCTGTCAAGCACTGGCAGCAATTCCAGCCTCAGCAAACCTTACTCTGGGATCCGGGTAAAAGTTTCAGAACCTGCTCAAGCATTGCTGACAAGTCTTTCTGTGGATATTTAATAGGACTCAAGCTTTGAAGTCACTTCAGAAACCCCTTCCTGACCAAAGCTGTAGCATGCACCTTGCTAGGAACCAACCAGGATGGTGATGGCAAAACATCAGATACAACTGCCACCCTAGACTAATAAAATGCCATATTTAGGAGAAAATGAAGCCTGAAAATCTTAGAAAGTACACCAGGAACTGAGTAGCTCAGGACCCAAGAGGTTTAGGAGCATGCTGACAAGCCTCCCTGCAGATGTTTTGACCACTTACATAGACACATAAACACACGCACATCCTTCTAATAAAAGACCAGCCCTATCTGAGTACAAACACCCCCTCCAAACACTATGTTTTAGTTCAAAGCCTATTTTTGCAGCAGCTTTTTCACCCTTAAAAACCCCCATGGATTTAAAGTTTGCTCCGCAAGCAAAGGGCTCTAATGAACATGTTGACACCACTTCAACCCTAGCATTGGGAACAGCACCACTAGAATATATACGTATACATACTTGAAAGAAAAAAGGCCCCCTGAATTTATGTTGCATATCATTTTCCAGTAAAAGTCAGAGGTCACAAGGTTACCAGTTTCTGCCTCAGCTCTGCAACAGTTTACTATTCCAGGCCCCATTTTTACTAGGCTATACTTGTGATGAAGTCAGCAACTTTTCTATAAACAATAAAGTGTCTCAAATACTTAAAATTCTATAAAGAGATGTTTTTCACCATGTACGTTAGGTCCATGCATATAAAAAATTAAAATATACAGGTTTAGTTTAAAAACTAATCTCGTTAAATGCAGACTTTGCAATGCTAATCAGTACTGTTCAACCTTTTTTTGGAAACACAATTCCTTTGTTGTCTAACAGCACTTGAATGAAACATGATCATAAAACCAGATTTAAAAGTATATACCTATTGTGAGTTCAGAGACAACTTCAATAAAGCATTCTCTTTTACATTCAGATTAAGGATCCTTTCTAAATTTTAATTGCATTAAATTAACACTAAATCCATTGCAGTTGGTCTCTTCAGAAAAAGTATGAAGCATTTAAACCGCTTCTCAGAAAACCCCAGAATTTCAGCTTTTTAGACTTCAGAGCTTCTGAGACAGCGCTAATTATTTATAGTATGTCCCACTTCAATTGCACCAAGCTCATTTCATACTCGTCCTGCTAAATCAGTTACTCTGTTTGGCTTGGCACTCAAACAAAACATTTTTGCGTTCAAGTAAATTGGAATTGAGTGAAAAAAGTAAATAAAAGCACTGCTCAGGATTTCGTAAAATGGGCCAGCTAACATCCCTTCTTTGTATGCAGCGGAGTTTTGATGGCATCTTTGAAAGAATAGCATGTATTTCTGCAATCTTAATTACATCTGCTTTTGAAGATTCCATCTTCTAACCCATTTGAATGAAGAGAGGAAAAAAAAAACCAACAAACTTCTCAATGCTTATTTTTATTAAGCATACTGCAAATTTAGTACATATGTTGCTCTAACATGTGCCTGCTGGCAGGGTCGAAGAAATAAAGATGCCAATCCTTTTGCTAGGAGGAGGTGGGAAAAAAAAAGTGTGAAAAAAAGGGAAGATAAACCTTTCTCAGCCTAAACCCCCTAATACCTGAGCATGTTTCAACATCTTAAAGAGAGTAACGGGTCCCCGAGTGCATCAGGGACCACTCATCAGCTAAGAAAGTGTGAGGGCTCCATTCCTACCTTGTTCACTGCTGTTGTCCCCGCTGTGGGATGTGTGTCCCCCGCTGGAAGGCCCGGGGGTTCCCCCGGAGCGTGTTGACGCCGTATCATCGTGGTCTCTGTTCCAGGAGGGCTGTGGAGCCAAAAAAAAATCAAAAGTTAGCACCTGAGATGGAGACGTGCCTGGTTCATGTGTTCCCAGGAGAGCGGTACCCATGCCCAGACCCGCAGGAAAGGGCTGGCAGATACATTCCCCCCCAGATTATTCCTCCTTTCCGGACAGCCGAATCGCCTCTCCCCAGCAAAAAATAATATACTCTGGAATATGTTTACCATCTAAATAATCCCCAGATTTATTACCATAGAAAACAGAAACATTCCCGGCGAGGCGGGGGGAGCAGGAGGGGAGCCAGCGAGCGAATCGCTGGCACTGGGCTCCAACTATATTTTTAGCCTCCACGAACCCTGGGGCGTCAGAGCAACGGCAAAACGAGAGCGGTGCTGGAGAGCAGCACCGCTTGTACCGGCCTCCCCGTCCTTGGGCCAGGCCAATGTGGAAGAGCTTAAAGACTTTGCTGGCAATTAGGTCCCGGCCCATAATAGCTGGGATGTGTCAGCTGTTTGCCGGATGGTACACGGCAAATGGACCCGGCGCGGGGACAAAAAAGAAATGAGAATAACAATGGCTTCACATCGGCTGTGTACACTCAGCCCCATGCCGAGCCTCCTTGTACTATTGAACAGAAAACAGATGTTGCTTCTTATCACTGGGTGCGTTTGAAAGTAACATTCAGATAGGAAAAATTGGCTGTAAATTAAATTCTTAGGGAAAACAATCATGGCAACACTCCTCCCAAGTCTCCCTTTATCACCGGAGAAGATTTTAATTAGCTTTTAGTACTAGCTTTTAAAAAAACATCACAGAGAGGCGCTGGTCATCCTGCACGGCCTTATGTGCATAATTGAATAATTTCTTCTTTGCCATGAAGCAATATTGCCCACTGGAAATTATTGCCGAAAGGAAAACCCTTGTGTTTACAACACAAACACGTAAGTCGATTGGATTTAAATCATACCACAATATGAGCCGAGTCTGTACACTATTAAAGTTGACTGATACTGCCAGCTTTTTAATAAATCTACCAATAGGCTAAAACCCAGCCACATAAACCAGCGTTCACACATAGCCAAATGAGATTCAAGGAGATCCAGATGAACTTTTCACACACACAGAAGGAAAATTAAGCCCCAAAAAAGTCTAATCTGAGGCAGAAGATAAACAGGATTAGAAAAGCTCAACTTTTTTTCCAGAAAAAGAGAAATCTCTCTTACATTTTTTTATAATCCTGATTACAGCCATGATACATGATTACAATTAAAGAAAGCGAGGTCCAGAAAATACCGCATGAATATTTTAAACCAATAATTATGCATATTCCTTAAAAGAAAAAAATAAATAAAACGTGCTAATTGATCTGGTGATTCTGTGATTGAAAGAATGATGTGTGAACTGTGAAAGAAATGCTTCTTTTTTTTTTTTTTTTTTTTTTACAAATACGCATTCTCCGGCATACCAAAAGAATGCTGTAAGAGGTAATCTGGAACACATGCTCAGAATGCAAACAGTTAATGCATAAATTTTCAGTTTGTACAACTGCAGCTTTAAAAGAGGGACTTGTTTATTCAGAGCTCTGCAGAAAGAATGGTACAGCACCCAGGGGACAGACAATGCCAAGCACAAAGCCCTGGTGCCTCAACATGTAAAAGGATGTTTTTCTATGTGCTACAAATCCCACTTGAAAATATAATTAGAAGGAGAAAATGGCAAACTATTGCATTAACTGTAATTGAACAAAAGACCAGCAAGGCATGTGGGAGGTTGCAGGAACCCGTGGGAGTTCCAGGATGCATCAGATCCTACGAGTGACATCTCCAGGGCACTCTCATTCTATTTATGTTGTCCCTCACTACTATTGTTGACTAGTGAGCTGACTTGTAATTAATAGAAAAGCTGCAGATAACAAGGTAAAATATAGAGCACCGCACTAACCTCAGCAGAAATGTTTATTAATCTGATTAAGAATACAACTCCAAAGGCAAGGGGGGGGGGGGGGGGAGCAGAAAAGAAGAGGCTCCGTACTGAAGAATTATACCGTGTTGTGCAGGAAACGGCCCTCCTTTATGCAACAACAGACCTGATATATTCACTATCTTTTAATGAGCTCCCCTGATTTATTCAGCTCTGTTCGGTTCCCTCCCCCACTTTTCTACTGTGCGGGATGTAGATTAATTCAATGCTTAATTGTTTAGTAAATTCAATTTTCCACATTCTATTCTGCATAGCTTTAGCTAAGGTTCTTAAATCTTCAGCGGCGAGCCCTGAGCCCAGTGTTTGTGATCTGTGCCTACCTTTTTTCATCACCATTTTTCTTCCTCCACCACTTAATTCACCATGAAAAGATTTTCCTTGCTGGAAAGTCTGATTCCGCTATGATCTGTGAGGCATTCCGATTCATTGCATTTTCATTGTGTTGGGTCTTAGATGCTGGGCTCCTCTTTTCTCACAGCTATCGCCACATTATACAGGCACTCATGCAAGAAATGTTGGATTCCACCTCAGTTTATCAAAATTTTGTGCATCCGGGATGTTTACATTTCTGTATTCAGAAGCAGGAGTTAATATTTTCCACCTAATCTCACTTTTATTAAGCTATTATTTTTATGGCCTGTTAAAAACGAATCTGCTCGGGATACTGCTAACTTTTTTTTCCTGGCTGCCTCCGTCTATTAGCATTTCAAAAGTATTTGTATTTAACTAAGCATCTCAAGTCTTAAGAGACTAGGAATTACATCTTTAGTCAGTTTATTAAACATGATGAAAGATTAGCTATCAAAGTTCGTATGCAAATTCTTCAGAGATAACCGCGTTGAAAGCTGTATTATTTTTTAAACAGACGCTACTCAGCCCCGGTTCCAAAAACATCTCTCTCCACTGAGGGAAGATAGATCCAAAGCACAAAACCAAGTGTAATTTTTCTTCTCCTGACTATTTCAGCAAAGTTCCTTCGTCCACAAAAGCAGGGAGCCAAGTATAACATTAATCTCATCCCTTTTTTTTTTTTTTTATCTTCCAAGGAACTTTTAAGACAACAAAGTCTCTAAACCAACTTGCAAACTCACGATCCTCCAAGTACTTTTACATTAAATTGTTTCTGACAGGGACATGCCAAATATTATTATTTTTCACACTAGGAACCACCTCCTTCTTTTGCAGAAATATTTCCAGCACTAGTTACAGCGAAAACTCTGACAGTAGTCATGACAATCTATTTCTACACAGAAAGAGAAAAGCTTCATTTATTTCCCTTCTCCAAGAAGTTGCGGTTTATCACTTGATTGGGCTTCTTAGTGAGGATAGTGATCTTTTAAAATTCACTCTACAAAGGCTGCCATAAACAGGAATTAATTCCACGTCACCTTCTACACAGAAATCCTGCATTCCTACTAATGGGTGCATGCACGGAGAGTAACTAGAAGACTTGCTCCCCATTGCTGCAAATGAGCAATACCCCTTGGAGAAGCCATCTGGCTCCCAGGTGAAAGCCCGTGACCCAGGCTCACCCAGGACCATGGGATGAGCCATGGGATCTCTGTGCCCCAGTTTCTACTTGGGGAACAACAATAACAAAACCTCCAAAAGCAACCAACAAACAAAAAAGAGCTGCACTTATCGACAGCGCAGATATTGTTGGAGGATCAAATTAATTAGCGACTGTAAAACATGTTGAGTTCTTCCAAAGGGAGACTTTAGAGAAGTGCAAAGTAATATAAATTAATCACTCCATTACATAAGGCTGGCTCATTCCAGAGGAGGGTCTCAGCCACGTGGTCGTGACAATCGTGTATAAATAAGGATAATGGCCCATTATGACTTGGGCTTATACATTAGTCACCATTTAACTGAGAATGGGCACTGCGGTATGGACTGGGACTCACTGATAATCCTTTTTTTAGTAGCTTTTATCTTTCTCTTCCAAGTTCACCCCTGCCCCAACATGCAACTGAAACTTTCAGCCCAAATCTTTGCAAAATCAAGAACACACAAGCAAAATCAAGAATACACTGGCAAAATCAAGAATACACCAGCAAAACCATTTCAGGATTTTGAGGCTGGGCCGTAAGTTCCCATGATTGAAACTGGTTTTGCACCACTGCCTTTCCCGTTGGTCAATAGTTTCTAGTGCCAAAACCATGGTCCGGCTAGTGACTGATTCAAGTCGTGGTCGCATGACTGGTTTAAAATAAAAGAGGATTCAGGTGCCCAAATGCTGCACCACTTTAAGGGCAAAGAACCTTCTACAAGGGATGTTTTATCTCACCCTGTGGCATTTGAAATACATTTCCCGACTTTTGTTTGGGCTCTGAACCTTATTGACTACTGTGATACAAGCAGGGAGGGAAAGAAAAGAAGAAAAAGAAGGAAAGGAAGCAGCAAAAGTGCTGGTGTATTTAAACGATCCCAGGAGCACTGATCACCTCCCATGACCACTACCAGGCATTTCATCCACTTGGGAGATGCGCTGGGCTGGAAAGCACAAGCCTCAGTAGGTACCATCACAACGGCCCCACCAAAGCAAGAACCATATTTGATGAGGCCTCTGAAACAGTTATTGACTTGTGTCACAGTGAACATCAACCCTTAATAAACAAAAAAGCTACAGACAAAATTATTTTGTTAATGGCTAAATTGGAGAGTCAATATAAATAACATTACATACTCTTATTACTGCAATCCAACAACAGCCAGACTTTGAATCAACTTAACACTAATACACAGTGGGGGAAACCACTGCCTTCTGCTTATACTGAAGAACTAAATGGATTTTTTTGAGCACAAAGCATGAGAAAGGGGAAAAAAACAAAGAGGTCCTGGCCAAGGAATAAAAGGCTTGACCATAAGTACATAAATAAAAGAAATTGCTTTCTATTACAGGCGATAAAAATTGTACTCAGCATCTTTTGATATATATCTTCTCAAAAGTTTTGTGAGCACAGCCCTCTTGTGGGCTCATTTGTGTTTGTATAACAACTGGAGATGGGGAACGGCTAGTTCCTCTACCTGTTGGATGAACCTCTGCTCCTCCAGGCTACGAGAGAATTGGCTGCAGGTATAATCATTCATCCCCTTGCCCTGGAGGAACTGAGCTGCTGCTAGCAATTTGTCAACATAATTTGGGCTTATTGTTTTCCTTCTGAAGTTTTATCTTATTTTCATTTCCTAAATTAAATACTTATTCATTAGGAAAAAAAAGTTATGTGTTATGTTTGAAACATTCTTCAGATTTTTCCTAACTTTTCTCTTTTAAAAACCTGGCCCCAACCCTCTCAAGGGTAGTGACCACCATGATAGGAAATACTTGTGCTCAGTACAGGCAAGAACTCAAAGAGAAGGCTGCTTCATAAAGTCATTACATCCATCTCCTACAAACCTAACCCATCTATTTAGCAAGGATTTACTTTTTGCACAGTTTATCCTTCTGGTTGTTGGCTATACTGATGTCCCCTCACTTGGGCAAAACATTCAATACGGCTGCTCAATACCTTAAGTGTATAATCCATAGCACTGATGCTGAAGCTAGAGCTGCATGAGAGACAGACCTGATCCTTGTAATCCACAAGCTTTAGCCTACTTCACTTCTGGAGGGCATGGCTACTACTAATCCTCAGGTAGCCTGTTTCCCATCCAGCATAAAAGAAAGCTTTTGGATTCTCTCTTAATTGGGAAGAATATATTGAAAAACACAAATTGGTAAGCAGGACTAAAAATAGACTTTGATAATGTTAAAAATAGAATACCATGTATTTCCCAGATTCCACACACATACATTGTTTATTCCAGTCTCCTTCAAGAGCAGACTTTTGGAGACCATGAAATCTACAGTCATCACTACCAGTCTGATTTTCCAAGAGGACCCACTCATGGCTTTGCCACCTGAGTATCTCCTCACAGGGCTAACCGAGGCTACCAGCCGTCCCACCTCCCAGCCTGCCATAGCCAAATGGGGACATCAAACACAACACAACCAAAACCAAGGAGGCCAGAATAAATGATACATGCAGGAACCTCAACGTGCTGCAAAACAGATGCTTTTAAGTGCCAGTAACTCCTCCCTCACCCGCTTCATGCAACTATGATTCAGAGGCAAATTATTTTTAATAGAACAACAACAAAGGCACAAATAACAGGTTCGGATGGAAAAAGAGATGCTCCAAGTCTACAGAAATAAGGTCGTCGGAATGACAGGCAGGCGATAGCTCCGCCTGCAACCAAACAGCACAGCGAGGGCGACTCTTGCACAGATGGAAACCTTTGCAGCGTTGCAGGCGGCGGGGCCCGACGAACTAAAAAGCAGAAGAAATTCTGCTTGGAAGTCTTGGCTCTGACCTGGATTCCCTTCCTAGCCCAGAAAAGTCGTAAGCTTTCTATCTATAGTACCCCCTTATTTCAAACGAGGGTAAGACTCTTCTCTGACTCTTCACAGCCGCATAGGAAAAATAAGATGTAAGCTGTCTTTATGCACACAGCATAGGACAGTTTCTGAGACAGATAAAAGGAAAGGAGAGCGGGTATCAAAGTGATTACCACAGAGGATGGAAAACTGGAAATAAACAGGACTATTGCCACTGATTTTGACAAGGCCAGGATTTCACCTGAAGGGACCAGAGACACAACTAACATTGCCCAGTGCAAAGATCATCAAACCAACATCCACCAAACAATGCAAGCTCTCTCCATCAGCCCTGCTATCGCTGAACCTACCCAGGTTCAGAGAAGGAGCTAACACCTTCATGCAGCACGACACCAACCATGTATCCATGTAGGTATCTCTAACGCAGCAGAGCTTTCTGATTGCCTCCATGCCCTCAGGGCATGGAGAAGAAGAGGGTATGGCAGGGAGAGGAAAGGGCCTAAGAGTCCTACACAGACTGAATGGAAAAGAAAACATGAGTGCAAAAGGACAGGGTGATAGTGCTTTCCAAAGGAAAAAGAATAATCAGAAGCAGCAAGCATATACCACAAAAAAATAAAGGAGAATGAAATGGAGATCATCAGACTGGGTGGGTCGTAGAGACAAAAAGGAAGGGGAAAAAACCACAGCTCTTTTCTTCCAAGAGGCATCAAAGCCCCTTCAGTTCTGCAGGAGTAAGACTTTCAAAAAACCCACTTGTGTTTGTGCGCAGACAGCTACACAGAAACTCCTCAGCCTGGGCTGCGTCCTGCCAGAAGCACAGTCCCACCGCCTTCTTCATGTGCTGCAATCAAACCTGCTGCACCTGGGGAACCATCTCCAAAATCCCGCTGTGGGCAGCTGGATTTTCTCTCTGAGAAGAGGACTCTGGAGCCATCCAAAAACATCTCTAGCAACCACAAAAGCAAACTTATTTGGGGCATTTAGACTTCAGGTTTTGGTGTTTACTGCACGTGGTAGCCATGATGGACACCCATGAAGCCTGAGCAGCAACAGTCTCGATCACAGCGTGCCTCACATTTGACTGACCTTATTCGGTTCCTCATTGTTTTATCTCAGCTCAACAGTAAACACCGCCTGCCCAGCCAGGTTAACTGAGCCAGCTGATGGTGATGCAGGGTTTTTGTCTCCCACACAACAAACATTGACTAGTACTTTCTATTTAGAGCAACCCCACATTGTAAACCTGTCTCCTCCCTTTGATAAGAGCCATATCGCTAGATAGCATTAATCCCCGTCCCTTTCCCAACACAAGGAAGCACAGCTTCGCAGTCAGGGTAGATAAAATCACTGCTCCCCACAGGTTTTTTTTAAAGTCTAATACTATGCAGAAACATGCACAAAGTCAGCCCCAAACACCACCATCGCTACCTCCTGTGCAAGGCCTTGAGGTGTGTTAGTCCTCCTTGGCTCTTACTGAATTTAATAGGACTGGAGTATTTTCCACGTCCTTCTAGACCAGGAAAAAGGCCTTCAGAGACAAATGAGAGTTTCCTGTTCAATATTTCATGTAATGATTCCTCCAAAGGTGTAAACAGGAAAAATGCCTCACCACTTAGCCAGAAAATGAGTGTCTGCTGTCCCTTCCTTTTATTGTGTTTATGTGTTAAAAGTCATTTAGAAGAGGATCTGCCAGGTCCAACTGAGACAGCACAGGCTGTCAGATGGCTGGCTGAGGTCCCAAAGCTGACCTGTCTGGGCAGATTTGGGGCAAGAGGGAGCCCTCAACTTATCTCACCCCTCTTCCTTCTCCCCTCCCAGGGGCCCAGCAAACAGCCGCGGCGGGAGTCGGTGTTTTGGAGAAATCTCTACTTCACCCTGAACATCTGGGCTTAGGCAAACAGCGAGGGTTTACTTACAGCAAAAACCACATCTCTAAGCATTCCCCTTACAGATTTTTGGGGGTGGTATCTTTCGGGAAGACAAAATTAACCCGTCAGGGCACCCACTGCTATTTTTTTCACAGGCACTTAAATGCAGGCTCTGACTTCCAACACCCCACCAGCCCAGCTGAGGCTTCTCGGGGAGGGAAGGCAGAGGCACAGCCCTTGCTCTGCCACAGCCACACTTCATTTCAGCTCCATCACAAGCAAAAACGCCGAGCAAACATCGCGACTATCAAATGGTCTTCTTAGTTAACCGGCAACAGACGCCATTCAGAGTCAATGCTCTTCGATCCCGGCTCGCTGCTGGTAGGATCCAAGAGCCCGCTCGCCTCGCGGTGCTGTTCAACACCAAAATTAAATCGCAGTATAATTAGCTCCACGCCGGCTACACCTTTCCAGCAGAGCGGGTGCAATACCTGCACAGGCTGTGCCGGGGAGAAAATGTGTTCCTGATTATAAAACATTTGCTTAATCTCGAGGGCGCCGCCTTGTTTTTTAAGGCTCTCTTTGCAAGTCACGCACTCCGGTACGTGCTGCCCGTTATCTCCAGAAGGCTTAAAACTGGAATCCCCGTGATTCACATTTTCCAACACTCATGGCCAAACCCTTCCGCAGATCAGCTCCTGCACTTTCTACCATTTCACAACAAGCTGAATCTGCGGCGAGGCAGGAGCGGCCCAGCGGCCTGGCTCTGCGAGCCATATGCCAGCTAGCTGGTGGCCACAGAACACCCCAAGCCCAGGCTGCGGGAGCTGGAGGACAGCAAGCTCCAAGGGTGGTTCACCAGGCTGAGGTGGCCGTGGCTCCCCGACGCCTCCACCCGCTCGTTGAGGGATGGCTTGGAAGCACGGCTGGCTGCCAGAGTTACCCAAAAAAGTTGGTTTGAGAGGTTTGTGTGGCCTCGCTTGTGCCTCCCAAGGAGGTTTTGGAGTACCCAGCAGGGCTTGTTGCAGCCTAGGGGTCACAGCATGGCCCCATGTGGACCTGTGCCCCAGGATGGGGAGACCTTGGGACTGGCAGACCAGCCACCACCCCACAAATGCTTCCAGTCAACCCCACAGCACCGCTACTTCTGCAGAAGTTACTGGCAGCACTGTTCCTTACTCCATCCAGTGTTTATCACTTCCCTCCTTTAAACACATTTTAGAAGTGGTAATTTCTATCTGCGGAAGATAGCAGAAGGGGCCAAAACCAAAGCACAAAGCCACCAAAAGCAACTTTCATTATCAGCGTTGTGCTTCCCCGCAACACCAAACAGAAATGTTTTGCTTGCTTTACATTATTTTCTTTAAACTATCCACAGAGTGAAATAATTACTTTCAACATATCATTTCTTATTCTTACATATCTCCTCTACCTTCCTATCACTATATGACATTTAAATTAAGGTATCAACCCTACCTGATGATAAGAGAGGAAAAGTAGAAAATCTCACCTCATGAGAAACTAATCATCTCGCCCCAAGACCTCAGCAACAGACCTGGAAGAGCATCCACATTCCCCCTCCTGCCTTATGCATTCCCCACCCCTGCCCCTCCAGCATCACTCCATCAGTTCTCACTCAAAAGATCTCTCAAACACTTGTCACTGCAGAACAAACCCCAGCTCGACGCACATACATGCATTTAAGAACAAAATTAATCCTCCCTGCACCTACCAGGCCCATGCATACCCTTGCTCTGGCTTTAAGGAAAAATAGTAATACTCTCCCGGGGTAAAACAGCTGTAAATCCACCGGGCAGCGAGGGGCAAATGATGGGATGGCTTGAGTATGGCAGCCACGGTATCTCTGGTGTGCATGGGCAGCGTAGCCCAGGCACCTCTTCCCGAGCACCCCTGAAAACAGCGGGCAGTGGAGGGAAGCCGCCTGCCACCAACTCGCCTGTGTGCTTGAAAAGCTGCTCTCCCTGTCACCATCACCCTCCTGCCATGGTGGTGCCCAGCAGCATCATTCAGCTGCGGAGCCCCTGTTTGTGTCAAGAGCTGCCCAAAAAGCCCGTGTGAACACAAGCGAAGGAGAGAGACAAGTTATGACTCCCCACTGTGACATGGCTGTGCCCATCACCGAAACATAGCCGCTACTCCCCCATAACACTGCACAACAGTGTGCAAGAGAAACTGTATCAATTACAAGCCAAAGGGACATTCACCTCATAAAACATCTGGCCAACTCTACCTATGCAAGGTACCTCCGTGGCTCTGGGGTGAGAGGAGGAGCTCGGGGACCAAGGCCACCATGGCACAGCACATCCCTGCACCTGCACCCCAAGGAGCAGAGGGGTCCTAAACCTAAAGCCAAAGTGCCACCTACTGAGTCTACAGCATTTGTGTCCCCCTCTAGCAAGGGGCTGACCACAATTAATACTTAGCTCACTGGATTAAGTCAAGTTTCAGCAAGTGGTCACCGCGGGCACAAGAGCACATGCATCAGGTTGCTGCCGAGTATCCCACCTGAGACAAGGGACATCTCTGTCCACTCCACCCCAACACGATGGGCAGCACATGGACAGCCAAGTGAGGGGTCAAGAATTCCATGTCCACGGGTAAACCACAGCTTGCACTGACAGAGCTTGCCCTGGTTCAACGCAAGGTAAAACCCCGATGAGACAAAACCTCTGGGGTACCAGGCTTCAGACATCAGTTTTTTACCATTTCTGTTTGCACAGGCGGCCGTAGCCCTGCACCCCAGCAAACGGGATGGACAAGGCCGTGGAGTTTTTAATCTGGTCTTCCCCTCTCCTCCCAAGAGCTACACAGCCTTAAATGGAGCTATTTCAAGCCAGCATTAAAAACACCAGCGATGATCTGACCTTCTCGGTAACAACAAAACCAGACCAATACCTAAAGACCAAATGAATGAAAAGAAAATTACAAGGTAAAGTTTGGCTTCCCTGAAGGTGTGCCAGCTGCAAGAATCTTGGATTACATCGATGCAGCTTTCCAAATTTTAAACACAATAATTTTCTGTATTAAGGGCCCAGTAACCCTAATGGAGGCATAATTAGGCATTGATGCCATGCCCATATGAGAGAAGCTTGAAAAACTTAAATAAACTGTGAATGGCAGGATTAATACCGCAGCTTTTCATTTTGTACAGCTGTTTGAATACAGTGCACTGCCTGTGATGGCATCAGCTGTTGCTTTACTCTTGCTCAGTATTTCTGAAGTTAAAACAGGCAGTTCTTTTAAGCAAATGAAGAATTACCCCTCTTATTGTTGGCCTGTTTATTTCAGCAAAGAGGGTCTGGATGCATATTTCCTTTATATTTAAAGAAAAAGAAAAAGCCAAACTGCAAACAAAATTAGCTGGCCAAATTCTAAGCCCAGTGATGCTAATATGAGAATTTTAATTTACTGCCATGGCCCTTCAGAACAGAGGAGTAAGTAATGCAGTTTTGGAGATCATCTGCCCAAGTGGGAATATCATATAGATGCCTGGAGAGTCCTTGAGAAAATAGCTCACCTCGGCCCTGATTGAAGAGGAAAGACAATACTTTGGTGAAATAGAATTCTGTATTTCTAGGAAAGGCTCCAATAGCAAAGTGCTTACTAATGCAGGAAGCCTTGTAAATTTTATTATGAATGGAACAGGCAACGGCAGGAGCGTGACACGGCGCAGCATTTGCACACACGGCTTAGCCAGTAAAAAGTAAATAAATAGGTTACTTATAAGCTCTAGAAGACACCCGAAAATACCTCTAACAAAATCTCAAGCTCAGTGAACTTCAAGCAAGAATACAAAACAGCTTCCAAAACTATCTTACTAGTTTGAGGGTTTTTTTTTCACTGGGTAAATTAGTTCTCCTACAAGTTAATTTTCAATCTTGGTTTTATGGTTGGAAATATCAGCCGAAAAGAGTTAAGTCTCAGTTTCCTTGTTGTCTTTAAAAACTTGATTATCAGTGGACGTGGAAGAAATTATCTATGCAGGGAGTGCATCGGGACAGCAAACCACCATCATGAAAGACAATGCTCAGGTTACTAAAAGGTGGACCGATAAAGGGGGAGCCTAATGCCAGAATCACCTGGGAAAGGTAACCCCCAAACTGCAGCCCCCCCAGCCAGGATGCAGGCATCTCTCCCCCTGTCTCACAGCCCTGCTGAGCCCTTGTCCGTGCCACCTCGGACATGAGTTTGTCCTGAAACTTCCATCCCCAAATCCTTGGCACCACCAAACTCCCCAAATTTTTTTCCCGGCAGCGTTAAAACCAATATTGCTCTTGAGCTGCAGGGGCAAGGGGAGGCTGAGGAGACCTGGAGACCTGTCGGGATGACGCCAAACACCAGTAGTTTGGTGCTGCTGTGGAGATAAATACGCCTAATGAAAAGCTTACCTAAAGCTCGCGGGGAGCCTGTGCCAGGCCGGCCCAACCTCTCCAGAGCGGCGGGCACGAGGCCGCCAGGACGCTTGGGAAAGACGAATTAACGAAAAGTTAATGTGGATGTTCTCATTCAAAAGAAAAGTGGCCTACTCCAAAGGGGATTAGGCTAAAGTGAACTAAGGCCACTTTACTTCTGAATGAGAGCATCCACACAATAGTGCAATGCACTTTAACTAATGCACTTTAATTTTACACCCAATCAATTTGTCTTACCTCTCCTGAGTGTCCTTGTGTGGACAAACCCAGAGATTCATCGAGTTTTGAGGCCGGGCGGGAACCATTAGATCAACTCATCTCACTCCCCCCGCATTATGGGCCATTGCCTTTCACAGTTATCCCTTTATTGATCCCCCAAACTCATGGATGACTAACGTATCACCTCTGATGGGGGGGAGAAAAAACACATTTCTTCAATGGGACGCCTGGCTTGGATTTGAAGCCGCTCGCAAAACAAGAAGCCACTTGCAAAACAAGAAGCCACCATGATTTTTGGCAGCCTGTCCCGCTGCCAGCAAAAGAACAGCCAAATTTGGGTACAAAGCCATTTCTTTCCACCCTACCTTCCCCACACTCTGCAAGTTAGCAAAGAAATGTCAGTCTCTGTATTACAACTTTTTAATTTTTTTTCTTTTTAATTGCAAACAGGCCCTTTGCTTTCAGGACAAATTCAGATTTACTTTTTTTAATTCATCTCACCAATAGCTACATTTTCAACATTTGCCCAGATGTCTACCAATGAATCCTAAACCCCCTTTTCCAAAATCCAGTAACCCCAGAAACCACTCACCACCTGTGCAATCATCTTCATACGCACAACAACCTACGTAAGCCTGAAATCTCCGCGTCGCTCTTCACCTCTCAGGTAGATACACCCAAAAATAAATAAATGAAGCCGCGACGGCAACAACCAGCAAGACAACTCAACGAGTTGAGACAGTGGGCATCTCTCACCTATAGTCCATGGCCAGGATACACCTCTTTGTTTTTTTTCCTTTTGAAGGTAGTAAAAGAAAAAGGCAACCACACCAAGCATGCCAAAGAAGAGCTGAACCAACTGCTAGCAAGTTGTCTTCAAGTCACGTTACAGAATTATCAGCGGTGGGTTAGATACGGGACCATCAATCAGGGACAGAAATACACTCAAACAAGGCAAAACACAAAATGTGTGCTCTGTTACAGCTACCCTCTCCAAATATTGCTGTGACTGCGAGAAAAAAAACAAATATAAACACTAATTTCCAAATTTGCCATGTAAGTCAAAGCCCACCCTGAGCAACCAAGCACCAGGAGAGGCAGGGAGCGTGCCGAGGACATGAGGTGACACTGCCGTGCATCCCGGCCTCTCCTTCTCCCACACAACCCTCACCGGGAAACAATTCCAGAAACCTTCAAAAATTTTCACCACCAGGAACAATCCTCCTCTATTTCCTTAAATTTGTTTAGATTACACAAGATAGCTCCTAACTGCATGCTCATGTGACCAAAAACCCCCAAACGCAGAAATGCAAAACAAAACAAAACAAAGATTCCCTAATTTAAAGAAGCTGTGCCGGATTTTTGCTGTTTTTCAAAGCATGACCTACGCTTACTCCTTTTGATTGAGTGCGATATAATCTGATTTTTTTTTAAGTGCTGACATTGCCCACTCCGGGCTGCAGTAACCCTTCTGCGTGCAGAGCCTATTCCCTTTATTGCTACCTGCGAACGAGCCATCAGGGAAGACTCAAACCCTTGGCCATAAAGGTTAAACTTCAGGTAAAACTCATTTTTTCACAACTTCCTTGCAAACCTCCAAGTTGCCCCAAAATAAGAACCCACAGTCTCTAAGGCAAAGACACCGTGAGCTCCAGCTTATGGGAACATCTTGGGATAAGCTCACAAATATTTAGGACGAGCTCCAGGGTTAGTTGAGGTTTAAATTCAGCTCTGTCAGGTTTGATATTGAAAAGGATGCCAAACATTAGGAAATGAAACCATCTTTTGCAACAAAAGGTAACTTCACTTTGAAAAACTTTACATGGAAGTTAGGCCTGAGCACACAACTTAAGGAAAGAAGCAAATATTACATCCAACTCTAAGGATATTTGGGCTCTTGAACAATTTAAAACAAAACAAAACAAAAACAAACCCTAACACCAAAACCAGCAAAGAGTTTTGAATTGAAATCATAAATTCAAGAAAACATATTCAATCTCATATCTACTTAACAATATATTTACTTGCTGAAAGAAACAGAGGGCAAAGAAAACCTTATTTTGCTAAGACAATTTCAGCCAATGTTTCAGATAGTAACAGGTCCAGAATATAAACTAACGTGTTGTATCTTTACATTAAATAGTCTGCCAAACTCGGGCATGATAACAGCTCCTAAATATCGCAACAACAACAAAAAATTACCCGAAAACAAACAAAATATGAGTCACTAGCTCAAGGTGGTATAAAGTCGGAAGAAGAAAATTAAATTTTGAGTCTTTTAAATGTTATTTTATTGGTCCTCCTCAGAGCCCTACTTGGCTGTAACTCCTTTATTATACAGAAATGAATTCTACCTTGCACCCTCCGCGCTGCATCTATTATTTTGATGCCTTTTCCTACAATATGAGAGTACATATACCAAAGGCAGTAGTATTCTTAGCTTCCCTCACTTAAAACCGTACATGGTTTAAAAATACCTGCGAAGAAGTCCCCAAGTGAAATATTATTTCTCCATATTTCTTTTTTCCCCCAAGGCATTATTTTTGTATTTTCTGCAAGGTATAGCTAATATATTTGAAGTAACTGGGAAAGTTAGTCTAGTCGTAACAGGTCGATGCCTTAAACAACCCATCCACCTTCAGATACACTACATATTGTGTTCCCATTTATGGTTCTATCTTCATAAAGATTACATTTTAAGTAATTTTTCCATTTTTAAAAAAGCTGCTGTCTATCCGCATTTTGTTTAGAGAAACTCTGCAACTGTGCGCATTAAAAAAAATCTATTGCAACATAAATAGAAGTGTTGCTTTATTATATACATATATATATATGATATACTATCACCCAAGAAGGGCCATCTAAAATGCCACAGTTGCAAACATTTAAGACTGTAACAAAAATGACTGAGTCTCTAGTATCAGTTTACTATCCTTCAACAATTTCCCTGACAGTGGAGTCAAATAATGTTGAATTATGGACCTTCTTACAGGAAGTCTTATTTCATGTTCATTTTTTGATCATTTCCCTCCTAGTCCCTATAGGAATTTGGCTCTTTGCCGATTTGCCTTTACAAGTTTCTATGCACGTAATTGGCTTGTGCATTATTAAATTATAATTTTTGTCAAGTAATACTACTGTGGATTCGCTACAAGTTTATTTTCCATAAGAAAAGACCGTTTTGTCCCCATAAAATCCATCTTACGCTGCTAATGTACTTTATTTGGATGTGGTGGCTACTTTATGTCGCATTTTCCTTAAAGGACTTTCTAAAGGCTTTCTGTAGGCACGCTCTTGCTGGGGAATTTTACAGCTTGGACTAGAGCACCTGGGTGCCAAGGAGAAAACAGCCCCATGATAATAGTTGAAGATTACCTAAGAAACTGAATTTCTGCTATCTAACTACAGAGAGTCTTTGGGGTTTTTTTAATAGGAGGGAGTTTTCCCAGCCGCATCACACAACAGCTGTGTTTTAAATCTTTCCGGGCCCTGACAAACATTTGAAAATTTAAACATGCAAATGTTTGAAAAGCTAATGATTAAAAAAGGTTTATTTTGAAACTCCGAGGATGGGCACAACCCTTCAGGCTAAGGTTTTTTAAAGTCTCAAGGCCTGGTTGATCTCGAGTTCAATTATCCCCAGCAAATCCCCCCCCCCTCCCCAAACTCCTGCCTTGTACTTCTGGAGGCCTGATGGTAAACAAGGACTCTGCAGGTCCCACCCTGGCAGGCAGCGGGGTCGCGCCCGTGGGAGAAGGATGCTATTTTAGTGACCTCTTGCCACTGAGCTAGTTAAATCACCGAACAATGGTTAGTGTTATGGGGCTTTACTCTGCAAAATCTAGCATTAGTGTCATTGCTTTCCATTAACCGGGGGACTTAAAGGCACTGCCATTGAGGGGCCTATAAGGAAAGAATAAATAAGGGGAAACCAATAAATTTAGAAAAAAAAAAAAAATCCCACCCTGTTAACTGTAACCTTTACTACCACAATATAAGAAAATGTAATTAAATCCGTAATAAAAGCTTTTACATACTTACTCTTTTACTACTCTCCAAAGCCCAGCCGTGGGCAGGCCGGGGGACAGCCCCGGCCCCTTTCTCCCGCCGCCCAGCCCTGCGCGCCCGCGCTTCCCGGGGCCGCGCAGCCATAAACGCGCAGCGCGGAGGGACATCCTAATTAGCCGCCCCAGCGACAAGCACTCAACACCTTATTATTTAACCATTAGGGCCCTGATACTGCCGGCCTCGCCGGGGCCGGGCTTGGCACCGGAGTTTAGCGGGGGGCGCGACCCCTCCGCGCAACATCCGCGGTCCCCCCGCATAGAAAGTAGGGGAGAAAAAAGCGCATTTTTCCACCTTTTCCCTTCGATGGGGAAAAGGCAAAGCCCGGCTCCCCGAGCATCTCCGCGAGTGCGGACGGGGTAGCGGTGGCTGCGGGGCTGCGCGGAGAGGGGCTGGGACACCCGGCCGAGCCAGCCCGGTTCCGCAGCTGGCGCAGCGCCCGCGCAAGCTCCGCGGCCGGCTCCGCGCAGCGGGAGAGAGGCCGGAGCCCGGCGCGACGTGCCCGTGCTCCTAGCGAAACAGGGCAGGGGGGACGGGGAGGGGGAAAAGGGGGGACACGACCCTCTCCTCTCGACAACCCCAAAACTATAGCTTCATTTCTTTAGCTTTCACTTTAATAAAATAATGATTCGTTGGGAAAATGGGGTATAAATCTTCATTTTGGAGGCAATTAAAGTGTTGATTTCATTCGTGCCCCTGAGCGATTCTTGTAATTTGCTCAAATAGCTTTATGTACCCAGCACTCCAGAGCTTTTAGAAACCCATTTTCTAGTTAGACTTGTTGGATTACAATTTTTATTCAACAGCAGCGAGCCGAGCTTCCCTCCGCTAGACCCCTGCTGTAGGGCTCCCCTCGCTTTAAGGCGCTGCGCGGGGCCGCCGCTCCCCCGGAGCATCCTCCCCGGGCCCGGAGCATCCTCCACGGCCCCGGGAGCATCCTCCCCGGCCCGCCGGGCACCTCCCTGCCGCGCCGCCCGCCCCGCCAAGCTTTTCCCCATTCGCAGCAAAATTGGTGGGGGGAAAAAAGATAAATATAATCCCACCAAGCGCACGTAACCCCCTTTTTAAAAGTTCACGCCTTCCTTCAAGCCTGCCTCCCCCTGTCACGGCACCACCAGCTGCCCGATAGCCTTTGGTAGAGAGGAGAAAATATTTAAGATCCTGCCCACGCTGCGATGCAACGCACCTTTCTGCCGGTAATCTATAAAATAACTCCTGGCTGACAGTGCTGGTGATAATGGCAAAGCGGCTGAGGAAACTCCTGTCTGCTTGACTGCGCCTTGCTTGAACAAAAGGAAACCTCCAGAGTCGGGAGCTGATTACTCCTAAGACTGTATTTACGAAGCTGATCATAAAGAAGAAATAACTTGGGGAGGGGGAGGGTTAGCCGGGGATTTATTTTTTTGTGTGCTTTCAGGGTCCCTTCGGTTCAGAGCAAACCGACCGGGAAAACCCCGCAGTTTTACCCAACTCGAAAAAAGCACCAGCCAAATCTCAGCCACTTCCATCATCTAGGAGCTTAATTTAGCTCTGGGCACCTCCTGAATTAGCCCCAAACGCTGCCATGAAAAGGCAAGAATCCCAGGCTGAGCCCGGCGGAGGGGACAGACTCAGGGGAAGGGGAGGGGAGAGGGGACAGCCAGTTTTCCCAAGCCATCCCTATTTCCCACATCGGCTCCAGCCGGCATTAAAGGTTTGAACCATCCCAGGCAAAACCTGGACACCGGGACAAGGCTTTGCTGGCTTGGTTCTGGGCTTTGGATATTATTATTTTTTTTCAAGAGAGGGGATGAAAACTTGAAAGACGAAGGAAAATAATTTAAAACCTGGGTCCCGTTTCATTTTCTCCGTTTTTTTGGTAGGGCAATTCCCTCCCCCCCCCCCCCCCTAAANNNCCCCCCCCCCATTAAGTAAAATAAAATGGGCGCGTTTGCAGCAGGCAGGCGTGCACAAAGCAATGTTCACTGAAGTCTAAAAGCGTTCGGCCAAGGAAAACTGACAAGACGGACTAATGAACCGTAGAGACGGGAAGAAAATAGCCAGTATTTGCTAGATTTCAAACCCTCTCTGTCTTCCCCGGACCACCTATCTCGGATTTTCTCCTTATTTTGGTCAACGGCTCCAGCCCTTCCTTTCCTAAGCCACCAAGAAGCCAGCGATCCCCGGCTGGCACTTCTATTATTGTAAAGGGTAAATAAAATAAAGACAAAAATTAAAAGCGACAAGAAACAGGTCGAGTTTGCAGGCGATGCTTTTACAAGCTCATCTCGCCAGGTCGAATCCGGGAGCAAGCCTTAATGAAGCAATAATAGCCACATTATTCAAAAATTTTCATTTCGATGGAAATTTATCTAAAAGGGACTTAATCATATGCAAATAATAAAAGGAGGCGTAGTGACCCAGCGAGCGATCTGCATACAAATTTCAGCATGTGCGGCGTTGGGGAGATCATACCTGATCTGTTAGATTTGCTGATCTTGTTATGTCTTCACTGTCCGATTTTGATCCGCCCTCTCTATCGTCTATGACCAAATCGATAGGCATTTTTCCTTTCAAACAGCTAATATACCGGTGGCAGAAATTGTCACATAATTCGTGTACCTACATTATGACAGAGGTTAAAAAAAAAAAAAAAAAAAANNNNAAAAAAAAAAAAGAGGAAAAAGAAAAAAAAGAAGGAGGGGGAAGGAAGAAAATATAATCAGGAATACATAAGTAAAATTGACAAGTGCAACCAGTCTCCCCCCTTCACCCCTGTGACATCAAAAGTCCTAAATAGGGGAAACACACTGCAATTATCCCCCCGAGACCTCTAGACGCATCCAGAATTAGGAATAACTTTCTTTTCTCGCAAAATAGAGATATCCCAGAAAATTGACAGTGACAAGATGATTCACAGGCTACAACATATTCAACACCCGTGTTAAATTCATCTGCTCCCGGAGCTGTGGCCATTAGAGAGGTGACCTGCATGGGTGACATTTAAGGTAAACTATTTAATTTCATCCAGTTATTTCATCATAAACCCTTTCCAAAGGGGTATGAGGACAGAAAAAAAAAGGATTTAGAAGAAAAATTAAAAATCCCGATGCACTGGGTTGAAATACATTACAGGCATCCGTGCCCTGAAATCCCCAGTTGCTCTGATAGACTCGTACCTGAGCCGCTTCTATTAATGGGCAGATTTTAACACATTTTGGGTAGAGCGAGAACAACCTGCCAGCTATGGTTAGATAAAGTGGCTGAGGCTCCCGAGAAACTTTTCAACTATTTAAAAACCTCTCAAAATGTTTATTTTTAGGAGAAAGGGAATTCTCTTCTAGGCCAGCCATCAATGACACGTAAAAAATCCTCAGGAAACCAGAGCGCACTTCCAATTTAATGTGAGCTCGGATGACACCGCCTTCTTAGAAATTAGCATTCTCCTTCCTAAGATTTCTGAAATAGCCAGCAAAAAACCTGCATTTAGGCTGCAATCTCTTTCTTCTGCTCGGAGGTGTACAATATTCCCAGGAACAAGAGACAGACACTACTATCAACTCTGCTTTGTCTCTGCAAAATGTTACAGGACAATCCGTGCCCTGAGCCTGACCTGCAGATGGCTCTTAAAAAAAAATAATAAAATAATAAATTCCCCATTCCAACCAACAGCAACCAAAGCCTCTTCCTCACCACCACCAAGAAAGCAAAAAAAAAAGAATTTCATTTTCTTTAAAAAAATCGTAATTTCAGGGGCTTGTCTGAACCAACCATTTCGAGTCTCATCTGCGGCACCACAGAACTGCAACTATTTATACAAAGCCAGCAAAGTATTACAACGAACACAAGGCCTGGGCGTTTGAGAGCCCGGTTTTAGAGGCTGAAATTGTAATTAAACTGCGAAGAGAAATGGACGCCAAGATTGGTCTTGACACTAATTACCAGAAAGAAAGACATTTATGCAAATTTACCAGAAGCCTGAACTTCAGTAGAACTGAAACGGAGGAGGAAGAAAGAGAGAGAGGGAGAGACAGACAAAAAATTACCTTCTCTAATTCCAAAAGATGAAACCTTAATACTTGTATGGCTTGAATCATCTGCAAAGATACAAACAACACGAATATTTTATCTCATTCCTGGATTTGGGGATATTTCCCGCAGCCGCCCCTGCCGCACTTTGTAGCTCGACTTTAGTAGTAAATAAAAAGTTGTTTTGATTTACGGCAATAACACTAAAACTTAATAGCGGTGGCTTTGTGCGCTGTTTAACGAGAAGCGATCTAGAGTTAACAAAAAAAAAAAAAAAATCCCTATTGCAACGAAGCAACTAAATTATACGGATCATAAACATTTCTTAAAAAAAAAAAAAACAAACTCTCTAAACACCATCGCTGGCTCCTCGCTTTGCAAAAGTGGGAGCAAGACTCTTACAAAATATTTGACTATCCTTAAGAAAAAAAAAAAAAAATCCCTATTGCAACGAAGCAACTAAATTATACGGATCATAAACATTTCTTAAAAAAAAAAAAACAAACGCTCTAAACACCATCGCTGGCTCCTCGCTTTGCAAAAGTGGGAGCAAGACTCTTACAAAATATTTGACTATCCTTAAGAAAAAAAAATAAAAGAGAGATAAAAGACCTCATTTTCGGTGAGTTAGCGAACGGTGCATCTGCAGCCACAATAATCCTCTACGTTTCCCACCGATCTGCTTAAAAGGTGCGTGGAGGGGCTGGCAAGCTCCTCTTTGGATGAGGTTTGCTTTAGGTATATCCTTATGGGATTTTTTTTTTAACTTCCACGCAATTACTGCACCATATTTACTTGTAATTATAAAAAACATCATCATAACAATAATTTTAAAACCCCAAACAAATCCACGTGAGAAATTTTCAATTTAGCATCACCAAAGCACCTCTCCAGAAGACATAGAAGTTTTTTTAAAAAAATAATAAATAAATGGGAAGGGAAGGGAGGGTGGCGGGGTGGGGGGTGGGGAGAGGAAGAAGTGTTGTTAACTCTTACCAAGTTATCCAGTTCAGGATTAGAGGAAAAGAGGGGTTTCTCTGCTCGGATCTAAATATAAGAAAGGGGAGGAAAGGAGGGAAAAAAAAAAATAATAAAAACCATTTGAAACATGGAAGCAGAAAAAGCAGACGTTATTATTTCTTGCTTCATTACACTGTCGGGTCCATTATGTAACCTTTCGTGCAAAGCCCTGACTGCTGGATTTAGTACATCAGCCAAACACTTGAACAAGTGAATCAAATACACCGAAAAATACCTTCGGAGCTTCGCGGGCAGAGCCCGGCCCGGCTCCCGGGAGCCGCGCAGCGAAACTCCCGCCTGGGCACGGACCGCTCCGGTTCATTCATTTCTTTAGGAGGGTGATAAATGCCGAGATTTCCCGATCTTTTTGTTTTGGTTTGGTTGGGTGGTTGTTTCTTTTTTTTTTTTTTTGCCTCTTGCAGTAAGAGAGGGGGGAGGGGGAAACGCGCATCTTTATCTCAACAGAGACTTGTTTTTCTCGTTACGATTTTTTTTTTTTCCCCTCTTTTTTTTTTTTTTTTCTTTCTTTCTTTCTTTTACTGTTTCAACCCGGTTTTGCTGACCTGTTTGGCGAACACTGCTATGTCTTCATTGAAAGACTCAGAGGAGCAAACATCGCCTCCCGCTACCCCGGGCTCCCTGGGTGTGCATGTAGCTAATTCACATTTCTCAAAAATCAGTGCTAAAAGAGGGAACAGGGGGTGTCTGAAAGAAAATACAATAGTCACACACACACAGAGGGGGGGAAAAAAAATATCATAACGAAACAACAACAACAACAAAAACCCCAAACACAACAATAGTTAGTCCCGCAGCAGCGAGCCTGGGGAGGGGGGCACCCACCGAGGGGGGCTCCGCACCCCCCCCCGGCTCCCGCAGCGCCCCGGCCCCTTCCCGCAGCCGGCAGCTTCCCGGCCCTTCGGCGTTATCTGCCCGCAGATATTGTTCATACAACCTTAGGACAAGCTAAGAATAAAACCCAAGCCGGTTCCAGCAGCCATTTTGAATTAACTTTCCTTGTCTTTAGGAAAAAAATAAAATAAAATAAAATAATAGCAATAAATTAAAATCTCTGCATCTACACTCCTGCCTTTCATGCTTTTAATTCCCATTTTCTGCTTGGAGGACTTGCTGGGAGCGAAGGGAGGGGGGTGGAAAAGCCACCATAAAAACAAGCAACCTCCATCCAAAATAAAAAATAAAGAAACCCCCAAAGCCACCCCCCAGCACCCACCGAGCCGGGCTGCCCGCCCCGCTGCTCGCCGCCCCGGCCTGGCCCTCCGCCCCCCGGAGCCCCGCAGCACCCACCCGCGGGGGGAACCAGGTGCTTTGGGGCTCTCCCAGCTTTAAAAGCCTCCCCGGGAGAAAGGCTGCGTGTGCATCTGGCTCCCTCGGCCGTTTAATAATTTAAATAAATAAATAAGCGTGGGCACACACACACGCGTATATATGTATATTTATAACAGGGAGTTGAGGTTGGCTATTTTTTTTTTCCAGGGCTTCATACTTTTCTTTTTTTGGTGCCTACACCGCTGAGTTTAAACCGACCCTACAGATGATGAACCGATAAAGAAACCGAATGATGTGACTTTTTTTTTTTTTTTCTGTAATCCCCCTTCTCCTCACTGTTTGGAGAGCGATTTTAAAAGGTTCTTAAACTTCCCTTCAAACTCAAGACGGGCAGATTCATTTTAAAAGCATCTGCCACCCAACGTAACCCATCAGCTCCCATCGCAACGGCCTAGAAACTGCTTTGCGAGTTGCCGCATTGAGGAGCATTCAATGCTGTCGGATAAAAAGTTGAAAAAAAAAAAATTAAAGGGTAAAAAAAAAAAGAGAGTCGAGAGAAGCAGCCCTTGAATTCTCACTTTCATTAGCGCAAGGAGAGAAGGACAAGGCGGAAAGTTGGGCGAAGAGCTCCAAACTCTCCCTGCTCCCAAACTCCAGGCAGAGATTTAACACCCGGCGCAGGTTGTGCCCTGGGAATATTATTTTCCTCCTCCTCCTCCCCGCGGTGATGCCTACCGCCCCTCCACCAAGCTCCGGCTCCTATTTTCGGGAGCCCCCGCAGCTCCCCGTGCCAAGGGGACCCCCAGCCCTCTCTCTCCCCCCGGGGCTTTTAGAAAATAACCACCAAAAATTAAGAACACGGCCCTTCTCTGCGCAGCGCTCCCGGCTCGCCCTTCCCCATCCCGCGCAGGGGCAGCCTGGCCCGCACACACCCCCCGCCCGCCTTTCTCCCGGCTCCCACCCCGCGCAGGTTGCGCGGGCGCAAAGCCGTGCGCAGCGCCTACCCGTAGATGGCATCTTTATCTCTCTTGAGGGCGTCGTTGACTGAGGCGCCCATGGCGGGGGGCATGGCGTTGGCGTGGGCGGCGTGCGGGTACTGGTGCGAGTGGAGCGGCGGCCCGTGGTTGAGGTGGTGGACGGGCTGCATGGGGCGGGCGCCGTGGGGGTCCCCGTACATGGTGGTGGGGATGCCCACCCCCTCCATGCCGCCGTAGTGGGGCAGCTCGTCGTACTGCGGGGCAGAGAGACCAGGCAAGCGTCAGGGGGGGGCGCGTCGGGAGGTAGGAAAGGGGAGGAAGGAAGAGGAGAGGGGGGACACACGACGCAGCAGCCCCGCTCCCGTGTCCCGTCCTCCCCGTCCCGTCCATCCCCACACACCCCCCCGGGAGAAGCCGGTTTCCCCCCGGGGTGCTCCCGAGCTCCGCGCCGCCGGTTCTTCCACCCCCACCCCCGCCGGCCCCGGGGAGGGAAACACCGCCCCGGGCCCCGGAGCAGCGGGACTGGGCTGCCCCGGCCCGGCTGCCCGCACCACCCGGTATCCTCCGAGTCTGAGGCGGAGGAGAAATGATAATAATTAAAAAAAATGCAAAGAAACCCCCACATAATAAACCCCATCCCCAAAACCCTCCTGGTGAATGGAAGCGGTTCACGAAGCCCAAGTCTCCCTCCGCTAAACTTTTCCCGCTGATAAGAAGTCAGGTACCTAACCCAGCGAGAGGATGCAAAAAGTTCAACCGCAGGAGGGGGGGGGGGGGAAGGAAAAAAAAAAAAAAAAAAAAGGGAGCGATTTTGGGGGTTTCCAGCAATTCCACGCGAACGCACTTTTAAAGCCGAAAAGCTGGAAACGTTTGCCCGGGCTCTCGGGATTTTGGGAATGCCTTTTTTTTTTTTTTTTTAAAGGGTTTTCTTTGTTAAAGATTAAGGAACGAAAGCTAACGCGATTCCCAGGCAGCGGGGGAAACGGCCACTTTTCATCTATTAAAAGCGAAGGTGTGAATAAACACTTTTAAAGATCCCTGACACTTGCTTGGACCGAAAGAGTAAAAGGCAAGTTGTCAGCAGAGGAACTTTCTTTCCCAACCAGCACTTGGAGGGGCGGCAGGCAAATTAGAATTAGGCAAGAAAACTTCTTTCCAGGGCTTTTCCCCTTCCCCAAATCCCTGCTCGCCCGATTCCGGTTGATTATTTTATTTCCCCACAAAACTTCAATTTAGGAGATAGTTAGAAAGCAAAAAAGAAAAAAAAAAAAAGAGATCGCATCCAAAATAGAAACAACAATACACATGGCAGTGCATGCTGCTAACCTCTAATTCAAATTAAAGTGACTTTCTTTTTAAAAGAGCTTTTTTCTTTTTTCTTGCCCATTGCATTGCACCTTTTGTGACTGAATATATATTAAAAAAATGGGGAGGGGGGGAAGGAGGGGAAAAAAAAGAAAAAAAAAAAGTTGTGCTTACTTCCAGCTAGAAGTTATCTTCCGAAAGTGAAGCGGTATATCATCACTAACACAGCAAAATGCTCAGAGACATGCACACATTCAAATATTTCAAGCACTGGTGACCTTAAAAAAGACATTGGTAGGACTAGAGCTACAAAACCAACAAATACAGAGGCTCGGACATATTCACTTACATGCCTGCATGTCATTAATGTATAGAAAGCTTGCCTTTTCCGTGAGAGATCCGGGATGGGGAGTAAAAGAATCAAGAAAATATCAATATATACAGGTTTTAAAGCCTACAAGTACAACTGATAAATCCTCCTGCTCCAGGACACCGCTTTGTGCCCCTGCTCCAAAGAGGAGGGAAGAGAAAAAAAAAAAAAAAAGAAAGAAACTTTTTTCGCAGAGTCTCTGTCAGCCACGTTTCAATATTATTTTACATTTGAAATCCATTTTTTTTTTAATACGTACCCTTTGCGCCATCGGCCTGCTTGCTCCCTTCCTACTTCAACTTCTAATATATCCTCTTTAAGGCCAGTGTGAAAAGAAAGAAACGCGAAGTTCCCCCCCCCTCACCCCCCAAAAAATGCAAAAATCCCTTAGCGTCGCCAGCAATGAAAGCAATCGAGTAAAATCTTCGGCTTGCTGGATCTCAGCGAAGCGATACGGTAACTCAGCATTAAAAAAGAAGAAAAAAAAAATAGAAGAAAAAAAAAATCAACTCTCCCTCCTTCCTTCTTTTTTCTTTCTTTCTTTCCTCTCTCCCTGTCTCTCTCTCTTACTCTCCCCCTCTCGTTTCCAAGACAGCAGCGGGGCGAAAGCAAATATCCTTTCCCCAAATCAGTTTTTTTTTTTTTTTTTTTTAANTTTTTTTTAAAGTGCCCCTCAAACCCAACTACCAAGTCTCATGGCTTTTTGCCACTCCGGCTGTCAATCACAGGCGAGGTTGTCAAGGTGGTGAATGACTGATGATGATCCGCTGCGTGTGCTCCCACCGCGCAGGACACCTCAAATGTTAATTTTCGAGCGCGCTCACCCCCAAAGAAAAAA
>VYZX01030654.1:273884-308596 GCA_013401335.1 Brachypteracias leptosomus
AAAAAAAAAAAAAAAAAAAGGCGTCTGGGGAGCAAGGGAGCCTCCTCCACGAGGTGGAATCTGGGTCCATTTGCTTATCGGATAATAAATGAGGCTTTTAATCAGGCTGAATTTTCCAGCTTAAGGAAAGAATTAGTCATACCTAGGAACAATCCAATGTTTTCTAGCCGGCTTCCCTGCCGCCTTCCTAGCAGGGATTTGGAAGGGGGGAGGGGGGGGGAGTTGAGGGGGAGCGAGTTAGCATCCAAGTGTGCTCTTTCACCATTAATATTGAAATTTGAAAACTGAAATAGGAACAAGCAGAAGACACAAACAAACAAGAAACCGCAGAAGAAAGCGTTTGGAAAGCGGCCGAGAGATAATCCAGGAATGCTTCAGATAAGGGGGGGGGGGAGCGATACGTGCGGAGATATCCGAAAAGTCAGAGCCTGATGAAACGGCTGAAAGAGGGATGGGGAAAAAAAAAACAACTAACAGCCACCCAGTTTAAAGACCTATTAAAGGGCAGACCCAAGGCGGGGGGAAAAGTGATAATAAAAGGAGGTTAACTGGAAGGGATTTAAGCGAGCAGATGAAGCGCAGCCCCGGGAGGTTCGGGGTTTGTTTACTAGCTCCCGATCCACAAAACAAAGAGCGGCTGGTCCGGCCGGGGAGTCAGCCCGGGGTCAGCTTGTGCCCACCCGGCAAGGCTTCCCGGGCCCTGGGTGCCGCCGGCAGCCCGGGAAAGGCGATCCCGAACCGGCGCCCCGGGCAGCCTCAGGACCGGCCCGCGGTGGCGAAGGGTGGGGAAAGAGCTGCCCTCTCCCCCCAACACACCCCCCCGGTGCTCGCAGAAGTTATGGGGGTATTTTATTAATTAAATGGAGGGGTTCGTAAAATATTCCCAATAAAATTTACGATTGTCTTAAAACTTTCTAAACACCGCTATTTTTTTTTTTTTAATAAAATTAACTGGGAAATGAGTTAGTGGCCGGGATTTTTGTCACTTCACTTTCTTCGGCAGCGGTGCCGGCGGAGGGAGGGAAGGCACACGCACACAAAAGGAGCCTTTCAGGGACAGAACTTGCGGTGCCTGCCAGGTTCACCCCGCGGTGGCACCTCGGGGCAGCCCGGGCGAGGTAGCGCAGAGCCCCTTCTTCCCATTTCGCACCGTAGTTAGCCTATTGCAGCCCCAAACCCCCAGAGCCCGGCAGCACGATAGCGTTGGGGTTGGTCTGGGGTTTGTTTTTGTTTTCTCTTAGACCATCTACAAGTTCATCTGTACTAATCTGGAAGCACTGCCCCGCTCCCGTGTGCGCAGCGATGCCTGTCCCGCTGCCCGCCGCGGTTCTTTGCTGCCCGCCCATGCCAAGCCCTCTCCCTTTGCCATCGATATCATTATACTTCTCCTTGAATTAAATTATTAATATTAATAAAATCGCTGGGTAAAACTCTGGCAGATTAATTAAAGAAGAATTTTTTTAAAAAGGCTGCTGGACTGTTCAGCATCTGAAGGATTGAGCTGTTGTGCCGTCTACTGGGCGACGGGGAAACTACAGCCCGTTTCTACGCCCTCAAACTTTCTGTGGGAAAAAAGTCCAGTTTTCGGCAATTTGGAGGGGCAGGAGGTGGCAAATTTCTCGTTGGAGGAAGAAGAAAAACGACCCCCGACAGACAAGACGCAAATTATTATTTCCTTCGGCTACACCTGTAGAACTGTATAAAAACTCCACTTTTAAGTGCTCGGGATCGTATTGAGGGCACAGCGCGAAGCAACCAGCTGCATTGAGGGGGGGGAATGGTGAAGTTGGTTTGAGTTTACCCATGGGAGGCAGTTGAACATTAGCTAAATATGAGGGGGTGGAGGGGTAACAAACAAAAAGGGGTAAATATTTGCGAATGGTTTAAAAACTTCTCCTCGGCCAGCGGCTGCAGGCGTGGGGCAGAGGGAGCGCTCCCAGCCCGCAGCTCCCACCCCCGAGGATGCTGTCGGAGGGGAGCAACCGGTTTGATGCCCCCACAGCAGCCGCTCTTTGGGGAGGCAGCAGGAGGGGGGGTTTACGACAGCACAGTGTTAGTCTCGGCTTAGGCGAAGCACACACGTCGCCGTTTTAAGTTGCCGAGCCTCTGCCCGTGGCCGAGCTGCGGATGCTCCCAGGCTGGTGCAGCCAAGCTGGGTAATTCCCCTTTCCCCTCTCCCTGTCCACTTGGCTCTTCGCTCCCAGGCGCTTGCGGTGCTTCCCCCCCCAAAAAAAAAAGTTCAAGAGACGCAATAAAAAAGTTTTTTGGTTGATGTTGTTTTTTTAAAAAAAGCCACCTCACCTTTAAGGAAAAACGCTTGACTTCTGCGAGGCGAGAGGCGCAGAGGGGCTGTGAAACGCAAAGCCTTTGTCGTATTTACAGAGAGTGTCAGAGTGTACATGTAGATAAAAATCTGTTAGTCTACGTGAGCTCCAAGGAGTTTTTTAAAGCAAAGACCTCTAAGCGCCTATTCTCAATCCACACATATGCACGCATGTAGCCTAAAAAGTCGGAGACACCCACGTAGCTGAACAATAGGGTTTTAAAAAATATGTTCTATGAAAGTTATAAGCAAACCCGTCGGCCACTTGTAGCAGACCAACTCCGACAGCTCTCTGCCTTCAGAGCCACTTGCCAGAGTTCAACAGAGGGTGACATTAGCCTAAAATATTCGATACCTTTTTTTTTTTTTCTGGAGACTTTCCCCACTTCTGCCGGGCTAAGTTCAGCTCCGAGTTCGTCTCTGCGGGTAAAACTTCTGCCTTTGAAGGAAAACAACAACCCGCCTGATTTTTTATCAGCAAGGGATTACGGGTACTTTCCTCAGAGTACAGAAAGCAGAAATTAAACGATCCTGTGCCCCTGGTATAAAAAGTTGAACGCCTCTCTTCTAAAAAGTTGAACGAAGTATCTTACCCTTTAAAACGAGTCTGAAAGTACTTGCGACACAGTACGAGAAGCAAATTAGCGAATAACAAAATAAACCCCCAGTTTCGAGCCACAGGGAATTGAATATTGGTATCTGACAGTACCTCGGCTGAACTGGAGCAAAGCGGAGTTTTGTCAGAGCCTTTCCATTTGATGTTTTCCTCCAAACTAATTTTCAATATTGCTCCATTCCTATTACCTAACCCCGTATTCAACTTGGCTAATGAGCCCATTACAGAACTATTTCGGCTTGCCTCTGATGCCGATTGCAGAGGATAGGCATTAATTGGAGCGGGGAGCTGGGATTGTTAAGCTTGGTGGGATGGGAGGAAACCTGAGGGCTCTCAGAAGGCTCGGCTTGATGTTCAAACCGCGGGGATGGGTTTCTGCAAACGATACCATTTAGGTAAATTTGGGTATAGATCACCCACGCTTTGGAAATTAAAAAAATAAAGGAAAAGAAGGAGCGAAGCTCTGCGCCCGCCGATGCGGTGCGGGTCGAGCAGCGACTCGGGGAGTCGTCGGGGGCTCCCGGGACCTGCAGCCCAGCACAGCCCGGCCCCGCCAGATCCCCCCGGCCCCGGGCACCGACATGTGCCTGGGCGGGCGAGGGGCCGGGCACCGTGTCAGGGTCCCCGCAAGTACCCGCTCCAAGGGTTACCTGCTGCCTGGAGCTCCCCCCAGGCCAGCACAACCCGCCGCTATCTGCTTCTGTGGGTGCATTATCATAGACTTTTGCATAATTGCATATTGACTTTACTAAATGGATCTGCAGAGCTATTTAAACATCTCTCTCTTCCACCCGCAAACAATTCTCCCGGCAAGAAAGGCAAGGGGAAAAAAAAAGGATCTGCAAGAAAGCTTCAAATTGCTCTTTCTCCTTCGTTTTGAAGAGTTTATTAGGGCACAAGTGGCTTGTCTCTCAGCGGTCTGGGTCTGACTCTGTGTGTGTCAGTGCAGGGGAACAGAGGGGATCTGCTACAGTAGTGCCCATGACAGCTGGGATAGGTGGCTGTCATTCACTTCTGGGTCTTATAGGTGAGTACGTGAACATACGTGTCTATTTCTGAGCTCCTTTGGACAAATTTTTGGCCAGCTATGATGGCCATGAGAAAAGCGTATGTGGGTACATGTGTGTGTGCACATGAAGGACGGCTCTGAGGACAACTTAGGAAAAAATCCTTCTTGTTAACCATTTCTAAAACCTCTCTTGGAGGAGAGGCACTCAAACACCGTCATCCCCCTTTCCCTACAGCTGCCCAGTCACAGCAAAATCACACAAGCCACGTCAGCCCCAAACTACAGAGCCGGGCTTCTCCTCCATGGACGGACGTGCTCGTCCTCTGCCTGTCCCCCTTTGCTGTCCCCCCTCTGTCCTCTCCACTTGAGGGTTGGAGCAGAGGCAGCTGCCCTCACCCTTGAGCCTTGCAGGGAACGGTGGCCTCCTCCCATATCAAGGCTGGCTCCCCAAGGCAGCAGCTGTGAGAACAGGCAGGAAGGGGGGGGGGGAAAAAAGTGAAGGAGAGAAAGAGGGAGGTCGGGGAGGGAGGCTGTGAAAGCTGCACTTTCCTCCGAGCAGAACAAGCGTCCCCTCGGAGGGGCCCCAGCCCCAGGAGCTGCCTCCCGAGCCCTGGGCCTCCCACACGGCAGCAGAAGCGTTGCCTCCTCTACAGCCCCGCAGCCATGGTGAGGGCAGCCCTGCACTGTGGCTTGGCCCTTGGCTGCTCCACGCTGGCCTCGTGGGTCTGTGGCCAGACCAAACCAGGCTGGTTTCTGATGGGAAACTCTGACTTCCTAGGGATTCAGAGCATCCTGGACCATGACATGATGCTAACGGTCAGTTCCCGTGGCTTGTTTAAACAGTTCATAGAAAGATCAGCAGGGATCTGCAGTTGTCAAAGGGAAACCCCAGTTAAAAAAACCCACCAAGATGCATCAAGAGAGTGTTTGCTTCCAGCTTACCCCACCGAGCACTGCTTTTACCTCGAGAATGTTGACTATGTTAGCTTTGCTTGAGAAGCTGTGACTACACTTTAAAGAAAATACTCTCCTTCTCTTATCCTCAACTTAGTCATTGAAACAAGACAAGAAATCAGACACCCAAACTCTGGAAAGGGAACATGGAACCAGAGAAACATCTCATAGATCAATCAACTCAGCTCTCCTTAACCACAACATTATTTCCTTACATTTAGTAGACTTTAGATCAATTGAATACCCTGTATTTTGGCTAAGAGGACTCTCAGCATGCTTTGAGGAGGACTGTCCCACCATTCAACCTTTCAGTTCAAATTACCAAAGACATTTTGCTTCTTCTCTCAACAGTTCGGTGACCACAGTTCACACAAAATTCGGCACCTAATACCTGCCAGAGTAATCATGGGCAGTAAGCCACACTTCAGGAGTTCCCTACCAGACCAAGTCTTGTTGAAAGCCACCCAGATTAAGTGCCTAAATCATCTTTTGAAAAGGGCTGTACCTTTCTGAAGGTAGATATGCATCTTAGTGTATGCAGCCATGAACAAAGTAGCTTTGAACCTCTCCATTGTGGAGCCAACAAAAGCATGTCAGGGGGCTCTACCCATCCAAGTGGTCTCCAGGGGATTTGGGGGACAATGAATTCTTTGCCTCACTTCTCTCAAAACACCATTTTTATGACTCTCTGGATGCAAACAGCAGCAGAATGGAGTCAAGTTCTCCCAGATGCATTTGCTCCCATCAGACAAAGGTGAACCACAGAGATGCACAAGCCTGCCTATCACTTCGGTCCCACTTTCCATTTCTACCACCCCCTTTAATTTGATCTTCCTCAAGTGCACACCCTGAAATGGGAACATTCACCTGAACGGTGTGTGACAGCTTGTGGCATCAGGGGTGCCACCACAGCAGCTGAACATCTTACAAGCATGTATGAGACAGGAAATTCTCATTCCACGTCCAGAGCACTTGAAGCACAGAAGGTTTTCAAGGGACTCAGCTAAGAAACTACATGTTGGAGCAAGGAACAGAGGTGAGATATTTTGCCTCTTGTGCCTCTGCTTGAAGACAAGCTGTTCCCACCCCTCTCTTCATTAACTTATAAACAGCAACTCTGAACCTTACCCAGATCTCTCCTCCCCCAGAATATCTTGCTTTAAATTATTTTTCCCATACCATCCTAGATCATATTTCTTCTTTTATGCTTCCAAGTTGAAGTTTACTATAGTTTATTATATTTTTCTGCATTGCTGATTGTTTGTAACCCTTTCTATTATTTTCCTGTCCTTGCTACTATTTGAAATGTTTATTTCGGTCTTCTTTTCAAATTTTATTCCTGCACTGCTCACCCCGTTTTTCCACAAAGCCCATCCTGCCTTGCTTTTATTCTCACCAAACTTGAGGCTGCTGCTGCTCCTTCTCCTTTGCTGTACAGCACCAACAGATTTCTTTTTTTCCCCAGCCTTTTCCATACACACTACGCCTCTCTGTTGACAAAGAGACCCTCACTGGGTCTCACCAGTGCCAGCAACGTTGTCCTTGCCATTAGTGTTACATTTCTAGTTATTCTTGCTTCTTCCCAAAGCCTTTGAAGTCGTGTAGAGACAATTTGATTCATTAGTACACTCAGTCTTGCAGTAACTCTAGCTTCTGCTGTAGTTTCTGTATTAGAAGCACATGTTGGGTCTGTAAGTTAGGGGAAAGCTCCACCATCTGACTTCCCTGCACAGTTCAAATTCTGCTTTAAAAATCGTTGCCTCACTGAACTTGAGTGGCTGGTGGCTTTCTGCCCTGGGTTTACATACCTGGGAATGCCACCTCCATCTCCCTGCCTCCCTCCTGGGATGACAAACTCTGGTGAGCAACATGCTTTCTTTTTCTGTGCACTTCCGAACTGGAAGGTTTTATAACAGTTGCATATGTTTGCAGTTCTTCTCTTCACGGTTTTCCAGAAAAGCTGCAGTTATCATGAATATTTCCTTACTGGATGTCACTTAATTTCAATAGGTTGCAATCTGTCCTCAGTGCTCTTCACTGAACATCCTTGTGGCACCTTTGTTGACCTTGTTGGGTCAGGAGGCAAACAACAGAATCAATTCTTCTGGCTATTGGGATGCTGGGTCAGGCTCCTCCACAAGGGACCACTGAAAAAAATGTCTTCTTTACTCAGGTGGCTTCTCCCAAAGCCATTCTCAAAAACCAACAGTGTGGGCACCAAAGGTATAAAATGTGGCTTGATTCACATTCCTTGCTTAGTCTTCCTATGCTGTCCTGCTGCTACGCTTTGTCTCTACAAGAGTGTGGCTCCTGGGTCTCCACCTCCTTCAATTGCTTCTTCACTGCCTGGTGGGTTTGTATGTTCCTCCAAACACACAATGAGGCCATCACAAACAGTCACTGACTCTCAGAGGAACTTTACCTCATGAATGTATTGAAAAACACAGTGTTTCAAGTAAGAGACCTCCTAAGAAAACTCCACCATGGGACCACTTGTTGCTCTGGGCATGTAGTTTATTCCATTCCCTCTTCCCACTTCCCAGTGCTTTTTCTGAAGCTCTTCTTACCTGCCTGTCTCTTAATACAGATTTTGTTTAGGAAGCCAAGCCTGCCTGCCTCATGTTTTCCCTTGGATCCGTTCCCTGCTCCTAGCCAAGGTTGCCTACGGATCCTGCTTTGAAGTTCTTCTGCAACACATTGGCTGCACTCTGTGACTCTTCCCTCGGCTGACGTCACCTCGGGGGTCCCCCTCCAGCAGGCTGAGAGTCACATCGCCTCCACTTGCTTTGATCAAAATGAAATCCATTTACAAGTGCCTGATGAGCCGGCACAAACAGGCCCACAGGTTTCTAGCCAAAACCAGCTGACTTAAAAATATCCCGGCTTTGACTTCAATAGAGTCCTTAGACCAGCTAGGATGAGGCAAAGAGCAGATTAATTAAAAAAAATCATTTCAATTTATGAGCATTTTCTGTTTGTTTAGCTCTCATTTGAGGGGCTCATTTGTCCCTCATCATCAATTAAGCAAAATCAATGTAAAATTTGTTTAAATCAAAGTTAGTGACCATACCCCTGTATTTTAAAATGTTCATTTAAAATTACACTTCAAATAGCTTTCTTGCTTGGAAAAAGCCTGTTTCTAGAGACCAGCTGGGCCCTGATTATGAATGATGTTCAGCTCCAGCAGGTCTGGGTGAAGACGGTAGAAGCAGATGGATCTCAGCGATGCTGGAAATCAGACTCAATCCCAGCACCTACGGCGATTCAGCCTGCACGCCCTTCAGACCTCGGTAAAACCTGGCTCTCCGTTGTTGTTCCCATGAGCTGAAGCAGTCTCTGCGATAGAAGAGTTCGTTTTTCTTTGTGATTCTATTGTGAGACTCTGCTTGGGTTTGCTAAGTTGTTTTCCCGAACTCAATAAGCACCACAATTGTCCAGGAGTAAAAATAAGGAGTCTCAGCCCAAAAGATTACCATCCACTTTTCTCAGCTTTCCCCTATAACTCTTGAGGGTGACGTTTCAGCAAATCTTTTCCAAAGGAAGGAAAGAAGGAAGGAGGATGGTGTTTGTAGCCAGATGACTTTACATAATCCAACTTTTGGACTTGATGATTCTAGAGGTCTTTTCCAACCTAAATGATTCTATGATTTTTCTTTAAAACTTCAAGCCCTACCATGAGGAGGACAGGTCTGACCTCAGACAAGACGTAGAAAAGACAGTTTGAAAAAAAATATGCTCGAAGTGCTAGGGAAGTACCTTCTCTATTTGCTCAGTTCTTCACTTCCCACCCGTTTCCCAAACACTTTGCTTTGGTGTCCTGAGTTCATGCACGTGGCAGATGTGTGCTGGCACTCGTATACATGTGTCAGCTGCGCCCCAACATGCACCCTCCTCCCTATGCAAAGCCACCCATCACCCTCAAGTAGAGGGATAGATTTAATTTGTTTCCATATTTCCTTCTTTGAATGGTTTTCTTCTTTGCTGTTGAGCATGCAATTCAGTTTAGCTGCCACAAACAGTTAATGCCATAGGTGGAAGCTATGAAACAGCCCCCGAAGGTGTCTGGTTGTATCACCACAGTCTCTGGTTTTGATGCCCATGGTTTTTTTCCACCCCCTAAGGCCCATAGAAATGATGGGTTATCAAATACCTCTGGGATTACCAGCAAAACTGTTACCTTGCCAAAAAGAAGGTGCAGACTTTCCTGAGGTTTAGATTGGTTATTAGGAAGAAGTTCTTTACTGAAAGAGTGGTCAGAGATTGGAACAGGCTGCCCAGGGAGGGGGTGGAGTCACCATCCCTGGAGGGGTTCAAAAAACAAGTAGATGTGGCGCTTTGGGACACGGTCTAGGGGTCAGGGAGAGGTTGGGTGAAGGTTGGGCTTGATGATCCTAGAGGTCTTTTCCAACCTAAATGATTATATGATTTTATGATGGGAAGAAAGGTCTGGAATAGAGAGAATTTGAGCTCAAGCATCACGAGGCACTGGATATCCAACCTGGTCCCTTTGCTTTTGCATCCAGCGGGATTTTATTCCCAGGCTGGTTTCATGTTGGCACGGGGACACAAAGGCAGAATTTACGTCTGCCAGTGTGCATTAACTCCTCTCCTGACCAGTACTAATTACCACTAATTATGTGGGACAGAGTGTTAATTCTTTTAGCAGTGTTCCTGCTGGCCTTACACTTCTGGAAGCGCCTTTGGGTGAGGTAGATTAGATTACTTTGAAAAGATATTTATGTGGGGAATAAATATAGAGTAGCTAATACACTGTAAATTTACACCACTGGGTAGCAGGCTTTAAAGTCTCTAAAACACAGAGGTCTCTGGGCACAAAGACAGGCAAACCCTTGAGTAAGGACTACTCAATAGAAAGGGTGGCAGGATCACCCTGCACGATCTTGGGAAAGTAATTTTGATCTGGCACTTCTCTGTAAAATTGGAAAAATAATATGTCCCTAACCCTCTCAGGAGTATAATATTTATTTTCTCTGCCTTGCCAATCATTCTCTTTGCTTTTAAAAAATATTCTCCAAACACTAATTGTTTTTATGTGTTTGCAGTATAAGACATAAAAGACATAAAACCATCATATTTTTCTACACTGTATTTTCCCCATTGTGTTGTACTGTTACCACGAGCACTTTGCTGTGCAGAGGCTTGGCTATTTGCTGAGAGGATGAATTAAGGCATCTAAAATGCTTCAGCATCTTGGCTGAGTGGCACCGCAGAGCTGGAAGGTATCATTAGGCCAAGTGGCTCTTTTCTGCAGGAGTGAGAAGCCCAGATTTTTCAATGGATTAAGGAAAAGTGGTTCATGTTCCTCTTGTGCCCCTCATCCGACAAATATAGGGCAGGAGGCCATGGCTTTAAATCACCAATTGCACTTCACTCCCTTTGGTCTGGGCGTTTCTCTCCTGACTTGGATGTCAGGATCCAGCCTGGGAAGTCAGGAGATGTGGGATGACCCCAATCCATGCTGGAGTCAGCATCTGTGCAGTTCAGCTCAGTATTTCTCCTTCCAGAGTCTGTACAGTCATCATTAGGGCTCAGCATCATGGTCCTGGATGGTTTCGTTGTTGTCACCATTCCCTTCAGCAAGCAGGCTGTAAGTTGGGAGGCTTTGCTGTTAGACACACTAACGTCTGGTCCCTTTGACCCCTAGCAAGGGGCTGGTGCCCACCAGTCTGTCAGATCAGTGGAGAAGGGCCAAAAGAATATTGCAGAGGATCTGGCTCATTCATCATTAAATGGCTAAGTGAATTCGTGAGGATTCCCAGCTCTCGGAAGTTTTTCTTAGTGGCAGGTCACGATGTGCTGGTGTCAGGGGTGTGCTAGTGCTGACAGATGAACGATGTTTCCAAATCTGCCGGTGAAAGGCTGACTTGGTGCCCTGCCAGGCTGCACGAGCTGCTGCTTCTCCATGTAACCAATGTACGCACCGAGCCAGGCAGTCTCTGCCTCCAAGGGCTTCCCATCTTTGCATGGGACCTTTGCCCATAGATCCCTTCTTCAGTCTCACTGTCAGTCGGTGACATTCTGTCTGCTTCCCTCATCACTGGCATTTCATTGTTGCTGGCTTTTCCCTGGTTACCGAGTGGATGGTCCTGGTAGACATGGCAGTGCAGTGATGAGAGCCTGCTCCTGAAGAGTTGATGCACTGGTGATCTCTGGGGCTTCTGAAGCCATCTCAAACACCATCTCTGAGGCTTCTGAAGCCACCTCAGACATGATCTCCATGTCCACAGTTCCTAAAGATATCCCAGAGAGATACCTCCAGAAGTAGTAGGTTAGGACACCCTTTTCCTAGCATCACTTGCTACACTGGAAACACTTGTTCCAGCCTTTCCCACTGCTCTCACAGCAATGCCCATGTCAGGTTTGGGGGTCTCCAACCTCAGGCAGGCTGCCTCTTTCCCAGGCTCCTTTCTCCAGGGCCTGTGTACTATATTTGGATTTGCTTTCATCCTCTCTCTGACCATTCGGCTACTTGGAAGCATTTTTCTGTGCGTTTCTCTCAACAATATGTCCAGTAAGCTGGAATCAGATTTACCACAAATGGTTTTTTAAGTAAATAATTTTTTATATCTGCAGATGGATGCCAAGGTTCTCGACTCTGCATAAAGCAATTATCCATCTGCTTTTCAGTTTTTAGGTGAAAGAACAGGAGTCTTGTTTGTCTGAATACAGCAGTACCCAAGCATGCATTGGTGCTTTCAGTGTCCTGGATGTTTGCCTGTCTCCTCCACTTCCCTCCCCTCCTACTTTTACAAATAAGAGGCAATATTTGGCCTTTGCATACAAAATGAACTTTTGCACTCACTTCTCTTTCAATTCCTAACATTTTAGGCTTAATGAAAAATAAAATAAGGGAGGGAGGCTGCATTTTCAGCAAGTTATTTCCCTTTTCCCCTTTTTCCTATCTGCTTGTGATGCTTTCTGCAGTGACTCCCTGCAAACCAGCACTTGCAAAGGCTCAGGTGAGAGGAAGGCGACAGCTTATCCTCTTGCTCCCCCCAGTTTTAGCTCACTTATAATTGTACCGACTTCAGCAGAGCTGATTTATGGGGCTGTAAGAGGTGGGACCGTTGTCTGTCCTTTCCTACTCCCTGCTGGAGAGCCAGGGAGAGACGAGCAGCTTCTGAGAGGCTTGTTGGTTTGTGTTCATTAACAGCAGCTGTCAGACAGCTCTCATTGAACCCCCACATCCTTTCAAACCCATCACGGCTTTCTGCTTCACCTAGAAATATGCAGCAGTTTTGTTTGTATAAAACCTGCATGAATAAAAATTTAATCTAAGGCTAGCACTGCTCTAACAGCAATAATTTCTCTTAAAGGATGAATACAAAGAATACTAAATACTGTCTATAAATAAGATTGTATTTAATAGAGAAGTGATTTAATAAGCTTACTGGTAAAATCTTCCCTGCCACTTTCAACCCCAAATACAGGTCTTTTTTTCCTGAGCAAAAATGGCTTGCTAGGAGGAGAACCCGGGCCCCAGTAAACTGTGATTTTTTAAGTCATTCAACTCAAGCTTTCCTGTCCAAAAGGAAGAGGAAAAATATCTACTTAAAGGAAATGTTAGTTAATCAGAGGACATCCCTTTCATAATAGAAGCTACTAGGGAATTTAAAAGCACATTCTAATTATAATAGTTCCCTAATTATCTGCCTAACATCTCATTTTTCTGTCTAATCCCACTTTTAATTATATAGTACCTTTTTTTGCCCATCACGCAACCAAAGTACTCTATTTTACTGAAAATAAATCCTTTTAACTGGCGATGTCAAGGAGGAAATACTGCCCCTGCCCCAGGAACGTGCGTGCTGTCTGGTAGGGAGATGCCTCGCCAGTGTTTTTGGATAAAACTCCTGGATGTGCCCTTTAGGAACAGTCTCATTTAAAGCCTTGCAGCTTTTCTCAAGCGAGAGAAAATGCTCAAAACCACACTGAGCTCTGCAAATGTGCTTGGCTGCCAAAGTTTTCCAGTATTTCGCTTTGTTTTTCCAACTCTTGTGGCTTGGTCCCCCCCTTTTTGCCGATGTTCGATGGGATCCCTGCCACTGGCTGATGGCGGAGTAGGATTTGGCCTCTGAACCACGCCAGCATGCAATTTGCAGAACGGAAGCAATATTTGAGCTATGTTATCTATGAGCATCTGGTCATCAAGATCTTGCTTAGCGATTAGCACGCCGAGAGGAAGCCCGATGGAGGGGGGAGAGGAAATCCCGCACACGGGGTTCCCATTTCCAGCCCCACCACGGGTTTCCTGCCCTGTCCTCCAGCAAATCCCAGCAATCTGCTTCCCGGGAATTCACAAAAAAAAAAAGAATTACCCTTCAGGGATGTTGTCAGGCTTAATGGTTGTTTATAAATCGCACGAACAAAAGGTGCTATGTCAGTGAAAAGTACTCTTCCCGATGATTATTCAAATGCTCATTAAAATGCATTTTGCTCCATCCTTTCCTTTGGCTTGTGTGGGAGGCAACTGAAAGATTTAGTCTTGGTGGGAAAGAGGGAGAGCTCAAGAGCTTTCCTTTGGGTGTGGGAGCGGCAGGTTTAGAGAGTTAAGGACCTTTGGCATCCAGGTAGGGTTTCACCCAAGGCCTCTCGGCTCCCAGCCAGGCTACAAGCTCCGACAGACCTGGGGCTGGTGAGTTCCCTCCAGGAAGACAAGCCAGGGATTAATGGTACCAACCCCTGCTCAAATTTGCATGTATCATTTCCTTAGCTTTGCTCCTGATGGAATTAGGGATCATCCTTTAGTGAAAATTATTCTTAATGTGTATTTAAGCATTAAAAATGAATATGCGTGTGTGATAAAACTTAGGGAATAATTTATAAACAGCCAACGTAACTCGAGATATGGAGTACTTGGCTGCCCTGCAAACCTGCACAAGGATCTGTACAGCGCTAGGATGCTTCTTCCTTCATGGATGTTTCATTATGTCTCGCTGACCTCTTCATGGCAGCTTGGTCTGCTGGCATTTCCAGGCACTAAAAGCTGAAGAAGACATGAAACATCTTCATACTCTTCACCACATTGGACAGCAGCTTGGCCTCTGAGCTGCCAGTCTAGGTGTAACATTTTTCACCCTCTTCAGCTACCTACAGCTGCATATGTGCCCACCTACCCTCAAACAGCATCCTCAATGAATGATAACTTTTTTTTCTGCCAGCTTCTGGATCAGCAGCATTAGCTGTGGATATGAAAAACATGGATTTCCAGGTAAGGAGTTTCTATCCCAAATGCAAAGAATTTTATGTGTTTCGGGCAAAAAGCTGCTGCAAGTAATAATTAATAGAGTTTCTAATTAAAGCACACTTGCTTGCTCCTGTCATTATTTTTAAAGGATGGGAGATACTTTTGCAGTGCTGATGACTGCTCCTAAATACAGCCCTCTTTGCTCATCCTTGCCACGTAGTTCACTGGTAGTGACCCTTCCACTACCATTTTGACTTCTACTTTTTTCCCCTCCTGTGGGGGATACTTTTTCTGCCTTGTCCTTCCTTTATACCAGCAGATCCTCAGTGCCACTCCAGACAGCTGCTGGGATGAACTCAACCTCCTCTAGTGTATTGCACAACCACGTGGACTGGCACTTCTTGCATCTCCTTTGCAAAGGCTGAACCGATGGCACGAAGCATGAGTCAGGCTCTGTGAATTTTTCTCCTCCATGCAAGCCCAGTCTGATCCTGACTATACCCCAACCTTTGCTCTATACCCATCAGCAGGTGAGAACCAGGCCTGGTACCACCTTGTGCTCCATGCTCAGCCAATGAACTGCCAGGTTTCAAACCTTCCTCTTTTTTTTTTTTTAAATACTTTTGCAGCTGGTGCCTTTTTCCTTCTGCTACCTCTGTGCCTTCCTCATATTGTATGTTCATGTGTTGTCTGATTTGTGTTCCTGCAGGTCTTGAGGTGGCCTTCAGTGCCTGCCTGTCTCTCACCCAAGACACGGACATGATGCACACCAAGGAGCTGGAAGAAGGAGAAGCATTGTGTCCATCAGAGCCTTCCTGCCCTCCTCTTCTTCCTCCTGACTTGTCTTTATCCACTGACCACTGACTCTACCTTCTCCCAGCACATGGAAAGGGATGTTTTCACTCACATATTGCCTGGCCTGTTCTTCTCTAATAAATGGGTTGTTTAGTTCCATTTTTCATTATTTAATTTCTTAACTAATTCGAATAGCCTCTGCTGGGTATACAAGTGGTGAGAGTGGCTGCTCTTTTAACAAATTTAGTTGATTTAGTCAATTATACTGGCAGGCAAACTCTTTCAGCACGCTAAACTATTCTGTGCAGAGGGCTGATGCGCCACGAGGATTCTTAGCCCCAGAAGATGTGCACCACGACCTGACAGAGGCAGTGGACTGCCAATAACAATATATGGGGACAATTCAGTCCCCTAAACATCCCCAGGCCGTGCTGCCCTGTGTCCACAACAGTGGATAGGCTGAGATTGCTTAGGAAAGGCCTAAAGCCCCTGCATCCCTTAGCAAATCTATGCCTGGTAAGACTCTCCACCTAAATCTTGTACATACCAATGCACATGCACCCTTCCCTGCCAAGTAATTAAAATGCAGTGGGCAAATGATGGAGAAGCAGGAAGGTGGGGATACTTAGCACTTCAAGCAGGGGACAGGAATTTGTCTTCCCAGCCCCTATGTAGTAGAAATGTGATGGCTACTTAAAGAAAATTTCCCTGTAGATCACAGCACTGGCCTAAATTTCAACATCACTTTGCTAACCTAGCTGCTCTTCACATCCCATATCCAAGGCCTGAAAATCTGGTCCTCAGCTGTTTGTGTGCCTCACCTCACCCCTCTGCAAGAAGGAGTTGTAAGAACCCACGCCTTGGCCATCACTCTTCCCTGACCTTCAAAGCCTGACAACTTTAAACAAAAAATGCTGTCTTTTCACAAAAATGTGTTAATAAAATTAGTCTGGTTAGTACACAAAACAAAGGGTGACTTCAGCTTTGGAAGGACGCAGGCAAGTAGTCTTAGGATAGTTAAGCAAGAGAAACAACAGATCTTCCTCCTCATGCTACCTTGCTATGGCCAGTAAGGATTGATGCAGCCTCAACTGCTGCTTAGTACAGTAGAAATCTGTCCCCATGTAATGCTTATCTTGGTGTAGAAGCCTCAGTCCCACCAACATTGAGACTCAACAGCATGGTCGCACAGCTGCCACTTGCCTGGAGCAAGGCTTGGGTCATGCTCTTCACAGATCATAAGCCGAGTCTTCGCCAAACTGCAGAAGCAAAAGAGCCTTACATGGACTAGTAGATTCTGCTTAAAGCTTAAAGACACAGATGGCTCTGCTGGTGTGTGGTGGGGACACAAAGGCAGGAACAGCAGACCTTGCAGCAATAGATACTACAAAATCAGCAAGGGAATGAGCTGGAAGTGGAAACCTCTGGATTTTTTTTACCCTAAACCCGCCCCTTTCATCCCCACAGCTTTCATCCCAAAACAACCATGGAGGAGGGAGCCCCTGGTCTTGCTCAAGGACTCCTCCTTTTCGCCTGCATCCTCTCAACCCTTCTCTGCCAAGCCTCTCAAGGCAGTTTGAGGTCATTTCCCCATCTGAAAAATTACTGTTAGAGATCAACCCCTCAATTTGTTCCAGGACTTGAGGAGCGAGATGGATTTCTTCCTTGCCAAAAAGATATTCAAGCAGAAACTCTCTTGGCAGAAATGGTTGCGTTTGCTGGCCCTATCTCTGCATTTGGATACATTCTGTTACACTGGATGATGCAATCCTTGTCTGCCTCAACAGAAGCACGTATTAAGATATTCCTTGGTTTTTCCGATGGTCAGACACGCTTTGCTCAAACATTGCAAACTTACTCAACATGTTTGTTGTTATTACTACTTATGTTCTTCTAGAAAAAAACCCCAACCCAACAAGATCTGTTAATACAGAGAAATAAATACCATTATTTATGCTCTTTAACAAATAAATATCTTTAATTCCCTATTATCGGTCCTACTAGTTCCCCAGCTTGGAAGCTGCTGAAGTCCACTTCCTTGCAGAAATCATGCTGAGATATTCCTTCAACAAATCCCCCAAACTAATACTCTCTAGAATCATCTTGAAATTTCACAGCAAAAACTAGACTCACCCACATTAAATTTTCCACTACAATCAGAAGTTTGCCAAATAATGCCTTGAGAACTCACACGGAACCTGAAGGCTGTTGGCCAATCTGCAGCTTTTGGAGCAACCACTTCCCCTACAATGTCTCACGTTTGGCCCATGCATTTTGCACATGGATTGAATTTACAGACAGTTTGCTTGCCCAGGGGCAGGGAGTAACACTTCCACACACAGGCACTGCTGCTTTCCTAAGTTACTTGGAGGCTGTGCTGCACACATACAGATGCTTTTGCAAATACCCAAAAGTTGGTAGTACTGTCACAATGGTCTCCAAAACTAATTGCACAGTAGAAGGCAATAATCTGATCCTCAAAATACTTCATATTTTTCAGAAAACACTTTCTTGAGCCCTGCTCAGTACAAATCACTGCTGTATTTCTCCCAGACATCCTCAGATCTCCTGACAAACTTCTGCTGCTTTTACAGAGCACAAGATCAGGCCTCTCCATCTCTGGAGGGACAAACTTTGTAGGCAGGAGTGTCTGCAACACCATTTTCCACCATCCCAGGAATTTTCCTCACTTTGCTAAAAATGACTTTGTTTCTTTAAGCCGTATTAGACTAGTCCCTCTCTGAAGACTGAATTTCAAGGGGGACTTTCACACTGAAAAAGTATTAAAGAAAAAACCCCGTCCCTCATTACCCAGTGTGAGAGGAAAGTGATAGACAGAAAGACAGGATTTCCTTGATGATCTTTTTCCAAGGGTAGGAGCACTACGAGTAGCTCTAGAGGCAGCTCTCCAATGCCCAAACTTCCCAATGAACATTTTTACACAAAAAAAAAGAAACCAAGCCAATCAACCCTCCCAGCAAAAAACCTTCCAAGTTTCAGACGCCGCTGCAAAGGGGTACCCATAGAAATATTTTAGAGCCAGTTACAACTAATCCATTAATCATTGTTATTAATAATTAATTTGTCCTTCTAGAGCCCTTTTCATCCAAGGATATATCAAAGGACTTCCCAAACATTAGCTAAGCATCACCACGTCTCTTCCACTGTAGGTAACTGGCAGGGCTGGAGCAGTTTGAGAGATCTGGAACTTGGCACCCGGGACAAAGCAGCTACTTGCTGGAGATATTAAACTCTGCAATCAGTGCCAGGAGCAGGAGCCAAACAAAGCCTGCACTGGAATCAATTTTCAGGCTTTTTTGGGATGGTTCTGTTTCACTTATTTTTTAAAATAAATATGTATTTGAGAAGCTGTGCTCATTATGGTGGTTTACTTACAGGAGGCAAAGCTCTGTCCGTGGGTAATTAGATGTGGGTCTCCCGTAGGAGTCTCTGCTCTGTGGCAGACTTCACCTGTGGAGCGTTAAAACACAAACACTGGAACAAGGTCTTTTTCTGCAATCCTGTTTATTTATTGAGAAATGCTCCTGATTAAGACAGAAAATGCTCTCCCATCACCCCAAAGGCCAAGAGTCCCTTCTCTTTCACACTGTTCCAGACCCCCCCCAGCTAACGCACCTATTTTTCATAATGCATACAGCTGCCTTACAAAAAGCCAATGAATTATTCTTGGTTTTAGTGCAACCGCTGAAAATATTTCAAAGTGAAAAGGAATTGACCCAACCTACTGTGCACATTATTTATTCAGAGGTAGTACAAAAACGAGTCCCTGATGTTACTAAAACAAATCCTAATAAGTACAGAGAGCATCAATTACAGGCTTCCCTTTATAGTCCTATATATCTCTTTCCCTTTCTAGAGGTAGTATCACATGCAAGGGGGCACTGTGTTGGCTTTCAAATCTATTGAGCTTTCATAATTATAACCTCCATTTTAACCTCTTTTATAGGACATACTATACTGTTTCACGTTATGTTCCTTGAATCCCAACCAACCCGACGAGAAAGTGTCTTTAAAGCTCGCTTCTTAGAAGATGTGCACAAAATGGGCAATATTAAGCATTCATAACCTCGTGCATACATTACATCAGGGTGCCGAGCACAAGGAAGAGCGAGGCAAAATACATCTTCTGAATCTCACTTGGACTCTTGCTTTAAGCTCGGTAAATATTCAGCATTCACATATCCTGACATAATGAAACCAGGGAAATATTAATTGCAGTGGAATAGCTGGATTTTTAATTTTTTTTTTCTTGTTTCAGTCTGTATGGAATGTCCTTCTATTTAATCAAAAAGCTTGGAATGATTCCTAATCTATCATAAAAATTTTTAAGGACATGATTAATTCCATTGTTTAAATTCTGTTTTATTGCCATAAGAAACTCTCATAAATGATCCCACACCTTTCTCTGTGATCATTTCCTTCTAAAGTAATATACTAATTAATTTCAATTAAATATATGTAAAAGAAGATATATTTTGAAAAATGCTTCTCCCTTGCCATTTGTTAATATATCGAAAAAGTGTAAACCTTGGAACATTTAGCATAGAAAATATTCATTTTTGGTAATTTCTCAAGGGGGCAATTTATTAAATGAAAGGCTTTTAACATTAGCTAAAAGCAGCCCTGTAAATCATGGGTGTCATCAAACTGCTTCATCACTTCATTAATTTAAAAGATTATTATATGCGTAACTGACATAATTTTGAACAATGTTACATGGTTAATTTATTAATGTAGAAAAGCAGAAATGACATGCTGAATTGATTTATTATTATAATTGTATAATTTTAGGACTTTTCTCTGCGACTTTCACCAACAGAGCAAATGATTCAGGGTGAAATTGTGCCATTGATTTTTCTTTTTTTAAAGGCAGGGTTACTCATTGATGTCTGCAAGGACTTCCAAAGAGATGGTTGAGTGTGGCTCCTTCATGTTTCAGTAGGAGCTGTTGTTGAAAGACCTCCTTTACAACCCATAGCCACCTGGTGGTTTTATTAATTTGAAAGCATTTTTTTCCTCTTTCAGTAGTCAAAAAGATGTAAAAGTTCCTGTAGGTATGTTAAAAACCTGATCCTGAGTAAGCATGCTTTAATATGCATATCCCCTAAGCTCTTCACGTGCACAGAAAGAGGATTTGAGATGGTGGAGCTTGCCCAGCTCCACCAGGGACCCAGAACCTCACGCAGACCATCCCATGGTATTTTTGGTCATAATTATATTAGCGAGCAGTTAGTGCTGGCTCCGTGCCCGAGCTGAAAATATAATGCAGTATCATTTCTTTTCTAGGCGCTGCGTGGAAAGCACAGTTCAACTTGTCTTCAATAATAGAATACCACGTTTTGGGTTTATTTTTAGATTGAAATGATGCGTGACTCTGAAGCCCTGCAAAGCTGGTGGAACATTCCTTGTTTCAGCCTAAAGGCGTTTGTGCGAGGGCAGGCGGACCCCGCTAAAACAACCTCGCCTCAAAAACCTGTGAGGGAATAAGGTTAAATCAGGATTTAACTAAACTGGGCCCCAGTTCAGCAAAGCACTTGAGCACATGCTTGCCTTCAGGGATGTGCTAACGTGCTTCCCTTCAGCAGAGCCTAAACGAGCCCAGCAATCCTCCCGGAGCTGTGTCCTGCTCCTGCAGCCTGGCTTTTTCAAGCTGAATTGTCACCAGAATAACTACATTTTTTTGTCTGTGTTTTGGCTGAATTTCCCAGCCCTGGACTCAGGCTGCACAGCTACGGTTATGCTTGGACCGGAGTCGTGTGGATGCACAGCTGATTGTGCAAGGCTTTTACAGCGTGTTTACACCATATGAAGAAGCAAACGCCTTCAACAACACGGCTGGCTGCCTGTCCTAAGAAATGATCCTGGTGATCCTACAGTGCTAACTGGAGCTCTGCTTCCAGAAACACCTCGTTTCCTAACATAAGCCTTGATACAGGAAAGCTGTTAAAGGATGACTATACGACTGTCCTATTTGGAGCAGCATTTATGTCACATGGGAGCTGTTGGCAGGTACAAAAATCCATGGCAAGAGTCAGGTAGAGTAAGTCCAGCCTGATGCCCTGGTTGGACTTTCAGTGCCTTCTCCCACAGGACAGGTCCTCGTGGGTCCAGTGCCATATAACCACTATCATGGTATGGATGTCCCCAAAACCTTGGGTCATCTCCAGCCTTATTTAATGCTGAAGTTGGTATGGAAGCCCCTGAAACCTTGGGTCACTTCCAACCTCACTTATGCTGAAGTTGGTATGGAAGTCCCCGAAACCTTGGGTCATGTCCAGCCTCACCTAATGCTAATGTTAAGCTGCCAAACCAAGCTTTAAGTCTTCAATCACAACCTGAGAGGATCAGGACTGTGACAGATATGCTAACAGCACAGTTTAAAACTTGGGAGCCAAATTCCTTTTGTTAAAACCCAATTTGTCAGCTGCATTGATTTTTCTGTCCCTGTGACTGCTCAAACTGCAGTCACCTGTCCCAAACTGACTTGGTCCCAGGCCAAGGGCACTGGGCTGGGAATGGGAAAACATGGGCTGTCATGGGCTGCATGCTGAGTGATGCTCACGTGGGGTGTGAAAGTCTGGGTATGTCCCTAAACTCCTCTTTTTTACACACTTTGTTTATTTAGAGCTGTCTTTAGATGACCAGACACATGGGTCTGGCCCCTGATATGCTAATAATAAGGACACCAAAAATCAAAGAATTTCACAGTGGATAAAATTTAAAATGCAAATTAAAACCTAGACCATTTCAGAGCCGTGGTTAAGGATCCCGCATCATCAAATGGTGTCACAAGAGCATTCTGGGCAATTACTGCCAATTTTTAAGAGAGTATTTTTCTTTCCCTGTAATCTTACATAATGCCTTTCATATGTAATACCTTGAGCATATGCAGTATGCAAAACACTCTACCAACTGTATACAGACAGAAATGATTTCACCATTAAAAGCAGGCCTGGCCAGGGTGCAGAATGGTGACCAGATGGTCCGAGCACCGTGCGCGCTGCAAGACTAAAGAGCGGGGGGAAATTTTAACCAAGTCTGCTGGGGCAAACTCTGGCTCTTCTGAAAAGCACCATGTGGTTTTTAATGTGCACAGAGTGAAGACAGGACCTCTGATTTTAAGATACTACCCCCCAAGATGTAAATTATCCAGAAAGGCATCCTTCATGCCGTGAAGTCTTAGCCCATCACTCACGTATATTATTTCAATGCTCACAAGTTAGATAGGGTGTATTATAAATCTCCAATTATCTCTGGCATGTGCACAGTTGACTTTTATTTCTGATGATGATAATTTTTTTCTTTTTCTAAGGGTGTCACTAAAGACATGGGGAAACAATTTAGGAGATAAAAAAAAAAAAGGGGGAAAGATTTGAGCCAAATGCTTTCTTACAGGAAACATTTATTTGCACTTGAGTGTCTCATCTAACAAAGTTCCACCATATTTTCCCACAACAGACAGGAACTTGTCTGCATTAGCATTTTAAGGAACGAATCCTAAAGACCAGCAAGTGTCAATACCCTGTCACAGGTGGGATTGATGGCTCTTTACAGAGCTCTTCTCACATGAGTGCCAATGATTGTCTTTTAGCTCATCACAGGCATTTTGGTCAACACAAACTTTTCTGATTTTCACATAGCCTTTAAAATCCTTACCAAAGCGAAACAGAGGGGCTGGTCCTGTCCTACTGCAACCAGTGGCAAAACTCTTCTTTGCCTAATGGCAAGCAAAATGAGAGCCCAAGGACAAGAAAAGAGAATATCATAATTTTTTTGCCACCTGATCTTGCAGATCATGTCACAAATACAGCCCTTAAAAGGTGAGAGGGAGAGAATTTATAGAGAATAGCTTGTTTTAAAACCAAAACACACGTTCTATGTGATCTGGAGTGGATACGTCCTGGGCAAAAAGAGCTGGTTTTGATCTGACTTTTGTTTTATATTTAGTGCTGCAAACATCTGCTAGCCTTATAACAAATTGCACTTTGGTAGTCATAATTAGCAACCACATGATGCTGTTCTACATGTGACATTCACAAAATCAGAAAAATATGGGACAGTGGAAGTGCTCTATTAATGTAATTTCTGGATGTTATATACAACCACTGTGTGACTCTCTCAGCTTCCCCATTCTCCCCTGACACAGGGGGATCTCTTTTTTTTTTTTAAAGAAAGATATTTTAAACAAAGTGACAGCTTAGTTACAGATTTCCTCTTGGTGAAGATTGTCACTGGTGATGTCTACTAGCCTGACAATGAGGAGTGCTTCCTCATGATGGCTGAAGGAAACCTGAAAGCCTCTTCCACTCTCAAGCATAGGTGGACAAATCCAGACACACAGCAAAGATGACAACAGCAAAGTGCAAACAGAATCATAAAGCTGCAAGCTCCTTCAGTGTAGCACTGGCTACCCTTGACCACAGAACAGAAGTCTCCAGGATTATAGTCACAGGCAGTAACTTAATTCAGATAATTAAACATCCATAAACCTCCCAACAAGAATGAGTGCAAAGTCAATGGTAGGGTTTAGGGGTACTGGAGCCTGCCAGAAGTAGGGGAGAACAGGAGGATAAAGAAAAAAAGGATGGTTTGGGACGTGCATCCCTCTGCTGCATCCCTCATAGCAAATCACTGAGCATGAAAGAGTTTTTCACCCAACAGAAATTTTTTGGTTTTAAATATGTTCTTTTCAGGACAGAGTAAAAACAGGAATGCCAGAAATTGTTTGTGAAAAACTCAGACCCATTAAAGCTGCCTCCCAACACTTCCCCCTGCAACCAAACTTAACAAATCAACCTTTTCAGAGCAAAAATACTACAAACCAAAGAAATCCCTGACAGTAATTTGATTACGAATGCCCCTTCTCCCAGGGCATCAGTTCCTCTCCGGCTAAACCAGCCATGAACAGAGAAGTTCACAAGACACCAGTAGATTAGCTTTTCAACATAAGTCTGGCTGTGGTGGACCTCCACCACTTCCCCACTGTTCTGGGTTCCCCAGGTGTCATTTCCATCAGCACTGGAGCCCGTTTGCTATCTAGCTGTTTCACTCTGTGGCTGACAAATACATTAATGCTGTGTGGCTATAGTTTGATTCACCTCCAAGACATGGCAGCTAAGTTGTGGGGAGCAACGGTGGATTTAACATAAAGCCACAGTTACCAGAGGACTTGGTTTGGATTGACCTACTGATGTTACAACTAATGTTACCATCTGCTTCCCTGCTTTACTTTGAGGCAAGGCATCCACATCCTTTCCTTTTCTCATTCATTCCTTGCTTTCTCATCCCACTTTCCTCCTTTCTTTCCCCTTCTGTCCCACTCTTCCTCCCTTTGACCAATTTCTGTTTTTTTTCTCCTATTATCATCTTGCCTCTTCTACCTTCTCATGGCCACTTTCTTTTACTGAGTCAAAAAACTAATGCAAAAATCTACCAGAAACAAGCCAACCAGGTGAGCTGCCTAGACTGACCTTATAAAGACAACATCTCTGGCAAGAGAAGTCAAGTCCCTGAATTTCAAAATTGGCATGGTGAGGGACAATTTTGGGGAAATATCCCTTCATGACCCTCTCACTCTTACACTCCTTCCAGATGCTGTTGGTCCCCATAGCAGATGAGACACTGGGTTAGATCTTCAGTTTTGAACCAGTACGTTCTTCTGTGTTTTTTTTTTTCTTATAGCTTTTCTTATGTTATTTTTTGAACCTAGGAACCATATATCAGCCTCTCTAGAGTGGAAAAGCTCTCTGTAGTCAACCATATGAAATTGAGATGAGTGTTATCCCTGAGGAGTCATCCATACCAGCTGCTGGAGACAGGTTTAACATTTCCTTAGACCCAACCTTTACAGATGTGTCTCCTGCAGAGGTGATTCCATATAATTACTGAATAGTCTGCCCCACCACTTCACCATTTTTGGTATAAGAAAGTTCTCTAACATCTAATCTATATCTCCTTTACTGCATATTAAGCTGATTATTTTTCCTTCCCTTAACAGACATGTATTAAAATCTCATTACCCTCTACTTTCTACTAACCTTGTAGATAGCAGAAGACTTTCACTACTCTCTTGTTAGCTGAAAAGAATCGCATCCTATCAACTTTTTTTGCCATTTCATCTCAATATTATAGTAAAACTTAACCCCTCTCCTCTCCAGAGCAAGCCATGCTCTTTCTGCCTCTGCAAGAGACAACAAGGCAGGACCTGGATTGAGAGAAAATGGCAGAGGCCATAAAGCAGGCTGGGCTTCCCAAGAAGATTTATGGCTGAGGCACTCGAGAGCTGTGTTGTCTGAGTGTTGCTCTTGGAAAGCCCTTACCCCTGCCCTCCTGCCAGCAGGGCTGTGGTATCGCAGTCACTTCTCTGGCAGGGGGGAGCTGGGGGTATATATGGGTAATTAGCATTTGTCAAGAGGGGTGCTGGAGGCTGCTAGAGGGAGAAGGGAAAACAAACATAAAATAAAATCCAGGCAAGAGGGTGATATTTCCATCATCAAAGCTGACATACTGCACTGCGGGTCCTTTGAGCAGCAGAAACTTGATGTGCAAGCTCTGTTGAAAGAGAAATCTTTGTAGGAGCCTTTCTTGTAGGATAATTTTAGACTTGGGCACTTTTTTCACATGGACAATTTTAAATCTGGAATCATTCACAGCCCTCCAAGGCCATTAGGTCATGGAATATGACTTCTTCTGAAATGGAGGCCAATGAATTTCACCTACATACCTCTATAAACATTTTTACAGGGAGAAGGTTGCTCACAAGTGGGAGTTTCTATAGGAAAAACTATATGCTTAGGAGGACAGGTGGGACTTCCACCAGGAAACCCAACTCCTTGAATTGCTGGACTCTGACATCAATAGAGGGTTGCTCAGGAAACTATGTGTCCTTCTCTCCCCACCTCATTTGTATCATCCTCCTGGGCAAAGCCACCAGTCCTCAACTCTCCAAGTTAGACCTGGGCAGATCCCTCTGGGACTTTCCAACAAATCAGAAATTTCTCAGATCTAGTGCCCAGTGTTGCTGGGTGGGAACTGGGGCATATTTTATGGTTTTGGTTGGAGACGGGGAGGATTTTACTACAGAGGAAAGATGACAAGAATGGAGGGGGATGAAGGATGTGGAAAGGTTGATACATCCCTCTGGAAAATTTATTAAGGATCTCTACTTCACCCCTCTCTTGAACAAGCACTAACAAAAACTTGTTTTTGTTTCCCATGAAAATTCACACCAAAATGTTTGCTCTGTGAGAAGAAAGAGTGAGAGAAAGAAACAGAAGACCCTGAAGGTCACTCAAAAAAATACTGCAGCATATTTGGATTTGAATGGTTTTCTCTCTTCTTTATACTAAAACTAGCTTTCTCATGCCTTTTCTGTTCAGCCTCCCAAGGAATCATCCTAAAGATGCCCATAGCTCTAGTTCTGCTGCCCAGGTAGGAGATGTGAAGAGGTGGATTTCTTTTATTAAATCCCTTTTCTAAGGACATTTCTTTTTCAGGGGTTCCAAGGCTTTGAAAGTGATACCAAGACAGGGGACAGTGCTACCAGAGAGGTAGCGTATCAAAGCATAAGAATATGAATGCTGCATATCCTTCCTATGCAGTTCTGTATCTTCCCACTTCTCTCCACAATTTCCCTGTTTCTGGTGAGACAAGTCTTTCCCAGCTCTCCTCCTCCATCACTCTGTCCCACATCTCCCTTTCCCTTTCTGTGCTCAAGTCTAGTGCTTATCTGAAGCTCTCTTTGGAGGCCATCAGTTTTGTGGATCCTTCATGAGATGCTTTCATTCCGACCACCGATAGCACTGCCTAGGAAGCTAAAGGGGAGCTGGGGGCAGAGTGGAAAGAGGGGCTGACCTACACAGCTTTGCAGTTCATCCAGAGGGTATTGGGTTATTTTCTGCCATGATGAGTTGATGTTATCATGCAAACTTGTCACTAAAATCTTTCACTGAAGGCCTAGTATCAAAGTGAAAACTCTCATCACGTATCAAAGAAACTTACTGGCCAAAGCAACACACCCAAGTATTTTCATGCTTGAAAAGTGATGCTTCTGGAGGGGTAAATAAATGTTCAAGTATAATCACAGTTCGCACATGTGTTGATGAAAAAGAAGATATCATGGAACTCAAAACAAATCAGCAGAACAATAAAACTAACAATAAACCCCAGCAAAAACCTGCATTCTGCCTCCCTCCCCCCAAAGGTTAACAAAACCTCTTCAAATCAAGAGAGACCGCACTGGTAGACAACTATGGGAGGCTTTACATTGATGTTTTCTTTCTTTGAAAAGGCTTTAAATGCTTTTCTCATGTTTTTACAAAAGCTTTTACATTTTCCAGGGGTTCTCTTTCTGTCTGAATGCCACTGCCAGCAAAGGAAAGGAAATTCTTCATGTCCTTTTGTTGAAGCTACAGCAAGGGCTTCATGAGAAAATTCCGCATGCATGGAGCCCCACATGGGCTCCTATAGATGGCAGGAAGGGAAAATCAACCCCAGCCCAGGAAACAAACAGATGTTTCATTCACAGCTCTATCAATAAATCAATATTAATCAATAATGAGATCTGCTCATTACCCCCCAGAGCTGCCTGACTGCATTTTCTAAGGCTTGGTTGAGCTGAAATCCAAGGGGATTCTGTTGCTCATGCAAATGGGCATGAAAGCTTGTCCCAAGCCAGCAGCCAGAGCAAGCCAAGCATGCTCCCTACCAGCCTGTGTTGAGGACTGGCATCCAGTCTTGACCCAGACATCTGTAATGAGTTAAAGACCTGTTTATTACCCTTAGCATCGTATCCGCTTTAGAGAAAGCTACGTCACTACTAACCAATACTCCTCGTTTTGATGTCAGTCCCCAACACGCTTTTTTAAACCACCATCAAATCACTATGGGCCATGCCCTGCAGAAGACATTCCCCAGAAGTCGCGTGGACCCATCCGACACTCCTCTTACATCTGAGCTGCAGTTGGTGAGAGCAGAGAGAGAAGAGGAGTGGAAAAAAAGCCACTAGTTGGGAAATGGAAAGGAAGGGAAGGATTAAATGAAAAGCTCTGCCAGGATGTAGCCATGGGGAGCTAATTCACCATGGGCAGATCAACTTGAGGGAGGAGTGAGTTTAAAGGGTCGGAGTGGAGCAGACAGCTGGTACTCAGCTGGTGATGCTGCTGGTGTGTGCTGCTCCAGCCTAGCCTATAAACAACACCAGGATATGTTCTGGATCTTTTTTTTTAAAGTGACTTGTACAGGAAATTTTTCCTCATCACATGTAAAAGCTGCTCCCATTCCCCAAAGTAAGAGACTTGGCAAGTCAATTACAAGGAAAGTAGAAGTGCTGAAGCATATGAACAAATTTTAACAACATGCAAGTGTAACTTTTATTGCCAACAGTAGATGCACATTGGAATTTGAGGGGGGGAAGAAGCCCTGATGAAGTGGCAAAATGCAGTTGTTTTTCTTTATCTACAGAGAATGCTGCGGTTTCATTTGCAGATGAATCACTTTGTTGTGATTTATTCAGTTTGTAAATGGATCTGATTTATTTTCCCAGGGGATCTGAGATATTTTTTTAGTAAAGCAAGTTATCGGGCCAGCTTACAACAAGAGGCAACATCATTGCACCAACATGTTTGAAGAAGATCAAGTAAGGGTGTGACCTGACAGAACATTTTGGCAAGAACCAGAACAAAATCCAAGAATATAAGAACAAAAACAAAAAAAGCAAACAACCCCCAAACAGACCACTATCAAAACAAAAAGAAAAAAAAAAAAAGAGAGAAAACTAGGGTCTAGACAAACCAAACAAAGACCCACCAGTTCTTAGAAAAGCCTTTAGAGGAATACCCTCCTTTGGAGCACTCTGTTCCAGGTCTCTATAATATAGACTTTGCCAGAGCAATTAGATTGTTTAATAATCAAACCTGGATCTCATTTATATGGCATATGAGCATAGTAAAATAGAGAGTGTGGAAAGTGTGCTGTACAATAAGATGTGGTTTATTTCATATCACAAGTTTGCTAGTAATTAGATAGTTTATATCACTGGGAAAAATGTTAACACCTATCAAATATAATACATGCAGCCAGCAGATTTGCCAGCTTCAACAGTTTTCCTGCACTCACAGTCTTTACTTTTTTTTAACTTTACATCCCACTGAGAACATAGAAGTTGAAGACTCAATTCAAGTCTCAAGACTTAATGGAAAGATGCTCTGATTAACTCAGGGATTCTCATATCTGGCCACAGAAGAAAACTTTCCAAAAATGAAATGGTCATCCTTAAACCTACGTACAGAATCATTCTGGGAACAGTTTTAAATGAAAGGTGGGTCTGCTCCAGATATAAGCAACTTTTCTCAGAAGTTTCTGCCTAAAGAGGATTTTGCTTCCCTTCTTGCGCATGTAGCAAATGGACTGATTACAGATGCTTTTCAGCATCACTGCTGTAAGAAAGAATACAAAGTTTTGCCATTTAAACTCCAGCTAGAAAGTATTATCTTCAAAATATCCATCATGTCAGATGAAACCTATGCAACCAACATAGCTCTACAAGCCACCTCCTGTTGTCAGAAATGCTTTCACTATAAAGAAACTTTCATTTTCAGTGCAGAAGAATGAACCGATGCTCGACTTTCTGCTGTGGAAGAATTAATTTGGGTAATGTGGCCACATCTCCTGGCAGGAGAGGACTCAAAGTTTATTTTAGCAGCAAGTGGAACACCTCCCACTTAGAAAGTTAGCGTTCCTGCAGCAGGTTGGAAAGAGTTTACAATAGGCTTTGATGCCTTTGCTCAGCCACATTTCCTCTTCCAGGATTTGTGGAGAAGAGGGGGAGGGAGAAAAGGGAATAGGTCCCAAACCCTTTACTATCTCTTCTGAGCTTGTTGTCTTTTGTAAACCACAAAGAACAGATTTTCTTTTGTAAATCCTCAGTAATTAAATGAGTACTTCACTGGCTATATTCTTCAATGGTCTTGTTTCCTAGGTTTTGCCTTTGACAGTCATATTTTGCAAAGGCTGCTGAGATGACTAGGCACCTTACCCTACTTAACACTAAACCAATTGATGCCCGTGCACACTGCATGAAGGAGGAAAAGTTTCATTAATGGCACTTCATTAAAGAACTGCGCTGGAAAGCCCTAAATGTGACCGAACCAACCGAAATCCAGAGCGAGCTGTCTATTAGGAAAGCAACAAAGACAGTTTCGGAAACTGAACTCTGGCTCCACTGCAGCGGATTAGGAAGAGTGATGGGATTAGTGTTTAATGACTTGGGGCAAGAGACAAAGGGAATTTCGACAAAGAGGCTTAGATATGGAAGAATTAACACTCTCTATCCCAGCCGTGCCTCTGATGACTTCCAGCATTCTTTCCTGGCTCTGCTGAAAGTTTGGGGAGGGAGACGGGGGAAACAAAACAAAAAAAGACTAGCGGGGCTTTAATACCTCCTTAGCCTTTTCTTATCGCAGGTCTTTCTCTTTTTAAAGAAAGAAAAGATCTTTTAATTTTTCTTAATCAATGCAATAAGCAAAGTTGCTAAGGGCTCGTGCTTCAGCACACTGCAGATGATCGCATTCCTGGCCACGCAGTCACGAGTGCTTCCTGATGCTAGAGACCCCTCTCCTTCTATATATATTTTTATACATATATATATTTATATAGATAAATATATATTTTAATGCATATATATTTATATATATATATGTATATATAGACAGATATTTTTATATCTATTTATACAGATAAAGCACATACTTTTGAAATGACTTAACAGGGAGTTTGCTTGCAATTGCATGGACTTGAGAAATTCTCCTTGTTTTGGGGTTGTCTTACCTAGTGGGGAGCAGTGTGAAACAGGCAGGCATTTGCTCATAGAGTTGACCGCAGGCTTTCCCACAGGGACACAATTTAGGGCAGAACGTGTATTAATGATTGGTAGAGCCTATGAGCCTGACTTTGCATACAGAAGGTGTAACTCCATTCGAGTAACTCAAGATTTACCCCAGTATAAAGGACAGAGAGAAGGAAAGCTAAGCAGTAATTCCTTAGCAGAGAAAACCTCTTGAAGCTCAAACCAATTAAATAAATTTAAAAAAAAAAAAAGCCCAATGAGGAAGCTGATCCCCCACAACTATGATATGAAGACATTCACATATTTGAGCTGTAAGCATCATGCCAGTTTCTGACCCTTTGGGCACTGATGTCAAGGAGACATTGCTTAAATAAACATACTGCAAGCACCAAACACCTGTAAAGGAGTGAGCGCTTAGGAGGACCTCTCCTTAGAAGTGCTGTGCACCTACAGCCTGCTAAGCCAAGGGAAGCACCTGCACACCTCTGAATCAGGGCCTTTTATAGCTCCTGGTCCACGTTCCACAGAGGTAGAGGCACCATCATACAACTGTGCAAAATTTTCCTGCGCTGTAAACCAACTCAACATGTAGTTATTTTTTAATTTGCTGGGGTTTTATTTTTTTTAAACCAACCCAAAGCAGTCGCAGAAAAGCTAGGTATTCATTTCACGTGTTAGCCAATATGAAATGCTCTCAGAGCAGCTTTAGACTCCAAAGTATTATTTAACCAGTGTGGTTTAGTAGGACAATGGCAGCCCCCTGCCGTAATCCATTCAGGGGCAATACCATCAGTCAGTGTGAAATTAAATACATTACAGGGTAAGAGCTTAATGCGTTTTATAGGCAGTTGTTCATCCACATCAAACTTTAGCTTTTAAACTCCTAACATTTGATCCCACAACAGGAACCATGCCTCGAGAAGGAGATTGGCACATTTGCACTGCCAGCAGGGCAGGGAAAGCAGAGCGCAGCCTTTAGTGGGAAATGCAACTGCCTGAGAGGGAGAAACGCTCACATCGAGAGCTCTGCAGAGGCACCACTGCCTGCAATGCACAGGACTGGAAAGATGGTAAATACAAACCCAGGGCTGGCTGCCTGGGGGGTGCTACAATCAGTATTTCCTACCACGGTGCATGAAGGTTTCACTTATATACCAATATGTATTATAACAGTAATAAAAACTTGGGTTTTTTTCAAATTCATCCATACAAATTCTGGTTCTGCAAACCATTATATGCAGAATCCTTACACCCCATGAAGTTTGATAAGTCTTCTTGCTTGAGCAGGTGGCATTCCCATAGGAATGCCAGCTCTTGCACCAGGGTTGTGCTCATCCCAGTTCTAAACCCCAAAGGTTCTGGCTTTCCTTCACCACGGAAACAGCCTGAGCTGCAAAAAGACTTCATAAAAGAGATGTACCGAAAGCTCCAAGCAGATAAGTCTGTTAAATTCTGCTCTCGGTTACACTTGCTTAATGCAGGAGTAAATTCCATTTGCTTCAGCCGAGTTCCTCCAGATATAAATAGGTGTGAGATCAGAACCAGGTCCTTAGAGAGCCCTCTACCTTCTGTGATGCTGCTTCTTAAAATGAAGCACTGATAAGCCCCAGCGGTGAAAAAAATTATTATTTAAAATATCTTCAGAGCTATCTGTTGCCCAAAATGGCTTTTAACTGTTGAAAGAACATCAAACATTTAAAAATGCATCATCTGCTCTCAGCACCGGCACACAGTGCCAGGAATATTCGTCAGCCTTATGTTTTTGGATCATATGTCACAGCGGATTATCTGACACTCCATGAACATTGACTGTTTCCTCCAGTTGTGGCTACAAAACTTGTTCTCAGGCGTGTCACTGGATGCTACAAGCACCATGAAGTGGACTTTGCCTTCACAGTAAGGGTATTGTATCTCCCCAGCCTACAAGCAAAACTATGCCTTATATCCTGATAATGGCTCCCCCCTCGGAGTAGAAAGAGCCAAAACCAACTTTGATGAGTTTTTCTTTAGCGATGAACATTTGGATAACTCCTTAAAATGTTCCAGGGCTCCAGATGCTATTTATCCAGTGGTGTGAGTTGAGAGCTGTAAGCCCCACACCTAAAGAAAGGCTTTATTGCCTGCGGTGAGTGGGTGGGAAACTCTTTAGGCTCAAATGGGGTCAGTGAAGCTACAGGCGTGCTGCAGCTGACTCCGAATACAATGGGGGAAGGGCATGAAAAAAAGGGTGCAGGGAAATCAAAGGAAGACTTGAATTTATTTGCAGGCTTGTGTCGTCTAGCTAAATGGGGACAAGAAAGGGGAGTTCAGGATCCTCCTTTGCAAAACATTTCAGCTAGCCTGAAATATTTTATTTCACACACAAAAAAGTCATTTTTATTTTTACTCTCCCCTCCTGATGCCAAGATGAATACTTTAAAAGATACTCCTTTGGTCTCCACCTTCTTTCATTTTAATTGTGCCTTGTGTGCTTTTCTGGAACAAGTGGGAATCATATTGAAGAGATAAGAGGAGAAAACCTTCTCTGCCATATAGCCACTCTTGCACTCTTCATTCTCTCTTTCTATCCTTTCCTGCCCTTTACTCTGCCCACTCATTAAGCCACCTGAGGCTCAGTCCCTTCCCCACGCTGGAGCTCTGGAGGCACAAGAAACTCCTATATCCCATGTACTGTCCCAGAATACGCCCAGCTTCTCTGATGCCCCCATGCAACTCCCACACATGCATTGGTCTCCCTGCCAATGCATTGGGCAGCCCAGATTCAACAGCTTTAAGTCTCTGTCATTTCTTCCCATCTCTTTTCCAGCATTGGGAGATTGCAAAGTTAAGTCTGCCCTTAATTGCCACCAGTGCCCCTTGCTTACATCACCTCCCAACTGCATGTTCTCAATGACGATGCCATGCAACACAACATCATTGCAGCCCGTCACCCAGCACCTCATGAAAAGCTCTTAGAAAGATGATTGTGGGCCAAGGAGAGCCTAGAAAGTACTACTGCAAGAGAAGCCAAACTTCCTGACCGTGTGAATTACTCACACCACATGGCCAAGGACCGCTTACACCACTGCCAAGAGGAGCCAAAGGCAACGGTTGCTCCTTGAACGGCTCACAGTCAAAAAAGTCCAGTTGTTTGTTTGGGTCCTCTGCTTAACTGCAGACCAGGGCGACCCAGAGACACCATATGGGCAGTCCCACTCACCACAGCAGGATTGGCTCTCCCAGCAGCTCCTGGGCAAGCCCAGCCCCAACTGAGACACAGATTTCATAAGATCCTAAGAGTCAACCCCTTGGCCAACCCTACCTTACCGTGTGACACGAAGGGAGCCACGTCCTGACCCTGTATGTCTATTTTTCAGGATGAAGAAATAAAGCCTTAATTTTTCTTCCCTTAAACTACATTTATCAACCACCAAGGAGTCTAGTTTTGGTAGCTGAACTCTGAACAGGCTGGATCAGCACTGGCCACTGGTCATTAGCAGCACCAGAGGCTCAGAAGCCCTACCTGTCAAGACTCTGGAAACACAGCTTGTTTGCATTTTCTCAGTGAAATGTGTTATTAAAAAAACCAAACAAACCCAAGCAAAAAGAACAACCAATGCATTCTAAGGCAAACATTAGATTTCTTTTCTCTCCCCAAGAAAGAAAAAGCTCACCCAAACTTACTTAGAAACAAAAACTTCAAACATGGAACAAATCTAATGGAAAAAAACCTTCACCAAAATTAATTGGCAGTTTTATCTCCTGCTCTACTACACTTTTCTCTCTAATATCTGAATAGCCTGACCATCCAGCACAATTTCTAATGGAAAGGAAATCCTCATCAAGTGCTGGTAAGAGCCATGTTTTTCTCAGCTGCAAGCTCAAGCACTGAGGAATTTCTGGGAGGATGGAGGTGGCCTCAGGCTCTTGCACCAATTCTCCTGCCTCCCCCCCCCCCCCCCC
>VYZX01030654.1:308607-320373 GCA_013401335.1 Brachypteracias leptosomus
GCCATCCCACTCCTAACCTTGCCTCCTCAGCATTTCTGGGTGGGTCCTGAAAACACACACATACTTCTTTGCCACTCCTTGTCTCAGCTGAAACCTGTTCCTGTCTACCATTACCTCACCCCGACACACAGGTGCACCTCAGGGCTTTTTGGGAAAACCTCCATTTCTCACAAAACAGGTGCCTGTGTGTGCAGAAGGGTAGGTGGAAATGCACCATGGAGTGATCTGGGTTTTCCAAACCCAGCACCATTAGCTTGCTTTCTTCATTTGTTCTCCATGTTTTCACTAGTTGATATCCCGACAGCATCTTCGCAATGAATAGGACTATTCAGAGTTGGTCAGTAACTGCTTTCAAGTCATCAGAAGGCAATTCCTCTCCCAGTCCCAAGCCACTTAGCCTGGTCCATGCTGGAAACGAACGCCATGGCCAGGCTGTACTCCCAGGCATGTAATGATGACGTTGAGTTCAACTTGGCTTTCACCAGCAGACCTGTGAAGCAACTCTGAAGTGGGAAGGGAGCTCAGAGACCCCTACCCTGGCTAGGCTGCACACTGCCAAAGCTTTTTCACAAACCTTGAGATATTCTGTATCTTAATTAGAATTTCAGCCTTGACTTCATCCCACCCCTCATCCCCTATGAGTTTCAATTCCTTTTGGTCTTGGATGCAAGCCTCAAAACATAACCTGGAGAGTGAGAAATGGGAAGACAAATAAAACAAACCTAATATTTTCATCACAGTCATGCTGGGGATTGTGGTTCCTGATTTTAGACCCTGACTCTTAACATACCTTACACACAATTTACCCTAGGACTATGTCAGCTGCAATAGGTTTCTGCCTGACTTAGCGCAGAGGTGACCAGACCCATGTCTGTTAAGTAAAGAAAATACAGAATTATTCTGGCTTTCCAGTGGTGAAACCAAAGAAGGTGATGCAGCCCTGAATTAAACCTGGCACAAATCCCCAGAGCTTGATTAAATTTTCTCTGTCATTTTCATTCTCAGACATGGAGAACAGAGGAGGTCACATGACCCCATCTCTATGTCCTTCTCTTCCAAAAGGAAAAAAAAGTGAAAAAAAATCCTTTGTGGTTTGTCCATTGACAAGAAATAGTAGGAAGGTGACTTGCTTTCAAGATGTTTCTGGACAGGTTTTGGTATGTTCTTAAACCTGGATATCTCAGCTACGGGGCTCAATGATTTGCTATCACCCAAACAAAACTCAAACCTCTGATATTTCACTAATTGTTAAATAATGTAGTTTCTTCTGCTTTTCATTTCTCTCTAGCCAAAAGAACTACCTGATTTCACCAAACTGAAACAGAGCTCATAACCTGTCTCCATGGCCAGCTTATTTGGATGTTTTCTTTACATGAGACTGCTTTCAACAAATAGATAGTAACACAGACCAGTCAGCACAGTAGACTGATAAAATAGATGCCTTAAAAAAATATGGATTTTTGTATGAAAACCATACAAATACAGAATTCTGTAAAAAGAAAAGCTGAAATAATACAATACAGGTGACCAGCTCTCTCCCTATCCCTGTAAACACAGCAGTTTAGATGTGTAAATACCTCCAGCTTTCCTGCAGTCCCTGCAGGAGGAATATTGGCTGCTGGGACATCCAGCCAGCCCCAAGGCCAAAGCAATGCTGCCAAAGCCTCCCAACAAGAATTAAGCACTTGCTGTGCCCTGTGCAGCCCCCAGGAAAGCTCTGCAATGTCAGAGGTTGGATTTAGCTGCATTTAAACATCTCTTCCTCCCTTCCTCCACGTTTTCCCTAGTCATTCCAGCTGACAGATGCCCAAGCCCCCAGCAGCCAGCCAAAATTCCTCTTTTCCTAGAAAGGCTTATCTGTAGAGAGCAAAGCAGCATCTTACTGACCACATATAATGATGCTTTGAGGTGCTCTCTTAAGCAAGAAGTCACCAGATACTCTCTTGGTTCAGGGCATTCCCCTCCATTACTGTATTTGTCTTGCCCCACCATACAGTATTTGCTGGCACCTGTGCTCCTGGGGAAGGCAGACTGATATGCCATGCGGAAGAGTTGGTTTATTTTTTTTCCCCCTTTATGAATCGCTGTCTTTGATCCATTTTTCATATGTTTCCCTCTGCAAGTGCACAAAGACAAATATTCATTGTAATATTTATGAACGCAGCCTGATAGTTACTATGGTTTCAAAGAAAACAGGAAAAATGGGTACAAAACTGGATGCGCTTCACGTTGGGCGGCTATAGGTATGGCACATGTTATAAATTCTGCTCAAACTGACTCACTTCTTTCGATGAGGTAAGTGTTGACATTAGACAATTTGGTGGGGAGCATTTATTTCTGCATTTATTAAAATGTCAGTAACGGCAGGAGTAACACCTCCTAAAAGGCTTGCAGGTGCTTGTCTTCAAAAAATCCAACATTTGAAGAGGATAAAAAAGGCACAAACTATCTTGAAAAGAATTCACCAGTGGCTGGAAGAGAACAGATACATTTGGGTGCTTAATTAATGTGTGTAATGCATAATTGACGCTGCTCAAATCCAGGGGACTGCTCAAACTGCTAAATTTCAGCATGTTCAGAATGCTCTGCAGAATCAAAGTGGAGAAGAAGGATTTGTACAGATTTCATAGTGTTGCTGGAACAACACGCTTAATTTATTCAAGGGCCTCACTTTAGACGTACCCAAATGCAGGTAGGCACTACCTATGAAATGTAAAATACTCCAATAAAAAGGAAGGAGATGAAAAATACATTGGTAAAAATGAATTTGATATGTAAAAACAGCTCTGCAGAGGTCAGGGTGCTAAGCAGTGGAGGCGATGCCCACTGACTACAGACGAAGCATCGGGCTGGTACCACAGCACAAAGGGTTTTTCATTCTCTCTCTGAAAACCTTCCAGGAGGCTACTTGTGTCCCCTTTTGCTCGACTCTCCAAGCAGGCCGGAATAAGACGTTGGCTTGTTCACATCACAGGGAAATATAAACTGAGGTCAAGGAAACCACAACATCTGGAACGTGAGAAAAGGATTTACTGTTAAGGGCTTAATGAACTCTGAAAATAAAGTTCTCAGCTTTGCTAATTTGTTTGGGCTTCAAAGAGGAATAAAATGCGAAGCTGGAAGAAGGTTTTATGGCTCTCCTGAAGAAAGAAGAATGACATCTGAGCTAAAATTAGCAAAGTCGGACAGGAGTGAGAGCGCTGCTATTATTTAGCTGATGCTAGGAAAAAACGCTAAGTTGTTAGTGCTAGTGATTTATGTGTAAATTGTTGTGGGAAAAGAGGAATGATGGACTCTGGCTTTGCAGCTGAGGGACACAGCATCCCTGTGCTGACGGGGGACAGGGCTGGGTGGGGTTGTGGAGGTTCTTGCAGGTAGTAGGGTTCTGCCCGATGCCATTCACCCAGGAGCAGTGAGTGAAAGGATGACTCTGTCCCATGATTTTAGCTTGAATTAGGAATGCATGCACTTTATAGCACTTTGGTTCAAACTGTGAGCTGTTGTGGTGTGCAGAGCAGAGACCCGTTCAGATGAAACAAGAGCTGTAAGATATACATTTAATGCACTCCAGGCACTACATCAGGCACTCTGTCTATGGGAAGCAGATGAAAGCTAATCCAGGGGAAACCCTTCCACAGTGCATGCACAGGGAAGGTGGCAGATCCTCAGCATTGACTGTTTTGCTCCACACAACCACTCTGACTTTGCTGCCCTGAGTGCTAAAGTAAACCACAGCAAAGCTCAGCCATTTAGGAAGTTGACTGCATGTGTTTCTTGGGCTATTTCTGTGCAGCATCTCATACCTGTGGGCATCAGTTCTTTCCTTGATTCCTCTCAAAGAACAGCATTTAGTCCCCATTAGGCTGGAGTGAGGACACAGGTACAGATTGTCCCTAGGGCAGCTTTACTGCAGTGATGTGCCCAACAAACACGAACTAAAAATTCATTTGAGATTTTATAGCCCGTTCCCACAGGGTAGGGAATACACTGGTCTTGCTACTGTCAACCAGGAGAGCAAATGCTTCTCCTGCAAAGATGCCACAGACTCCATCCCACGTCTCCTCACATTGCAAATCAGACCCAATTCCACTCAATCCAAGGAGTTTTGACTGTAGAGGGACTGGAAATGAGAGGAGCATTAGGTCCCCAGGATCTAATTAGGATAGCCACCTGCTTCCCTGCTTTCAGCCCAATAATTGAAGCCGTAATAATTTCAGTGGTCCAGGCCAGGAGGTTAGCGGAAAGAGAGCACATGGAGCAGCAGCAGGGCGATTTCCATGACACAATACTCTGACAAGATTTTGGTAGTATTTATGACCTTCTTTTGCCTTCAGCCATCAATACAGCTGAGGTCCATTCAACATACAGACCTGCAGCCCGAAAATTGGCTTTTTTGGATGTTTTTAAAAGGGGAGTTGACACATAACGCAACTCAGTTCTCGTCCTGCCCCTTCTATAAGTAGCAAGTGCCTTTGGGACCAGTCTGGTTTTGTTCTGGATCAAGCTGTGGGAGACAGGCCTGAGTAAGGGGAGAAGCAGCATCTGCCCTCCACAGAGGAACGAGCTTCAGAGGATTCTAATGAAAATCACAGTTCTGGAGTTAGCAACAGTGGGAGGATGACAGTGTTTGGAGCAGTTGTCTTCAGAAAACAGACAGCTTCTCCCCTGCATCTACACATCTCTGCATCCCTGATGTCAGCTGGCATACTGCTGGCTCGGCCATTAAAGAGCTCTATATTTACATAGAAGCATTTTACTCCCTGTACATATGTACACGTGCTCAGCTTATGAAGATGCTGTGGGACACAGAGATCAGTTCTCCCTCTGAAAAACCACAGCAGGGATCAGCTTCATGAGACAGCACCAGAGGACACTGATTTCCCCACACTCTCATTTTGCTTCTGTCCTCCAAGCACAGCACACAAACATCTTACAAAAACACCAGCACAGGAAAACAAACATTTCCCTGCGTGCCCTTTGTGTTGTGGGCTTTGTCATTGCATGGAAAATACGTAACAAAACAACGCACACAAAATAATAAATATTGCATCTTTGTGGTTGCACAGTGGTGGTATCGGCTTGGGGTGCAGGTGTCCACACTATCACTTCACCACCATAGATGGCAGTAAATGTCCTTCATGTCCATGCTCCTGCCTGAGAGGTACAATCTCATCAGTATCCTTATTTTCTCTTTCCAGAATCACAAACCCAGTTACACAGCATCCTCCCTGCAACAATCTCTAATGACATTACCAATATTAACAACTTAAGGCTCTGGCATCCCTAGGCAAGAGTGTTATTTCTACTTTTTCAAGGACAAAACACCTCAGTAATTCTCATGTGCCCAGAACACACACCAGAAACCCTCAGAAGGGCTGAGAAAGGAACTTGAACCTCCAGGCTACCAAATCGGTCATGGTTATTGTCCCTGCATGCAGGCTGGTGCAAAACAAGGACTTCATGTCATGAGCTCAACTAGCCACCAGAAGGCTGACCTGTCCGTAGGCTGCCGTGGTGGATGATGCCATCAGCAGAGCCACAAAACCATTACACATGAGCAGCCTATCTCTGTAATTGACCATGCTGGGCAATAATTTCACCTTGAAGAGAACTATGTGGTGTGGGGTTCACTTATTTCCTTCCTTGTGGCTTTCCCCGTGGAAAGGACTTGGGGAAGAGCTGCCAGGGGCAGTGCCACAGCTGGGAGATGGCATGTGGGATGGGGACTATATAGCCACGTAAGGATGAGGCAGCCCTGACTACAACAAGCAGCATCAAAGGCAAATTTCAGAGTAATCCAGAGGCTTCCTATAATGCTAGGCATACAGGCAGGCCTCCTCCCTTTCCACAATAATTAATTGTAAAATAATGATTTCCCTGAGAAAGAACTTTAATTCTTCAAGTTAGTATACTCACATCTGTTTGCAGTAAATATTTCAAAGTGACTTTGGGAAGGAAGGGAAAAAAGCCAACCACCACCCAACCTTACATGAGTTTAATACAACTATTTCCAAGTATATACTCATAAAATATTATTTGGGGAAGATAATTGAAGTGCTGATGAAAATATAGTATTTGTTTGCAATGCCAAAAATGTTACTCATAGCACTAAAACTTGAAGCAATTCCCTTTTGTTCCTGGGCTGATGGGGTGTTTGGCTGAACGGGAGCATGTTCCCCACCCTCCCCACTCCTCTCTTCCCTGTGTAGAAAAAATGGCAAAAATTGACCATTAGCCGGGGATTAGCTCATACATTAAATAATGTTGTAAAATATTTTTATGGTGCTACTTCTAGCAGTTTTAAAGATTACTATTCAGGATGTCTAAAGCTCAGGGTAAAAGATATATATGCACTTTTTTTTTTTTCTAAATTGGAGTGTTATCTTTAAACACTGAAGATTGCAACTGATTGACAAAAGGAAAGCATCAACATTTACAGTGAAATCATTCTTCTCTACTAAATACAAAATATCATAAGTATAATCATCTCATAATAATTACCTAATCCTCATTATTTTGCTTTTAGAATATTTATTTAGGCTTGGGTTACTAAAATTTCAAATAATATGGGGCCTGCTGTCATGGCTCTTTATCCAAATGACTCGTAGTCTCTTGTAAACAGTTCTGTGATCTGATTTCCATTGGGACAGGAGTTGTAAAAGGCCAGGGATTTGCAATGGATTTACACGTATACTGTTTCAGTTAAGTTACCAAGGTCGACTTAACAGCCCTTTTCCTCAGAGTCTTAAATACATTTGCCACCCAGCCTCTTCATACCATGTTCAAGGAAAGGGGTGATGTGATTGTAAAGGGTGCTTGAACTTCACTGGAAACCTCAATTTACTTGCTTTCAACCAGCAGTGGGATATTTTCTTTTTTAATTTTATTATTTTTTTTTTTTTTTTAAATGAGCTTTGCGGAGTTGCTAGAAAACCAATTCTTGCTAACATGCACACAGGCAAGACACAGGTTTCTTTGAGTTTTGAAAAGGTCATTCAGGCTTTGGAAAACAACAGAGAATAACACTCGCCACTCAATTGTATCGCAGATATTAGCCTAGCCCTCTGAAGTCCAAGTTTTGTTCTCAGGAAAAATATATCAGGTTACTGACCCAAGATAATAGATCTCTTTTAAAAGCAAAGCTCCTCCAGACTAAATATCAAACAAACAAACAAACATTAACACCCTTTGATGGCTTGCCACCTTCTCAGTAAAGTTCAAATTGTTTGACTTGTGGTGATTGTGCAGAAATGTACTGATAATAAAGGTAAACAAAATTCGTGGTTAATTCTCAGGTCTGAATGACTGGCCCAATTGTCTCGTTCGCTTGGCAAACAAATTCTTTTCTAAATGTTACAGCAGCCACCGATACAATTCCTCTAATACCGCAGAAAGAATCAGATTAAAATATGATACAGAAGCAGCACTTACCTTGGGCTGATTAATATGCTTAAGCTGTTACTGTGCTACCATGCTTAAAAGCATAAAGATACGCTTTTCTACACTAGTCTATATATATTGATACCTCCTGTGTGCCAGGAAAACCTCTTTGATTAGTCACACTAAACCATTGCTTAAGTGGTATGAATTTCTCAGGCCTGCACTTTCCATAATCAAGTAATAAATTCTGGGACTAATCATAAGCTGTACTGTCTCTCCTAGGTGATGTGCAAGGAGATTCATCAAGAGTTTCCTTTAACCAGAGGAAAACTAAAATGCCTTAAGGAATTAAAAATGCATCTTACAACTTGGAGCAAAGATGCCATAGATGTGGTCCAAAAGCTATACACCACTTCACGGTGAGCCCCTGGCTCTGTGTTTTGGGATTTCTGTCTGAGCATGCACTTCTGCTCAGTCCTAGATGGATCAACCTGTGATAAAACCCCTGTTCAGCAGGTAAAATCAGAGTGCTATTGAAATAAAGATAGTTGGGGTTTTCTTCTTCATCTTTCACAGACCAACACGGGCTGACCGCCAAGGCACGATGATCTCCTACAATCCAGTGGCTTTCCTCTCTACCTGTGTCCCATCTCGTGGAGCTGCAACTATCAGCTTTGAGTAAGGAGGATGTCCAAGCCAGGCTTTTGAACTTGAATATGTGAAATGTATGAATATATGAAACCCTAAGACCTACAGAGTACTCTTCAGCACTCTGCTGCCCTACATGACAACATTCTTTAAAACTGTGCATGAAATTTAATCTAATTCTTTTGTACTCATGTTACCATACGCTTGGCTTAAACATTGCATTTTTAAGCCAAAATGCAAAGTTAATCTATCATATGCCCCTCCAGGTGAGATTTATTATAGATCACTTTCTAAAACCCGTGTGCTCTATGTGCATGTGCATACCATATTCATCTTATTATTATCCAGTTGAAAAATTCCCAGTGTGTGCAACGCCTCAGATATAATAGCAGGCATGCCAACAGAATATGACACTTATGCTAATCTGCACCCCGCTGTGGAAAAACATACACAAGGATTCCATTACCACATTCATTAGGCTGCAGTGCACTTCATCTTGAATAGGGATTATGAACTATAATAGAGTGAAAACAGTTGATTGAATCCACTTAGCCAAATCTCTATGACATTAGCCAAATATTTCAGCGTGAGGAAGAGGAGGAGTTGAGTCTTCTCCTGGTGGGATGTGCTGCCTTTGCCCCGTTCTCTTCAGTTTGGAATGGGAGAGACGCCAAGGTCACGATGACACTTTGCGCTGAGACGGTGTCTTAAATATTCAAAACGCTGCCCAAGAATTAGCCAAAAGCAACAAGACTTAGATGCTGTTGGGATTGATGGGGGCTTTCCAGACACAGGCACTATTTCTTGGTTTGCACGGGTTCTTCAGAGCAAATGAGCAAGTTCTCCATGCACCTGTTATATGCTTTTTTGGCAGGGAGAGAGAAGATTTCTAAGCCGACCATACGTGCAGCAAAACCTCCCCGTGACGACATTATGCTGCTTAAATGGTAATCACATTCAGATGAAAAAAAGATGTTGTCCTGTTCTGTGTTCAAGTTTCCCAAGTATGCTTTGAGTGTACATTCAATTTTTGGTCCTACACAATACAGTTGCCTCCTGACAGCCTGCCTTTCTTGGCAGAAAATTCAACTCCAACTATTTAAAATATTGTCAGAAATAATAAAGACCGGAATACAAGTTACCACTCAAGAAATGTTTTGGAATTTAGTTGTGCCCAGAAAAAAAGAAAAGAAAAAAAGAAGGAATGAAGCTTTCCCCATGTACAAAAGTCAAAAGATGATAATAAAAACCTTCTGTGCTTAGTATTTAGTAATTTCTAGGACTCTCCTGTTTATATATGTCCTTTTAACGTAGCAATTAAACAGGAAGTTCCTGTTAGCAGTATCTCAGTGTAACTGAAAGGAGAATCTCTGAAACTTGTGATAGGAACTCTGCTGAGCTCTTTTCTTTCAGTTAAAAAGAAAAGAACAGAAAAACATTGAAAGCGTCATTGAGCAACCAAATATATTCAATTTGTCTAAACTTTGTTTTCCTTCTATGCATCTGACACACGTTGCATGGTACTTACTTGGGGGCATTTGCTGAGCTCTGTTTTCCCCCAAGTGTTTCCTGCTCCTGCTGCACCATCAGCTCTTTTCCCACCCAAGTTTTGGCAAAGCTGGAGGTAGCTCCAGCTGGGACATACAAATCCAGCATCAGCCAACACCAGTTTGGAGAGAGGACATTCCTCCACTGCTGCCAATCTCACAAGGTGAAGTCGACATGGATCAGCACAGATAGATGACTTCTGAGCTCTTCCCTCCTTAAAATGCAAGGATGGGGAATTGGGGGATGAAGAGCACTTGCAGGTGTCCCCTTCTGCACCTTCTCCTGACTGACCATGATGAAGAAGCCAAGGAAGAACATAGATAAAATTTTGAGTATAAAACCAAGGGATGGGTGGGGTTGATGGAAAGGTTGAGCAAAAGCAGGATTTGGTGGCAGAATTCATGTGAAGAGAAAGGTGACAGAGATTAGATGGGACTTGGCAGTTGGAACACTGGGAGGGACCAAACTGGTGGCGGTGTGGGATGAAATACTGAACCGATTTGGCGTTGGGGAGAAGGAAATAATTTCTGTGCAAAAAGCAGCTTATGAACAGCAAGACATCCAGCATCACGTTAATCAACGTGCGTGGGAGACCAGGCAACTAATCATCACACAGGCCTCGGGTACGTGCTGCAGGGGTTCAGGAATAAAGCCATGGATCATGGGCAGGGCCTACCACTGATGTTATTACATTTTTGTTTTTTTAAAAATGTCTCACATATGGAATTTCTGAGCCTGTAGAGTGAGCAACACCATCAGTAGAAATGGCACCAGGGTCCAGCTGGCTTCATAAATCCCCTCTTGGATTCTGGATTTGGCATTAACCTCTGCAGGCAAAAAACATTTCGCTGGCATTACTTGCCCAATTTTCAAAGTCTTGCCCCAAAATGAACAATTTGGTTTCTGCATGCACATAGGTACTTAACTCAGGAAGATGCTGAGTGCTACCTGAAAGGGTGATTTCAGTGGGAGCTAAGGTAGGTCGGTATTTTATGGTGTCCAGTCTTTTGACTATAGGCCTGGTCTTCATGGAGAAGGTTTTATTGCAGAGGGAGCAGCTCTGTGGCCTGTATCAAACATGCTGAAGAAGAACGAGCACTCTAAGAACTCCTGAAGGAAATGCAGCTCCCAGGAACAGCAAGAGGAAAACAGAATTTTTACTAAATATACAAACCATTTAATTTAGCAGAGAAAAAGGAACATGCTCTGGGGATGATTTTTTTTTTTTCCTCTTTTTTTTTTTTTCTTTAGTTGAGGTCCAGCTTCTATTTTTCAACTTTGAAAGGTAAGTGGGAGCATCAAACAGGTTGAACGAGGCACTGTTTTCTTGCTACAGGAACATGGCCCTTTGCACCGAGATTGTAATACAATCCATCCTCTCTGGGACTGCAAATGCTACAGTGCAAAACTGTGTTTGAAAACCTCTTTTATCATTCATCGTCTCCAGACTGAAATCATTTTTGACAACCTCTGCAGAAAACAAGCAGCTTTCTGGCTACTGGCGAGCCGATTAAAGGGAGGAAACACATGTTCACTGTCAGACAGAGCCCCTGGAGAAAGCATTGACAACCTTTTAACCTCCTTTCCCAGTGAAAGTGCCCAAATGTTTCTCTGGAACAAAACCCCAGCATTGTTTTAAGCATCTTTTCTTTTAATGCACTATATTTTTCAAGATATTTTGAGAGTCGGAGGAATTCCATTTTAACGTGGAGGTTTCACAATCAGCTCAATTCCCATGCAAATGGTCATATAAACAATTAAGGGAGAATATCTTTTTATGAACTAACTTTTTTCTTCTCTTTCTTCTCCTCTATTTTTTTTCCCTTTTCTTTTCTTTTTTTTTTTTTTTTTTTTCCCTTCACTGTCTGACCACAGTTTAAATACCAACACATTGAAAAGTTCACTAACCTCTACAGTGATTTCTCAAAACAAGCCAAAAAGCCACAGGAGTGAAATTTTCTGAGCAGTAGGAAGGCTGACTAGCAGACATTATTAGCACTTTGAGCATTCAAATCTGGCCATGGAAACTTTTGTGAGTTACAAGATGCTGGGGCAGGAAGCACCACACATTACTGATGTATTTGTTATCGAGGGAACTAGTTTCCACTGTATTTAATCATCAGCAATAGGGGAAAATAAATTTTCTTTTGAGAAGTAAAACAAGAAATTTTTTTTTCTTTTTTCTTTCTT
>VYZX01030654.1:320401-414641 GCA_013401335.1 Brachypteracias leptosomus
TTTTAAGAAAGTGGTTTCAGAGCAATTGGTCTGGCTTTCTTTGTAGTTATAAATGTTCACTCAGAGGTTGTTTAACATTTAACCTTGCTATTTTTACCTTAATATCAGCAGCTGGAATAGTTCTGTCTGTTTTGATAAAACGAGACTTTTTTCCATGTTGCATATTTGCTTTTACAGCTGAAAGGAACTGTTCCAGCTGAAGTAGGTAACTATAAAACTGCAGTGGTCTAAGCCGCCTGGGAGAGGAGTAGATTATTTGATTAAATGTTCCTGTAAGTAACTGCACAAGGCACTGTCCAATAACACACAATATTTGCTAATGAAAGATAAAAGGCTGCGAGCTCTGCAGGTACAAAGTCCCACGGGGATTTGCTGTTCCTTCTCCAAAGACCCTGTTCTAGCTGTGCTCAAGAGCTCTGCGACCACTGAACTTGTCTTGGCTTTCACAGGGATTATGAACTTGGCTAATGATAGTCATGGCAGGAAAAAAAATTTCAAAGGTGAAGCTTCACTTCTCCAACGTCACTCCAAAAGGACTTACTCCATTTTTGGTTTTTAATTCCATTTTTCTTTCTTCAAAAATAGCCTTGCTCCAATAACGGAGTTCAAAATCAGGCAGTGATGTTTTGACAGCAGCTTCATCCAGTTTTTGAGGCACAGGAGATGTTCATGCACTAGTCAGGTTTTTGTGCTGCTCTTCACTCTACGGGCAGTGTTTTAAGTCGACCTGCTGGGACAAGCAGCACAGAAGATGCCCCTCCTGACGTTGTTTGGTCCCCAGTTGGCTGAACCTACCTTAGGTAATTGGAGAAGGAGGATGTGAACCCTGCTCTGCAGCAGTTTTTAGCTGGAAGTCGGTGGGCCTTGTGCTTCTGAAGTCATTTAAATGCCTTTGGAAAAAGGCCACCCATGAAGGGAAGGTATGCTTCAGCTGAGCACCTTGAATCAGGCGGGCAGCCAAACAATCACCACTTTCTTCTGACCTGCTCCTGTCCTACCCTAGCAAACATTCCTATCTAATGCATCTCCCACAGTTACAGGAAGCAATCTTGTTCTTTTTTAAAAAAAACACAACAGCTTTAAAGGAGGGAATTTCCCTGAGAACAGTTATGAAAGCAAGAAAAGCAATTCCTCAATGTTTCTCCTTTCCAGGAGATGCCCATTGCACAACTTTGACTATCCTCCCATTTTCAAGAGTTTCACAGCAGGACCTGATCATTAAAAAAAGTCACATTTTTCACCTTCTTCTCAGATCCAAAAGGGGGCCCTCCCCTCTTTTGAACTAGAGAATAAGAAAATCAGCTCCTGTCCACAAACTTGTGAAATCCTTCAGAACAGAAGCCAGAAGCATTTGCAGAAGTGCCAAGAAATAGCTCTGAGCAAACTCGGTCAAAAATACAACACAACAATAAATAGTAATAGCCCTTGAAATTTTTAGTTGAAGATCATGACATGCTTCCTAAACGAGGTAAATATTGTTATGCCAATTTTATAAGTGAGAAAGCAGGGACTCGACAGCTGAAGAATAGCCTGAAGACAGCCAGTTGGTGTCAGGGCTGGAAATGGATCCCAGACCCTCCTCGTCTCGGTTCCATGCTCCACACCTCCCACAACACACGCTGCTTGCACGCAACAGCTCCGTGCAATTTAAGTTTGGAGGAAACACGACTTTATCCAGGCTGAACTGTTTATTGCAGGCTATGAAATGCCATGGAAGAAGTTACCCTTGTAGTAAACTCTGCTAATTGCGTTCAGCCAAAGTCACGTGTGTGTGGCTGCAGATATAGGCAGAAAACCAGAGCTCACCCACTGCTAATTTAGGCATGCGTAGCTGACCTATATCAAAACTCGAAGCAGGTGAGTTTAGTGTCTTTTTATTTACACACTGTTCAAAGCTTATTTTCTGGAAAACAATACTCTGTCTTGATTTGAAGAAGCAAAAAACTACCTCTTGTATTGGCAGTTTATTTGAGCAGTTATTTGTTCCAAGAGTGCTTAAGTATCCAATTTATATTTGTCTCATTTCAGCCTCCTGGTATCGATTTCATTTTGCATCCTTTATCCACCAAATTAAACAATTCTGTATTGCTTGGTACTTCCTTTCCCTGAGAGCTTCTTCAAGCCAAGCCACCTCTCAATCTTCCTTTCTGCAAAGCTAAGCAGAGGAGGTTCTTCAATCTCTATCACCTTCAGGGGTTTCCTACAGCTACTTGTTGGACCCTCATATCTGAACATCCTTCTCAAAAGTGGAAACCCAAACTGCATGGCCAGGTATGAGTCTCAGTAATGCAAAATACTTGAAATTTCACCTTCTATCTTTCACTTCTACTTATACATCCAAAGATTGCGACAGTGATTTCTGCTGCACCATCATGCTGGGGATTTGCTCAAATGTTATAACTTCTAAGTGGTTTTTGGAGTCTAAAAACTCCCCAAAGCATCTCTGTTATTTTTGTATGAAAATGCATCTGCAAACATCTTTTAATTGGTGTAGACTAGCAAGAGACGGAGCCTATTCTAAATGATTTCTCTTCCTCATCATTATTTACTGGTGTAAATATAGAAATAATTCATTGTTATTACCTCATCATTATTTACCAACATAAGAGTATAAATAATTCAGTGCTATTCATATTATTATGTATAATACCATGAATTATAGGAATAAAAAAAAATTAAAAAAAAAAATCACAGTGGTTACCATTAAAAAGTCAACATTAATCAACGTTTGCCTCAAAGTTCTGTAGGAGATAGCATAGCCTGCTCTGCCCTTTGAATAGGAAATAAGTGTGGTACCTCAGATACCACAGTTGGCAGATGTTGCTTCTAAAATGGTAACCACTGCAGCTAGAAATGCAATGGAAAATGCATTGTATCATGTTTGTTTAGAAAAATGGAAAGCCACAGTTATTTAGCACTCACCTAAACTATCAACCACAATGTCTTCAAACAAATCTGTCCAGAGAGATTGCTCAAAGAGCAACTAAATATTTCTGAAAACTTTCTGTCAGAATGATTGAAATGATTCTGTCCAAAGTTTCTGGTTAGATGCTAAATGGGTTTTGGGGAGGGAATAACCAGGTTTGTGGGGTTTTTTTAATGTTAGACTTTTAATTAAATACGTCTAGTTTCTAAGGCAGAGCTATTAAAAAAAAAAAAAAAAAAGCAGCAAGCACCAGGAAGAAGACTTGTTTTTCTTTACAATAATTTTGTAATGATTACTCATTTTGCAAGTATCTGTCATGTCTTGTCCCAAAGCATTAGGCTGCTATTTTATTACCATGATTCTCAGACAGTAAAACATCCCATTTCTTCACTGCCCAGTATTTGACTTAACTCCCTTATCTTGCGTGAGAGATCAAGACACTGTCCCCCAGGGCTGCTTTAAATCCAAGCCTAGCACCTTGGTCACCAGAGGAGACACTAAACATCAGTGACTCTTTTTTCTCTTTTCACCCCTATGCCTAGATTTCAAAAGAAGCCTTTCCACCAGTTGTCATGGTCAGACCACTTTGTCTCTCCTGAAGTTATTGTGGAATGTCTTCAAAACTCCAGCTACGTTGGAGGTAACTTGTATTTGACATAGATTCTGGTCACTCCTGACAAAATTGTATGACTGTAGGTCCATCACTATGGATCTTATTGCCATCACACCAGAAACTCAGGCTCACATACACACGCACTTGTATAAGATCTTTATGTGATACTTGGGCAGAAGAGGAGAAAGACAAAATGTTCAAATGTCACAGAGACACTGAGAGTTAATGGATGACCAACACCTTTGTAAGCTCTCAATCTTTTTCTCCTTTCAAGCCATATTTTGGTTCAAAATTCAAACTTTGTCAACAAGAAAAAAATCACTTTCCAAATTAATAGATCATATCTGGTATATATTAAGTTAGATAATTACAAGTTATGGTTCCCTAAATATTGCAAGGTTCACCAAATCTCTCTAACTCATTTGCCTGTCGCTTTATCCTAAGAACAGTGAAAGAAGAGTTTAAATCTGCAGTACCACAAGATGACTTTGATTACAAAGGGAAAAGTTGTTCACATTTTCAGCAGCAAATTAGCTACGGATGCTCAAACTGTCCATTTAAGTTCCCGTTAAGGGTGTAGGAAAAGAAAGCAATTCAGTATCCATAATTTCTTAGTGGAAAAAACCAAGACAAACCAAAAAACCATCAGATGCTTTCAATGGATAAAGGAGATGTTTCCACCAAGAGTGAAGACAATTAGTAAATTAAGAAACAATTGAAAAAAGTCGTTTCACAATATGTAGAAATGTCTAAGGCTTTTTTCTACCAAGTTCTATTATAAGAAGAAAAAGTAGGGAAGACTCCCATACATTAAACTAAAGGAATATTCTATTCTCCAGGACAAAAAAGAGGCAATATCCCTCTGCTCAACTATTCCTCTCTTGCAGTTCATCTCTGTTTTTCTCACCACGAAGTGTGTGCACACCAACTCCCTTACAACTCTCAGAGCTGACATGAAATGATTCTTGCTATGACAGGCTATCCATAGTCTGTGGGGACCAAGACCCAGAGTGGTGAAGAACTCCTCTACTTCATGAAGTAAATAAATTGACAAGAGCTAACAAAACCTTTCACCAATATTCCATCCCTGTCCAGCCAAATGACATTTTTTCCTCTGAAACTACAAGTGCTGTAGCAAAAGCCATTCAGTACTTTTCTTACTTGAAAATTTCTATATGGTCATGCAATAGGTACTGAAATTAGTAATTTGCACTTTCTCTGATGCACTTATCAGAGAAGATGTAACAACTCTTGCACATGGCACATCATTATTTATTAGGTACGCCAACTCTGTTTCCATGGGTAAATCTGACACTCACAGCTACCTAGAGAGACAGCTTTCAGATACAAACAGCACAGCTCGAGGCAGGAATGACCTGGCATGTCCAAGGTTTGATTCAAAACACAAGCAGTTGTATTTATTTAACTGGGTTGGGATCAAGCCCTTTGAAAGCGACGCACATGTACACGTGTTTGTATATATTTCACACAATGTAACTCTCATGTTCATTTTTTGAAATGCTAACCCCAAAGTCAGGAAAGAAAAAGACATCCTGCTGAGATGGAAATTTCTGGACACAGATGGAAATTCCTTGTTTCATGGCTTTCATGGAGATATCAAGCTACCTTGCAATTTTTCTTGCATATAAATGAATATAAAGGAGTTGTCCGATAGCTAAAAATGCAAACTGAGTTACTCTAGGGTTGTTTCTCACAGTCTTCTTGTTGCTCCCTAATTTAAAACTTGCAGAACAAGATACAGAGCATGGATTATTCCTCAGGCTCTTACTGAGCCTTGATAACCAGTCATTTCTCCCACACCCCAGTAAAACGCTTCTTTTTTAAATATGAAGTTTCATACAAATATTCATCCTCAAAGAAACCAAGCACTGATTGAAGTTTGTCTGATGAAACTGTATATCTAAAGTCTCCATAACATTAACAATGGCAAGGTTTTCTTAACTGTATTTTGGCTTGATCTATTTTGGAAAGCAAGAAGCAACCAAGAAAATGAGGCAAGAACCATTGTAAAGCTCAGAGAAACCTTTTAGTGAGTCAGAAGAAATTCAGTTAATGCCTGTATTTACACAGATCCACACTTTCTGGCTTTCACCATCTTCTCTCACACTGATATTGATACAACATGTACCCCAATGGTGTCTAATCCCCAAGCAAGTGAGGTCTTGGATTCTGCTCCCCAGCCTGACTGGGTGCATGAAGCACCAAAACCCACATAGGAAAGCTCATCTGGGAGATTTCCAGGCTCATGCTGCAGACACAAGAAATTCAGAGAGTTGGGAGAAACCCCAGAAATTAAACTACCAGATTTTTTTAGGTAGTAAAAAAAACCCCAACCAAATCAAACACGCAACGTCATCATTAAGCCTAAGAATATGTTCTTCCAAGTCTTGCCTCAAATTCCATACGCGCAGTAACTCACGGATCATTAAAATGGAAAGGCTCCTTTCAGCTTCAAGGGCAACTGGATCTGATTATAGGTGCTGCTGTACCCCAGCACAATGGGATGAGTGAAATAGGGACTGTCAGCCCTGGGTCTGAATTTGCTTTCTCAGAGCATGAGCCTCACCTGAAATGCAGTACTTTGTGTTAATAATGTATTTGTTACAGTCATCCCGTGGAATGCTTAATTAAAGTGATATTTTGTTTCAGCTGAATAATCTCCGACTGTTTTATTGTCATTTGACATTAAATTGCAATTTGCCATGCCACATACATTTCTACACACGTTGTCAATATGATCATAAAGGTGATGTTATTGACCAAGAACATAATACTTACTGAGTGCCTTGAGAAAACACTCCGATTTTTAAAGTTCTACTTTCTGTTTTTTCCCTGTTGTTAAACCTCAATTGCTCTGGTTTCTTTAAAGCTCTTGCCTGCCCAATAACTCCAAGTGCTAACAGAATTTAATATTCAGTTGTCATGCATGTCTCAGCTCTCACCGCAGCGGTCTGTGAACTGTGTTCAAACTCAGGTCAGCTTTTCTCTTGCATATACATATGTATGTGTGTGTATATACATATATGTATGTAATGAAATATATCTATATACCACTGTCTCATGGCTCAGGTCACCACATGCATGCAGGACACCAGCGGCAGTGCTGTCCCTCTCCATAACGTCTCTGTCCTTTCTGCAAGAGCCAGCAGGACAGAGCCTGGGACGGGGGCACCCATCAGCACCGCCCCCCTGCTCTCCTCTCAGGTCTCACGTATTGAATTTAGGCTCCCTCCTTCAGGCTACATGAATCATTTCTGCCATGAACTCGTGACCCTGGCTCTGTAACGCGGGGCAGGTTGCTCTACCAGGACCATACGGCAGATAATGTATGGCCACTTTGGTCTGCAGGAGACCTGACGTGGGGAAAGCTGCACTGAATTAAGGCAAGGCAGCGCCTAGCGCAGCGGAGACCGGAGCGTGCTGGGAATAAAACGCTTGGGTAGTGTTTCCTAAATTTGGGGGAAAAAGCTAAATCTGGGCCCTCTCCTATTTCACTCTGATTGAAGAGGTAAATAAAATAAAACCAGCACACGTGAAAATGTTGTCTGTATTAGTGCCGTGTTATTTCTGCTTTAACAGCAAGCTGAAAAAAGTTGTTGTATATTTTCTTTGTATTTCCTGCCTTGGTCTTGGGTATCTGGAATTGAGCCGGTGTGTTTTCTTTAACAAGAGTTTCGGAGTACTATGTTCAGTTTACATTAAGTTCAATTTCAGCTATATTTTTCCAAGTTTACCGATTTTAAATACGATATTGCATCAGAAGAGTTCCTGTAACAGGCTGAAAAAAGTCTTAATAATTTGCAGTCAGCAGGTTATTGTTGCTCACTCACAAACCCAACCACGGTGGCAAATAAGAACAGGAAAACAGAAACAGCATCTTGGTCTGGTCTATCAGTTGGTCATCATTAGTTACTCCTTTAATGGCTCATTTGATTAAATACTGAGCTATTGCCTTGGCAATTATGTGTATCAAGTGGAATAAATACTCAAGTTCAATTAGGGATGTATCTTTTACTGCAATGGGTTTAATAAAGTTGCTGCATTGCCACAAGTGACTAATTACTTTTTTTTTTTTTTTGACAATGGCAAAATAAGTATTCTCCTAGAAGTGGCTGGCATGTGTAATTTGATGAGCTCACTCAAATAGTTCGACTCTGGATCAAAAAAGCAAATTATGCTCACTTGAATAGTTCGACTGTGGATCAAAAAAGTAAATTATATAAGTGGATACTGCAAGGCAGAAACATGTGGACACAGCTGTAGTGTCATGTGTCACAGCTTCGCTCCGTGCCAGCTGGCACCGGCACAAAGGCAGGCCAAGCCAAACAATTCCTGTTATTCATAACAGCAAATGTGCATTCAAAACACACAGTGCAGGCTTTATAAAATAACTCGGTATTCAAACGGATCCACACTGTGGAATTGTTTTTTAATCGCACGTCGCTGCGCGCCAGCCCGATATGCCAAATTGTCCTAGTGGTCCACAAGTTCTTGTCTTTCCCCAAAGCAGTGTAAATGCAGGTCTTGGCCCAGGGATCTATGGGCTGTTTGTGCTGGGGGTTCGCAGCCTTCCCTGTGCACTCGGTAAATAGATGTGCACCCTCAGAGCATTCAATATTCAGCCTTTCAATTAACAAGGGTGCACAACATGCACATTTACGCCTATATTATAATCAGAACTCCCCTAGCATAGAAAATCACGTCATTAAGAAGTCTAGTTAGCGAGAGAGCAAGCAGTTAGGATAGTTTCGCAGACAAACTCCTTCTAGACTGCATTTATATTTAGAACTTAAATATGAAATGCCAGAGGTATTCACTGTACTCCTCTGTAAGGGGACCTCTTCCAAGTATGCAAATAGGCTCGGCGTATCTAACCTCAATGGGGACTTCATGAAATATGCCCCTACTGATGGAGAAGAAAAAAAAAAAGGGGGGAGTTCAATTCAGCTCTTTTCATTGCTATTGAGACAAGTCTTACTTGAAAAATCCTCCCTGCCTCCCTCAGCCACCAGCCTCTCTCTCCTTCCCAGCAATCCAAATCAATATTTTATTATTGCAGCCTTACTTTAGCATATCTGAAGTTTTGTCATAACAAGTGAACGAACGCTGACCACAGAAGGTTGTGGCTGAGGTCATGCAAAAATGGGCATTTTTAATAATATAAGGCTCAGCTCCTCAGAAGGTGTATGTCAACATTGCCACTCTGAAGTCCCTGGCAACCTGCTAACATACACCAGGTAACAATCTGGTAAGAATCTGAGAGTTTAAATATAGCCAAACTTAAAATAATATTGTGTTGCTTCCAAATTTCCTCTCCTTTAAGAAAAAAGACCCCAACCCCACATTCTCCTGCAGGGCAGGCCCCTTGGTTTCTTCTAGGAGAGTCATCAAGTGCTTCATCTCAGCAGTGCCAGAAGAGAACGGGTGGGGGCCGGGAGCAAACATTTCCCTTGGAGGAAGCCAGGGAAGCTGCATTCCAAGGAAAGGGAATATTTGGATCCCTGACCACAAGGCTACAGAGCCTTCTGCTGATTATGGCTCACTGCTGGCTGCAGGAGCTTTGTGCATGTGCTCAAGGTCATCTCTGCAAGTCTGATTAGTTTGTCTAGAAAAGGAATAATGAGCTTTCCAAGTAAACAAAACAGATGTAAAAGGCTCAGCAGTAACAATCCCTTTTTTTTTTCCTTCTCCACCTTTTAGCTCCTTGTCAGAGAGAATCGGGTGCAGCTTCTGCTGGGCTCAGTTGACCTCAGTCCAGGGAGGTCTACAGGACTACTCCACTCTCCACCTTCCTGAGGATCTGGCCCCTTGGCTTTTTCAAAACCAGGCTTTTCTCCATGCCAAGAGTGAGAGACCTCTTTTCCTAGGAAACGTAAATAAAGGGCTGCATATGGAGGCAATGGGGAGGGACAGCATAGCTTCTATTACCTTGTTTACAGTAGCCACTCTTTAATGTCTGGTACCTAAGATTTGCCAAGTAGCATTCCAGCTTTTCCCCTTTGGAAACAGAGAGGAAGAAAACTACACTAACACATTTTTTTCTGTGCATCTTTTATAGCCTGTGTTCTTGAAAAGTAGCCTTTTCCCCCATCTTCAGAGCGTAATTGGTGTACGGGTTAATAGATACCAGACATCTCCTATCAGGCAACATGGTTTAAATAGGCACATCATTAACATGGATTACTTAAGCCATGTCTCCTGTTGAATTAGTGGTCTGCAGGCCAGCTCCAGGGAAGGGTTTAGGGGCCTGTACACTGGGTATTGAAACATCTAAACTTTGGCCCCAACCTCAAAAGAAAGTGTGAAACGCCTTGGAAAAAATCCCAGCTCTTCAGCTTTAACCGATGTTAAAAGCAAAGCTCCTGCAGACATCCAGAGGACTATTCCACCCCAAACTGTAACAGCAATGGGGTGAACTCAAGTAGGAGGTTTTAAAAGACTTTGGGACTTCAGTTTAACCCTTTCCCAGCCAATACTGCTGCCAGCTCTCTTATCATCGACTTCAGCAGGAGGCAAGAAAGGTAAGAATCCACCCCTTCGGAAAGTCTATTCCCCTTTTGAGTACGCAAATCTTCTACAGAGTGGTTTGAAAAATGGTTCTGAAATGTCTAGTGAAAGATTAGACCAGACAGACAGACTGGGTACATCTACCAGATGTCTGCAGATGGTCCTGAAGCCTTTAGCAGTGAGAGGCACAAGTCCGTATGGTTGCTTGGGCAAGGCTGGATGAAGGAAAGGACACAGCACCAGCAGGGAGAGGTGGTCAGCATAACAAAATAATCCTCCCTTTTCCAATATTAATGGCTTCAGATACCAATAAAACATGGAGGGGTATTCATTTGTTGTTTTCTTTTCTTTTTTTTTTTTTTTGCATAACATCTCTCTTAGATTTGCATTATGCTCAATAATAAAATTAATTGAGTTTCATGTAAACCAACAGATGTTTTAGCAACAAGGGTTTGGGGTTTTTTTCAGTCCACTTACAATTGCTCACAGATGTTACCTGCCATATCCGAGTGATTTTGTTGGACTTGCTGTTTTGTACATAAACTTAGTGATGAGCAAGTTAAAAAGCAGCACATAAAGCAGGGAACACATAGTTACTATCAGCTGATCTGTCAGATCCACAAAGCTGGGACCATCGTCCCATGTAAGGAAACCAGAAGTAGGCATTTCAAGCATATTACTGCACATCAAGCCCTGGTTGAAACTCCTGCTGAGCCTGTTTATGACAGCATAATCCTCTCCAAAAATGGCTAATATAAAATGCTATTTTTTTATTTGGCCATGATGTGGTTATCCGATAGCAAAATTAGATTGACTACACTGATAGCAATACATACTTAATGGGGAGGGAACACATAAAAAAAAAAAGGCAATAAAATCTTGAAAATACCCTGAAATTCCATTTTTCTCCATATTCAACTGTAATAGTTTTACTGAGCTGTGAAAAAAACCATCTCTGGAATAAAGACATATTGTTACAGCCTTTGAACTGGCAAATAAATGCTTATAGTGTGCTTAGCGTGATGTAAAGTATTGGCAGGGCTGGAGCCACAATCCTGAGCTGGATCTGTGCTGTTACAAGGCTCGCTCAGCATCATAACCTATGGACCAGGATGCACCAAGCACAAGCCTACTGTCCTGCCACGGTCACCAAGACCCTCTGAGAGTGTATCTCTTGTCACAGCGTGTGTGTAACACTGAGAAAGGAGAGTTAAGAGCAGAAGAAGCTTTGGTTCCTTCCCTCCACTATGAAAGAAGAAAGGTGCACAGGGGACAATCCCCCTCCTCATCGTCTACTGAACAAGAAGACAACTTGAATGGAGGTTCCTGATCTCCTCTGGGAAAGTACAGATTTAAACTCAGATCAGTACCAGTCATGACATCAGCTTTGTGCCTCCATTAAGAAGAGAAGATATTTTATCTCTGATATAAAAAAAATAAATCCGAAGTTTTTTGATTATTTCTTATAACTTATTTTCTGAGTCTATTAATAATAGTCTATGCTTAAAATACCCCTAGAAAAAACAGGCTCACTATCAAAGGTCTGAGTTACACAGGCAAGGCAAAGCAGAAGCCAAGTGTGGTACATTTTGTTGGCCTCAAGTGGCTGCAGAGATACAAAGTGCCTGAATTTGGCTGATCTTGTGTCCCAGTGGATGCTGCATGCAGTTTGGATTTAGACCCTGTAGTCCTATATATTTAGGGGGCTAAGCTAGGAAGGGTCTTAAGGAAGGGTTTTTTTTTTTAAATTGCATAATATTCTAGAGGCTTTTGAAACATCTTGGATTTCTTGGACTGGTTTCAGTGGAAGTGGTGTACAGCTAGCATGGAGCATTTCTGAGCACACAGAAGACAAGGCAGGCACTAGGACCCAGCTGTGACGACCACAAAAGAAGGCAAGGCAATCAAAGTACCTATGAGCTACATTTGGTCATTTATTTCCATTAATTTTGGGGCATTCACCCTTCAGATTATTTGCCTGGTTCTGAAGAAGCCAGCCTTGGGCTGCAGCCATCAGGAATGAGGCAGGAGTGATGGAGCACAGGAACTTCAACAGTCCCCTCACTGTACATGCTCCCCTACATCAAGCAGCTTGATAGCTTCAACTAACTTGTGTTGTACTGACTCAAATCCATCATGTCTTCTTGAAACATCACCTTCCTCTCTATCTAGCTGCCTTAACCCCAGAGAAAAAGTCTAAAGAGAATCACCAAAACATAAAAAATTCTTCAGTTTGTACAATTAACTTCATGCTTGCAGCCAATCTTGATATATGGAACCCTTTCCTGTTAGTCTTACAAGTTTTAATTGAAAACTGGACGTGGTCTACAAGCCCATACTTGTATAGAGCTTTAGATCACACAAATTGACTTGACAGTGTTAGGTTAACAGTTGGACTTGATGATCTTAAAGGCCTTTTCCAAACTAAACGATTCAATGATTCTAAATTTGTCTACAGCTGTCTGCTAAGCAGTAATACAAGATAAATCTAGTCTATATCCTTATAAAAGTTCTCTCCTGTCACAGTTTGCTCTGTTTTCCTTAGTTGCAAAGTATTCTCTCTCCTGCTTAAAATTCTTCTAGGAGGAGGTTGAGCTTTTTCTCATAACTCAGAAATGTGTTTTAATAAGATTAAAAAAAAATAAAAAATATATATATTGGCCAGCATTTCCTGCAGCAGCTAATGATTTAGTGTGTCCAAGACTATGTATGTGTTGATTTTAAAGAGGACTGATGCCCTGGCATTTTAGGAAAGATTTCACCTCAAGTTAAGTACCTAAAATCACTAGCCAACATTCAGCAGTGAGAACAGGATTTTGTTTTGCAAAGACAGACTCATAAAAGCACTTAGTCAAGTTGAGATTGAGGTGGAAGAGACATCAGTGAGAACCTCTCAGCAAGTAATTGAAAGATTTCCGCACGTTTAGTTTGGAACCAGGATAACAAAAGCTCTCAAAACCCCTCGCTGCCAGGTCTGACACGAATCCAACCCAATGGTTCTTCCTTGTAGAGACATTATGGAGTCCCACTACATCATCTGGGTTTGCTCCCTCCCTACTGCAGCAGTGCTGAGTGGGCATCCCATCCCAACACGCTCCTTCCCCAGGAGTAACTGGAGGTCTGACAGCCAGTGAGGTCACCCCCAGTCTCGCCAAAGCCTGTGTGCCATTACAATGAAGTAATAATGTATTTATAACACACCTAACCACTGATGGCTTCGATTCCTGTTGGGGCTTTTTCTCCTCCCCCTCCCTCTGCATTTGCACAGATGTTTTTTGAGAACTGGTCTCCAGAAAGAGCCTTGCAGAAAACAAGCTATGTCTGTTGATTCTGGCTGGCTTCTATAACGATAGTTGTTAGCACGCAGGATTTATGTTTCAAATATCATTTTAATTTCTTGGGCTGCATTTTTAACCACAAAATGTTAATTCAATGGTGTACTATAAATGCTGCAGCTCCTTTATAAAAATGTAGGACAAGCTGTTTCTAAGGAAATATTCCGAGAGTCTGATTCATAGAAATACGACTCACATACATTTTCCATGGAATTTGCTCTGAAATATGTGTGGAATACATTCTACAATAAATTATGTACTTTTGTGATTCATTAAATCCTCTCCCTGCTCACAAGTAGCAAGCTCTTCATTATACACAAAAAGTGCAATCAGCCAAAACCAGCGACATTCTCTTTCTTATCATATTCAGCGGATGTTCTCATTTCTGATCTTCAAAAAAAAAAAAAAAAAAATCTATAAAAGCATTTAGGGAAAGCACATAAGTTAAGCTGGCATCCAGCTTTAATTTACACGAAGGCAAATTAAGGATATCTACACACATAATTACTTCCGTGTTCAATTGAAGGAGTTTGGGCTCAGAGTGACTCTCATAAAAAATCACAGTGATTATTAGGAATGGATGACTCCTGAAAAAGACATTTCTAGGAACATTCATTCTCATGCTATTTTTCTTTTTATCACTTTGTCCCAGCAACACTAATGCTCCTTTTGTGCTTCCTACCAGTGCCCATTTACCTGTGATGTGGTTTCCTGGCATGCATCTTCATGAAAAGAGAATTTTAAGGTGTCACCTGTGATATTATTCACTTGCCATTTCAGCTCACACGTGTTCCCATTAGAAGCACTTACCTGACAGCCAATTAGGGAGCCAAAAAAAAAAAAAAAAAATACTGTGTGGCTTATTTGGCTGATGACATTTAAACAACTTTAACCAACTAGCTTGGTTAGCAAACACCCACATATCAACCTCCTTGCAATCATTTCCAAGGGATAAATGATCCCCTTTGCCCTTGCTGGGATTACAGTTATGTTGAAAACAGATATTTCTGCACTCATGCAGACTTCAGCTTTCACCTGTCCTGCACCATTTTCCCAATAAAACAATTTCTCTTGAATGCCAGTATCACCAGAGCTTAGTTTAATCAATTTTTCCTCTTGCTGAAAGTAACACCTCTGAAATATCCCTTGTCTACCTTTCTACACCCTGCTGCAATTCATCTCTGTGAATGTCAAAGGCAGCAGTGCTATGGTGGCTTGCAAATAGGGAGACACCTGGTAGTGCTACCCTTGAGCACTGGCCTGCGGGAGCTCAGGATCTGTCCCTTGGACTCTACTGGGTGTTTTGTGCAGTCTGCAGCTGTAAAAGAAAAAGGAAAGAGGGAGGAGTGGACAATGTGGCTCCTGTTTTGAAGGCAAGACCCAGACTGGAAGTACCTTACAATCACACACTTTGTACTGAGACCCAAGATACGTTCTCTCTGTGAAGAGGAAAAATAAGAAATATAATTTTGCCATTCTTTTTAAATGTCGTGTCCTAGCATATCAGACTCATTTCATCTTCAGATCATCCCACCATGCTCCATTAGCTACCAGAAGATGTGAGCCAGTGTTACCACCACAACAAACTCCCAGTACAACCATATAATTTCAATTCTTCACACATTTTCTTCCCTTGCACACAATGCCTTTGGTAGCTCAGTAAAAGTCTCCTCTCTCCAGTCCACTGCCACGGGCTACCAGGCTGAAACAAAGCTCAGTTTCAAAGCTGGAGCATAATGACAAAGCAGGAGGGAAAGCATAAAAGAAATAATCGGCGATAGCTGTGCCTGTGTCTCCAGAGGTTCTCCTGGCTGAGGACTCGACCCAGGGTGGGCCTTCAGCTTTACTGCTGCCTTCCCCATCCTTCTGGGACGTGCAGTATTGAAATGCCACCTCTTGAAGAACCGCATGGTGAAGCAGGGCAGACTGCCAGCCCCAAAAATGTCAACATGTGAAAACTTCAAGGCCCCTGCAGAGGAGTTTCTTTTGTCCCATTTTTGCCTCTGCTAATACAGGTTGGGAAATGGGCTGGCTGAACGGAAGAGATTCCGGGCAGGAATCATCTTTTGTTGTTGTTCCAGACTGTACCCAGTGTCATGGTACCCAAGGTATGAGCCTTTGTGGCAAAATGCACAGGAGTCAAATATAGTAAATAGCAAGTAGCACAAAAGACAACATTTCTGACGTGGGAAGAAGGGAAGGACTAGCAGTATCCATGCCAAATAAATCAGGTGAAAAAGCAGCAGGTAGCTACCTCCCTGGATGGGATGGAGAAATAATGGCTGGATGAGCAAGTGGTTCAGAAGTCAGACTGTAAAAGTACCTGCAAAGAGCTCTCTAACAGAAAGAGAAGTGCAGAAGGAGAAAGAGGACAGTAAGAGGAAGAAAGGGGGAACACTTTTCCCCTCTGGTGAGAACTTCAAGCGATGTTTAGGCCAGTTCTCCTTTCCTTGGTGAGCCTGATTCTGACTTTTCACTCTCTGCACCTTGCCATTCAAAGCCAAGCCAGAGATAAATAAAAATGGTCTCAAATTCGGCAGCGTTTTACACTTCTGCAGTTAACACAAAACAGAGTTGCAAGGTTGGCCTTTTTTTTTTTTTTCCTCTTGTGAGGAAAACACCCGTATCTTACCAGTGCAACCATCTGTTGTACATCTCACTTGGAAAAAAAATGCCTATTGAGGAATTTCACTACTTTGAAATAATACTTAGAGGGGGAAAGAGAGTCTCAAAGAACATCAGGTTGAAAACAAGAGGGCGCCACCAGTGTGGCAGAGGCATCTGTAGGTTTTCTCCACTTCTCCCACTGTCCTGTCCCAAGACACTACTCTGGGAGGTGAGACCTCAAACAGCATCACCAACATCTGATCCTAAGTGCTATTAGCCTCTAAACAGGTCTCAAGACATGAAGGTATGCACTGTGCCCTGCTGGGGTGGCCTAGGGTGTTGTTTGGTTTGGGGTTTGTTCCCCCCACCCTTCTCATTCATTAAGTAGGTATTGATACAGCTTGTTGGCTACATGTTGACCTGTTTGGACAAAGCCTGGAGACACATCCCAGACATCTGTAGTGCTCTTACGGTTGATGGCAATTGGTAGCCTTCAGCAGTCATAGCAATGGGGCAATGACTCTGTGGGCTTCCCAAAGGAGCTGCTTCCACTATTCTAAAACTGTCCCTCCAATTTAGGTTGACCAAACTTAGAAAGAAAGCAGGTTCTGGACATTTGTGTAGTGCCTACTGACACTGTGTGGGGTCTGAGTGAGAAGACATAACTTCCTACTACCCCAGGACCACAGCATCTCTGTTAAATGCAGCTTTTATTTTAAAGATTTAAAGGTAGGATAATCTTTTTAAAAGCACCTGAAAACATTTTGGGCCACAAACCTTCATTTCTGTATTATCTTACATCAATGGGTCCAAACAAGGCCACCCTCCCTCTTTTTTTCCCTGTCTCCTTTATCCACCCATCACTTTATCCATCTCAGAACTACACAATAAAATAAATGATAAAACCAGAGGAGTGTAACAATGCTAAAACTTTCTTTTACAATACTAAATTGAACAGACTGGTTTGAGTTTTTACATTTCCCTGAGTACTTACAGGCACCTGCAGAGGAGCATAAGGACTGGCAGAACATGGAACACGCCATCCTGAAGTAAACGCATCACAATAAAACTTATTTTGATATTGCAGCTTTCAAAAGCAATATCACAAAGCACTTTACAAGAAGTAAATAGAAGTTTAAGGGCAAAGAAAGTCTGATAGTAAAGTTTTAAGAGAATGAGAGACTCAACAGTATACTCCTGAAAGATGAAAATACATGGGAAAAAGGAAGGGAAAAAATTCTCTATCAACTTGACATAGATCTAAGTATTTGTTTCTTGCAAAGCCAAATCCAACCACACTAATTTATTTAGCTTGAAAATGAAATGTTCCATTAGACCCGAAATAAAACATTTTGTTATAGGCACTTGTAAGGAAAAGCAAACGACCTAGCAGGTTGGATTTTTCACACCACTGCTGCTGTTTTATTCTGTAGTTCAATGAGTAGAGCAATGATGCTTGAACTATCTGTGATCCAAGGTTCAAGTAACTTTTCATATAAAACCAAGTAAAGAAAAATTTTATCCTCTTCAGGTTTTTTTTTTTTTTCATTTGCCATTTCTTTGCAGATTTAGATGTGCACAAATGCACACGCATGGCTTTAAAAAATACATTTACAACAGTTTCATGGAGCATAGCAGGTTTCTTATGGTCTCCAAACGCACAGTTGAAGAGCACTGAAGAGCTCACTGAGATCTCAGGGACATTCCTTGTCTGCCTCCTTCAAGACACCTCTAAGGAGCAGCACAGAGCATTCACATACAGCTGGAGATTTTTTTTGAAGAAGTGAGACATCTCCACAGAAGGGATCAACGTTGGCTTCTCTCTCAAAATGAAACAGCCTGGGGATTTAAGCCACTCATCCAGGACCAAACCACACATTCAAACCATGCTCTCTGATAGAGTAAGATCATGATCCCAACGTTTCCCACATCCTTGCAAAAATATCTTAGCCCACTGAGCTTTAGGCAGGGTTACTATAAATTTCTTTTGCTGGGGTTGTCCCTTTGTCACCTATAATTAAACATTCATGAAAAAAGGAAGAGACACATTTATGGGCAAGGTCATTCATGTATATTCAGATCCCTTCAACAAGTCTGAGGCAAGTGTTGTAAGCAGCAGCCAACTCTTCATTTTCTGGCAATTTTATGAAAAAACATCTAGTCCTAATTTTGTCTGTTTCCCAGCCAGTGTGGAACAAAATTTCTAAGTATTTTCAGAGCAACAGAAATGTCACTAATTAGTCTTCAATGTTTAAAAGCTATTCAGTTAAGCCTGTTTGGTAGTACAGAGAAATTCAACTGGACTATTCAGACAAGCTAACAACTCAAGACATCCTTACTGGCTCAGACAAAACAAAAGGATTTCTAGGAAAACAAGCAAAGATGAAAGAGGTAAGTTTTGGGGGAATACAAGCTCAAGAAGTGGCAGGATGTGGAGAGCTCTGCAGGAAGCAAGCCCGACATGGATGGAGAAGACAGGGAGAGGAGGGTAAGAATCTGCATGGGGCCAGTGCAAGTCCAGGGAACCTTCAGCAAAACCAAGCCCTGCACATGAGTAATTGATGGGAGCTGTTGGTGTTTCCACACGGGCTGCCCTTGGTTTAATGCAGAAAAGTAGGAGGAAAAATGAGATTTTTCTCTGATTAGGTACCTTGCTCCATAAAGCAGCAAAAGTTTCCATATGTTTATGAGGAGGGTCAAGATGTCCCCCAAAACATGGGGTAGGAGATGAGGCAGACACCAGGCATGGAAGCAGCTGCACTATCTCTGAAGATGGTCTGCTTAATGAGCCCCCTCTGTGACCTTTGGGGAACTCCTTGAACTCTCCCCAAGGAATGCATCTTCATGAAGCCCTTTGGCTACAAGCCACAAGGGAGGTTTCTGTGATGACAGGGGAAGCCAAGGTCCCACAGTGTTTGTGGGGACAGGGCCATGGCCCCATCAGCTCTGCCATTAATCCACCCCTGGGCAGAAGTGACAAGGGCTGAGTGCGACATAAAATTTCCATTTGCTGGATGTACTGGTAAGTGTACTGACTTCATCCTGTCCACGGGATGCTTAGGCAGGACTGCTCTTTCCTCTCCTGCTGAAAGGTTCTGCCTAAAGCCTGGAAATTCCCTTAAAAACACACACACAGACACAATATCCATGGGAATGCTACGATAGGTTGCAGATGAAGTTGTAGGCAAGCTGACTGACGAAACAGCAAGCACAGAGCAATAAGGCAGCCTATAAAGAGCCAGAGGTCTTTTCTATGGACACAAACTTCACAAAACCTATAGACAACTGAAAAGGGTTGAAATTGTGTTTTAGAAAAACACAGATGAAAAGACACAGATTCCTCTGCCTTGTGACAGCAAGCACGAGTAAGGAACGTTTAAGGCACTTGGATTTTTAGCTGACAGAATCTCATGAAGGCAGCCAAATGATAGATTACCACAAAACATCAACACAACCTGAAACCTATTGCTAGTCAAACAAATTTTAAAAAAAAAAAAAAAAAAAAAAGGAAAATTGTTGTACATAAAGAGAAAAAGGAAAGGAAACAGCTATTCTGCAAGATGTAATGAGAAATCATTTTGGCTTCACCAAGCATTTTAATCTCCTGACACAAACAGAGAATTGAGTAGTTCTGTGCTGATCTCACGGATGTACGATATGTCCAACATCCCTGGAAGGAGAATTTTCTCGTGTGATGTTGAGCTGGGCTTTGGTGAACATGAATTTAGTGGGAAAAGGATGTTGTACTGTCAAAGGATTTCACAGTCTAGCCCTTACTGGGTAATTAACTGAGCAGCTCGGTTTTGTATGCTTTCACTTGAATATTACCCTTCCCAATTCTGTAATCCTTCCTTGCTTTAGCTGATTTTTTTTTTCCCCCGCCAGTACTGAAGACTCAGGAGCAGCCACATAAATAGAAACAAGTAAAAAATGTACTTTCCACTGAATTGCTACATCAAGATAGCATATCATCTCTTGTGTTAACTAGAGGGGAAAAGACTGATGCACTGTGCATGATAATAAGCGAGTATCAGTTTCTTGTGCAACACCAAACACTGCAGAGTTTTAAGACCAAATTGCAGACAAGAGAGGATCCTCCAGGTTGTAGAGCTCTACTGTTCCTTTCCTAAGTTCACTGTTAATAGCCATCACCGCAAAAATCACCATGCTTTACTTCATCAAGCTCTTCAGCAAAAGTACAGATTGCACATGCTATGAATTGTATGGAATTAAATTTTAAGTATTTGGCTTAATTAATTTATGCAACTGCCCCTGATGCATATACGCATGGAAGAGGCTGCAAGCAGTTGAGACATACAATGAGCCTACCAGTTACACAAAATATCTTTATAATTAGGACAGCAGCTTTTAAATAAACACCAAACACTAAAAGTCTGCTCTTATCACAAAACAATTGTCCCCTTTCAAAGAAGCAGTCATGAAAGAAAAAGAAAAAAACCACAAAACCAAAAATGTGGCAGTAAAGAATCCAGAGTGAACATCTCAAAGTTGTTTCCAAAGAAGAACAAATCCCATTATTATTGGTTTCCAGATATCTTTGCCTGCTGCTATCTGTAACTTGTAATAAAAATGCAGAAGAGTTCAAACCTTTAGACCTGAGGACCACCCCAGCTTAGTTTGGAAGCCCATCAGTGTACTGAGGCAGGCAGGGTATCCTCATACACGTGCAGCTCAGGTGTGACAATAATCCAGGATGATGGCTTGTAATGATCCACATCTGTTGGACGGCCAAATTAAAAGGCAAATAATTTGCATGTATCTAATTTCTTGAGTCTGAAAACTCTAAGAGCAGGAGGCAGTGTATCAGAACTAATGAAATCAAAGAACAACCTTTTTCTTATTTAAGTCATGTCACACAATGCCATTGCAATAATTCAGAATAAAGTTCATCAAACTTTTCTTTATTCTTACCTGTGGGTTTGCTTTGTGATTTTTGTCAAGGGCTTTGACTAAGTATGGAAGATGGCCACTGCTCTGGTATTTCTTTGTCAAGCTCATAAATAATAAAATCTCATTAAACCCACTTTTTTCTTTTTTTTCTCTCAAATTCAACCTGGTTTCCAGGCCTGAAGGACACCCTAGGTACAAACTCAGAGTGAACTGGACCACCCAGTATTTTGGCAGCCTGAGTAAATCAGTGCTGTGGATTCAGAAGGTGTCGCACTGCGTAAGGACAGAGCTGGGTGACAGTAGCTACACCAGGCACCGAGAGTTGTCAGACATATTTGACTTCTTTGGATTAATTCAAAGCTCCTTGACAAACTACAGGCATTAGTCAGTGGAGGTGAAATCAGGTAAAGCTATACTCATCTCTGCCTCATGTCATGCTCCTCAGAAAGAGAGCCTGGTCTGAAAACCATGGAGAGATTCCTCACTACTGGCTGGTCTGCAATGGGATTGCAGATGTGAGTCCTATCTTGAACCATAGCAGGCATCTAAACATGGCTCCTTTCCCATCATATAGAGAAAACCATCATTATTCTACTTCTAACAGACATTCCATGAAAGCACAACGTGCCTGAGAGGTCTGCTTGCAGGTATTACTAAGATTCCTTAACTTCCACAGGATATTTTTTCATGACAGCATACACTTCATTAATCTATCTGGATTTAGATATAGTGCTTATCACATTAGTAATAGCACCAGCAATAACCTATAAAGTGAGTTTGCGGCCCATGATGGCAGAGGACTTGCTACAACAGTAAACATTCCAATGCTGATTCTTCACCTGGCAGAAATCTGTAGGATTTCCTGAAGCCGTTTTCCTAGTATGGGATCAGGCCCTTAGGTTTCAAAGCAAGGTTTTTTTGAAGACTAATATTAAACTAGAAAAATATTATCTGAAAAAAAATGATAGCCTTTGTGTTAGTTTTTACAGTTTACCTTCGTTGCACAGAGTTCATCAGTATTTTTGAGCTTAAAGCAATTCAACAGTATTTAAACATGCTGTGCTGCTGGCCTTATTTGGGGCGAAAGAGATAACACAGACTATAGTTCAATACTTGCTGAATGTATATTCTATGCCTATAGGTTTTGCTTAACTACCATTACTTCTATCTCGAGTAGTTGTAAGTAACATTTATTAATTAATAGGATATTTGCAGAAGTTCATTTCCTTTCCTCTTTTCTTTTACTGAAAAAAGGCACAGGGGGACAAGCAGAGAAGAGCTGAAGACATGCGTATTCCATTTGAAATCCATGATTAAAAAGCTTAAAAATTCAAATCAACGTAAAAAACTGTTTTATTTTAATACTGTGGAAGGTTTCAGTGAACTCCATTATTTTCACTCACTATTTGCTTGAATAATTTAGGCAAGAAAGCTAAATTATACATAAAGTGTACAGTTAGAAGAAAAAGTTCATGCACAGCCTCGGGCTATAGCCATCCCCTAATGATGTCTGTAGTCAGTGGAAAAGAACTCGTTAGACTGAGAGTAATTTCTCAGGGTTTAAATTTTTTTCTTAAAGCAATAATGTTCTCATAAAAATCTGACAAATAATACACTAAAACCAAAAGCCACAAAAGAAAGGCCATTCCTAAAACCACAGCCCTATAACTTTTCACTTTGTTTCACTGGAAATCTGGTTCCTCACATGCTATATATTCTTGTTGGCTGTCTTCAGTGATCTGATTAAACGGGGGAAATGCACGTCTTGATGTCATCCAGCTCCTACTTTGTTTAATCAGAGACCTAAAGTTTGCAGCTCTACAGTGCTCTGAGCAAAACCTAAATCTGCTGCGAGAGGAGGTTACTTTTACACTCAGCACACAGTCATTTTTGCTAGTGGTTGCAGCTTGCTCCATTATTGTATTTAAGGAGCAACTCATCCCATTAAACATTTCCAGCCTGATTTGCTGAAGTTTTACATACCCTTTAAACTTGACTAGAGAAAACGTGTGTGTCAGAATGGACCAGGTTACCAATACTCAATAAATCGCCTCACCTCTGATCTCACATCTCTTCGTACCTCCAGATCAGACGCTGCAGAGAGCAGAGCTCCTGACAGCAGCAAACTCTGTTTGAGCTGTGCCATGAACAGGAGTAAGGAAAAAAAGTCATTGTATGGAAATTAGCTGATACTAAGTTTGTTGATCAGGCTTATCATCTTTTGATCAAAGTAGCTCAATGAGATCAGAGGAAGAGACAAGGAATTTTATTCAAATTAGTCCTTAGAATCCTTTGCATAAAATGAATAACTTTCTATAATATTAATGGTTTTACATCACTTTATACTTGTATTATTCTGTCACATTAGTTTAACATTACTACCATGTACAGTGGTTTAGCATTAATGTGATCAGAAGAGAAATTACACGTGCACTTTCATATTGTTATATTGAAATCAAGGTCTTCTATGACACTAATATGAAGCAAACCTCAATAAAATATAGACTTTCTAATATAAAGACATTTTTATATCATGTTGGAGCAAGAACACATATTATTTCTTCTCAAAATCACTTGCAGCACGATACCCAAGCAAGGGGAGGGGGATGGTGCTGTGTCAACCCTAGGTAGAAATGAGTGCAGCAGAAAGCAGATCCCTTCATGGATGGTGAAAGGATTCCACTCTGTAGGAGACCCATGCTGCCTCCCAGGCTCTGGGGGTTACTCATGCTCCCCAAAACCCACGCTCAACAGAGTGGTGAAGCCCAATTCCCTTGAGGCAGATGAATCACTGCTTTCCAAATTTCACTGGTAGCGTGGGCCACTGAGTTTCTGTGGCTTTCTAGCCATCCCCTTCCGGTTGATAGCAGACCTACATCAGGACTGGAAGGTCCTCTCTGACCTGTCTCTCCTCTACAGCGTGTGGTACAGCTCAGAAGAGGCAAGCTTTGGAGTAACATGGGAGGGAAGGGCTTTTGATCCTCTTGGGACATTTCCTCCAGCAGGCTTAGGGCAGAAAAGTCAGGGCAGTCAGACTACAAGAATAAAATGGTAGATTAAATGCAGTTGCCTCTCTGCTTTACATGCTATAGGAAGCATGGCTGGAGGACAAGCCTCTGACAAGGCTTGGGGTACAAATCGCTTGGCTAATGGGCAGGTGGAAAACAGAAATTAGCACTTGCAGATGTAGTCAGGACAGTCAGAGAACACAGGCTTTGTAGCCAGCTCTGAGATGACCATGACCTCTTCTGCACCCGACAACAACTAGGTGCAATGGAGAGCAGTGCCCATCAACTCCCCATTTGAGTTCTTTGGGATGTCTCCCAGTACAAGTAGAAAACTTCACTGCTTAAAACAACTCTCTTGGCTTACTTTATTTACCTTTATGGATGATGAGGATATTACAGATTAACATACTACAGAGCAGATTATTTAAGGGAGTGGAGCATCTCCCTTATGAGGAAAGGCTGAGAGAGCTGGAGAAAAGACGACTGAGGGGTGACCTCATTAATGTCTATAAATATGTAAAGGGTGAGTGTAGGGAGGATGGAGCCAGGCTCTTCTCAGTGACATACAATGTTAGGACAAGGAGCAACGGGTGAAAACTGGAGCATAGGAGGTCTTGGGTAAACATAAGGAAAAACTTTTTCCCAGTGAAGGTGAGAGAGCACTGGAACAAGCTGCCCAGGGAGGTTGTGGAGTCTCCTTCTCTGGAGACATTCAAAACCCATCTGGATGCATTCCTGCATGGCCTGATCTAGGTGATCCTGCTCTAGTAGAGGGGTTGGACTAGATGATCTTTCAAGGTCCCTTCCAACCCCTCATGTTCTGTTTATTCTACGCAAAGCAAAACAAGAGAAGCAGAACAGACAACTTCCAAGTCCCACCCATCTCCCTTCCTCCAAGCACAGAGGTACATACCCACTAGCCCTGCCCCTGGCCCATGCAATGGTAAAGAGCCCTCTCCAAAGACGCACTGCCAAAGAATCATGCAACTCAATAAAATCATGCTACAAAACCAGATAACGCACACTGGAGTGACCCAGTGACTCAGGCAGAGTCTAACAAAATCCCTCTGTGTGAGGACAGTCAGTGCTGCATCTCCAGACACACCATTTAGCATATCAACAACCTCCTCCTCCCCAGAAACTGCTGAGTTAGGTAGGTGCTGGCTTCAGTCTCACCACATAGCTGAGAAAAGCATCAGTTGTCCCCCCTTCAGCCTTAATCCCATAGTGCTATCCTAAAACCAAGATCTCATTCCTGTACTTCTTCCTCTATCGGTAAACCCAAAAAGAAGCCCTCATTATGGTTGTTGCTACATGTATTTCCTCTATTTGCTGTATTTCATTGTATCTTAAAAATCACCACTGCAGTTTCTCTGGCAGGAATCCTTGCAGAACTAAAATTTCCTAGTCTTAAGTGAAAGAATAGTTTTAAACTAAGCAACCAACAAGTAATGCCTCTATAGAAAGCAACAGAAAAAACACACTCATAGAATTTGAAAAAATTGGTTTACTTTTAAATAATAGCAGCCTCCTTCTCCCAAAATCCAATTAATCCATGTCAAACTGGTTCACCACTGCCATTAAAAAAGTCACTCTGCTCACCCTCAAAGGCACAGTCATCAACTCTACATACTAACGGCTTTCCACCTTTGCATTGTGTTCCCTTCCAAGAGTTTCCCTCTCGGCTTTTTGCCACACCAACACTATCAGAAGATCCCAGAAGAGCAATGCTGCTCAGGAACTCTGAGCTTTGCACATGTTTTGGTCACCAAAGCATTTCATGTTTTAAAGCACAAGGCCACGTTTACAGTTGATGGTTTGTTCAATCACGTAGTGACTGACCACTGAAAATCCCACAGACTGTCTCAGCTGGCAGCAGAAGACCTGCTTGGCCATAGGTGGTCATCCTAGCCAGGGCAGGCTAAGTGCATGCTGAGGTGAAAGGCAACCACCACAGTACACTTCAACAGTCCCAGGCCCATTCCTGTAGTCCATTTTGGCTGATTTGATGCTCTGCTTCTAACTGCACCTGCCTCTTTCCCTCAAGCAATTTCAGGCCAAGCTTTCCATGGGCACTTGAGCAGGACCACTGCAATGTCTGAATCACATCTCTGGTCAAGGAGTGACTCCGCTGCTGCCCATTGAGCAGCAAGGGATGTAACATGGGGACCTCATTGCCTAATGCCACCTGCCACGTCAGGAGAGATCATAGCAAGACAAAAAGAGCTGCAAGGAGGAGCCTCACTTTAGATCCACCTAAACTTGCAGATATAGAGACTGATGAGACTAGATTCCCTAACCATGCCCATCACGATTGTTCACTGTCATGTAGGAAAGTTCCTTTTCCTCCTAATTGTCCCCACTTCACCCAGAAGCACAAACACTTGCTCATCAAGCTGGATTTTTCTCTCACTAACGCCAGAATTATACAAAATTAAACACACTGACTTAAGGAAAATGGTGAAGTTGAGCTCTGCAGTGATGGTGACAAGAGAATAGCCTTAATCAGAAGGCTTCAAAGCCTCCCAAAAATATCTTCTCAGGACCTTGAGTACTTGCAAATGCCTGATAGCAGTGCTGCCCAGTACAAGGTGTTTGTGGACAACAGCTTGTTGTGAGTGCTTTGCTAGACCTAAAGGTGACACTCCAGCAACCAAACAGCTAGATGTTGGTCAAGTCGAGCAGATCAAAATGTCAACCACTGAAAATCTGGAAGATGCTTCTGACATACATGGAAGTATTTCTGCATCCATTGAGCAGTGCTGCAGCTTTTTCTGCCCTCGTATCCCTCACCCAAAACAGCTTTCTGGAGGCATGGTGTGCTCAACCCCTTCATCTAGGTATGATGAACAATGGAATGGGCAGAGCCTTTGATACTCCAGCTGCGAAGCTGCAGGGGACATGTGCCACACTGCAGAGTGTTGCCTCTACTCTCTCCACTGAGACTGGGGTGGTACAATGAGCCAGGACTGACTGACCACAGTTTGTCAGGGCTAAATCTGAAATTAGCCTCAAGATAGAGGCTCCTTTTTTCTGGAAGCAGTGTTTATTCCAAGTAGCACTTTGAGTACAGGTCTGAAAAGGGAATTTTATTCAAAGTTAAATGTGAATTTATTATGTTTTTAAACTCCCAAGGTTCCATTTTGGTATGTAAAACTGTGACCAGATTTACTGAGCGATGGGAGCTCTTGCTGCTGGGGATGCTTCGGAAATCTGACTGCTGTCATTTAAGAGCCTTTCCAATTTTCTCCCCAATTATGGCTGCTGAACATTGGGGAAAAAAGTCTTCTGAAATTTTAAAAAACATGCTCTTAATTATATAAGTCTCTAGATTGCGCTTCTATGTTACAAAATTAACAGCTCATCTTGAAAAGAGGAAAAAAAATGGTATTCATCTTTATTTAGATGCTGACGCAAATGAGAGACAAACTGCTAAGCACATTCAGGCTGGGCCTCAGGAAGCAAGCACCAGACCACAAAGCCATCGATTATATTGCCATGAGGGACCAACATGCTCAGCTAGCACAGGCCACAGTGCTTCAAGAGTTGATTCCTGAGCAAGATCTCTCTTAGAAGAACTTGACATCTCCTTTTGAACGTTCTTCATAATAAAGAATGTGTTGCCTTTCCGTTTTAGCCCATGGGAAGTTCCTGCTACACTTCAGGCGTGAATTGATGGGCATGAGAGGACAGCGGGGACAGAGCTGCCCTTTGGTAGGGCTGGAGGACAGGCTCAGAAGTCTCCTGACACCCCTTAAATCCGGCAGATTTAACACGACTCTTGTGTTCCCCACACGCGTTGCCCAAGAAAGTGATCAAGTCTCCCATAAGCTTCAAGCTAACTAGACTGGGTTTCCTAAACTTTTCAAAGTAAATCATGTTTTCCAGCCCTTTAATCATTCTTGTGGGTCCTCTGCCGCTCAGTTCTCTAAGCTCTTGAAGCCTATACACCAGAACTGTTGAAATCCTGACAGCTGCTCATCCTGAGTCAAGGAACTTTGGCATTTATTTGCTTACTCAGACACCATTTCCATCAGCCTTGATGACTTTTGGACCTTCGCACACCAAAACCTCCCCACTTTGCACACAAGTAGATCCATTGACAATCAGCGTAGGAAAAGATCTACAAGGCTGATAACCTTACACACAGGTATCAAACTCTACCGTGGAGGTTTTTACTCAGGAATATGTCTCAGAAAAGTCTTTGCAGTGATGTTGCACAGCACTACTTGTTAGAGGGGTGAGAAGTGTCCATGCTCCAGCAAGACACAGTCTGAAAAGCAGGAGGTGGCTGATGTTGCAGGATCAACACCACAAGCAACCTTACAGGTCATGTAAGTTTACAGGCAACCATCTCAAAAAGAAAACTTCTCACTTATTATAAAGCTAAACTGCTTTTTAAAAAAAATTTTCAAATTCTAATTATTCCTACAGGAAGGCTGCTCCAGTCTCACCCTTCAGATGGTTGGGCACTTTTTTCTCATCTCCAGCCTAAATGCCTTCACAGCCAGCGTAGGGCCATTTGTCCTCATTTATAGCCATTTGTCCCTGTTCTGATGCAGTGTCACGGGGCAGCATTTGCCTGCCACAAAGGACACCGAGGACAGTGGGATTCTCGCCATTGACTCCCAAGGCTCTGGAATAGGTCACTGCATTGGGGGTGGGATGAGAGAAGAGATAATCTGCATCTAGAATACAGAAATATGAGAATAATCATATTCAAGAAGCTACTTTAGTCTGATTTGTTTATATGTTATCCGAGCATTTTATTTTATTATGCATTTTAATAATGCAAAGGCTTAAATGCTGGAAATAAGCATATTCCATGAGCTCAATATATTCCAGTTTGTACATCATCGTTTTTCCTTGCGATTATGCAGTTTTACTTTATCATCCCTTTGATAACAATTTCTGCATAGAAATCTGACTTTATATTTCATTTTCCCCCGTCTGTTATCTTAGCAAAATACATCCAAAACACCCTTTGTACTGCTGTAGTAATATAACAGATCAGGAGAAGCTGTGGCATAAGAAATCAAAACCATAATAATGTCTTTGGGTTTTGCATTTTAAATACTGCATTCATTGTTGCACTGAGGTTTGAGATCCCTTTTCAGACATTACTGAGATTACCTTTGGTAATGCCTATTTCATTGTACTTTGATATAAAATAATGTATGTCATAAATCATCTAAGTGACTGTCATTAGAGTGAAAAGCACCTACTTATGATATGTAACAATTTGCTTTTCTAATTTGAAGAGGATTGAGGTATTTTAATTATATAAGGTCTAAAGCCCTTGTGGATGAAATTACAATTCAATGTAAAATCACTTTCTGCACAGAGCTGTAAGTTAGGAAATGATAACAGCTATGCTCATCAATTTGCACTTTTTGGCTGGACTAAATACAGGAACAAATGGAAACATTTTTAATGGCAACAATCCATAATGTCAGTAATGAAAAAAAAAAATCCTTTAACGTAGTAGACAAAATTCATCTTTACAGATTATAAGCAGAAATTCTTTCAACATAAACACCGAAATTTGGGTTGTAGGAACTTTGTGGAAGTACAGGTAGGGTAAGACAAAGAGTTATGGGAAATGATTTGTGTGCTTCACACATTCAAGATTGCTTCCTTTGGAAAGTGAAATGAGGATTTGGAGCCTTCTCTGTGCAGAACAATTTAGAATTATTGGAGCACTTTGCTTTGAAGGTGATCAGAGCTCTGAGCGTGTACGTTGTAGAGAGATTTAAAAATTATGAGAGCTCTTCAAATTGTTTAAAACATTGATTTTTTTATAAAATTGATTTTTCAACGTTTTATTTCTTCAATGGCTAGGTAATTACAGTAGACCAGAAGCTGAGGTGCTTCTGCCTGAAACCAGGACTCACTTTCAGCCTCCCTCCCTTCTCATTCTCCCTCTTCTCTCCCCCTTCTTCCCCTCTTAATAAGTTTTCTGGTTTCCCTTGCTGCTGGGACAGACACATCATGCTTTGTTCTTGCTCATAAATCTCTCTCTGACCAAGGAACCAGGAAGTTATTAGGGGTGAGGAGAAGGTCAGGTTGAAAATTCAGTTTGATCAGACCTGTTCTGGCAAAATAGCACTATACCCACCCCAGAAAATAACGCCAAACACAACCGGGCTCAGACTTTTAATCAGCATTTGATCCGGAAGCACCCTCTGATACATCTCACAATGGAGGTTACTGGGACTTCGAAGGATTAAGGAGTGACCATTATTTGGGATTTAGTTACATGCACTTAGAAGCAAACGCTCGGCTTTCTCTAAAATCCCTTTTTTCTCTTGCTACACATGAACAGCAATACAGAAAACCCCACCAATTAATTAAGCAGATTTAGGTGTGCAGTGTTTAAGAGAGAAACATAGGTCTTGTTTTTATATTTATAGATTGAGATTTTTTTAAAAATAGAAATACAAGTACTAATATGGTAGTTCTAATATATTTTGAAAATGTTGGGGCATAACAGGTTTACATCAACTATATCTTATTTCATGTAAAGCAGCAAAGCTTAGTGGGGACCAGTGGAACCAGGAGGTTTCACCCTGCTAAAGATTCATCTATAAGGATCAATTTAAGTTAAAGTATGACTGTTTGACTGAAAATAATGAGTAATTACTCACACAAGTAATCCTAAGGAATCTACATAACTTAGAAGTCTTCAATTTGCCTTAGTGCTACTGTTCTTGGGAAGAAAAACCCACTTCACTGATCCTCCAGAAAGCACATTAATGCTTCATCCCTTGTCTGAGATGCACTAATTTAAAGGAGTAATAAATAACGTTTTAGGGAACAATTTCATGGATATATTTTTTATACAAATACACACACCTGCACGTATATGAGTTGATTGGTAATTTCTCCTAGTCCAGAAGATCCTCCATTTGCCTATTTTTAAAATAAAAGTATTTTGCCAAGGTTTGAAGCAGAGCTTTATGTATTTTGTAAAAGGCCATATCAAAGTAAAATGAACATATTACTGAATTTTTGTCAGCTTGAAATAACACCTGCCACACACAAGGTCTTTAGCCTTTCATGCACATCATAACTTCAGTCTAAATTTAAAGGAACAGGGAAAGCAATAGAGCAAAGCTACCCAGATGTTGTACGGTCTGTGCAATTGTAAATTTAAAAGTACCAGCTTTCCATCCAGATTTTAATGCACTAGAAACAATATGAAAATTCCAAGCCACACTGGATTATTGAAATGCCTGGCCATTTTGAAATGAATTTTGGAACAGATGTACAGAGGTAGGCAATAAAGCTGTGATAATAAGGAACATTTCTACATCATCTCACAAAACTACTAATCTATAATGAGGACCAAAACTATTCATGAGAGAGGGTGGTTTTCATTAATTTTTTTTCAGATCCAGTTTGAGTATTCCGGTTCCTTCACTCGGTTGTTAGATTTTGTTATTGTTGTAAAGCATTTGGTAGCTATCTGACATTATCACTTCTAACCCACAACACAGGCAAGTGACTAAGTAACTTCATTTCTTCTTCTTCTTTATTGAAGGCAAACAGCGCAGAAGGAGAGCAGCTCAGCTAATTTATTGGTCTTTATTTTATTACAATTAACTTCAAAACCTGTGCTTTTCGACTGTAGTTACCTACTTCACACATCTCCTTTGGGGTGCTTAAATTCAGGCACCACGAGAAGCTCTGATTTTAAGCCAATGCAGAACATCTGCATCACAGAACAAATGACCAGCACAGCAAAGCTGGGTACCCTGAAACCTAAAACCCCCCAAACCCAGCTGCTCTGAAATTTTTGCTGTTAACACAGAATAACATCCCTAAAGAAAGAAATTATTATAATCCTGGGTGGCTAAGATGGCCTCTAGACATAGACAAGGTAGAGTAAATCCTTCATTAGACCAAGCAGAAAAGATGGAGAGCGCAGGAGAGCTCTAAGCTCCCACCTGCTTCTGCAGGTCAGCTGAAAGCAAAGGTGATGCCTTCTTTGAAGCTTTCAGGTGGCCTACAGAAGAGCTTATGTGCCTGAAAGCTTGTCTAATGTTACTAATAGATAGCCAACTAAATTACTTTGTCTACTAAAAGATATCATCACTTCCAACAAACCTCATCACGCTGACATAAAGAAGATTAGTCAGGCAAGTTGGGTGCTGTGCCAGATTAGGCTGCATACCAAAGGCTTGAGTTTACACATATTACTCACAACATTTTTCAGCCTATCTGTTCAGTTCATCCTGTTCTGAAAAAAAAAAAAATAAAAAAAAATGCACAGACACACATTAATCTGGGTCACTCTTAATTTCAAGGTTGCTAGATTTAAGCCATGGGTTGTTTTCATCAGGGACACGATATATTTTGGTCTGGATCTGAACATTCCCAAGCTCTGCAGAGCCATCTCGCTTTTCCACTGCACAAAGGAGCAAGAGACTGAGGGAGGAGGGAAGAACATTTAGTTCCAATGAAAGAGCAATGATATCTTTATTTAGGCGAGTTATCCCTTGGAGTTCAGCCAGCTCCCTGAAGCATTAACCTGAATGCAGGTGACTGACAGTGCTGGCCTGACAGTCAACAGATACTCAGCTCTTAAATCTCTGCCAAAAACTGGCAATTGGGCAGCTAGAGAGCAACTACTGGGCTGCTTCAGGGAAAGCCACCGACTTCTGAATCACCATTTCCAGCTCTCCTTCCCTTTTCCTTGGAAGCTTCCTCTCCCAAACCCTGCTTAACTCTTACAAAACAGGATAGGAACACAACCCGAGATAATTTTGCTTTGGTATGCACCTGCTCATTCATTCCAACCCCACCCAACAACTGCAGAGTTTTAGACGTTTTTCAGCTTTGTTTTTGCTTCAGGTACATGTATAACATTCCCTGTGCCTCCCGCAGGTCACTGGAGGATGAGAGAATGTCACAGAACAAGTTTGCTGTTTTCTTAACCTGGAGAAAGGCCTCACTTGGTGCACTCTTTCACACCCACATATGTCTCTGAGATAGCACATATTTCTCCTCAAACAAGTTCATATCACTGAAAGTATGGGGGCAGCGGCAGAAAAAAACCAACTTGCCGAGTAGAAATTTTCATCTGACCTGTGCAGTTTAAAGGGGTGGGGGGGAAAGCATGAGTGGGAAAGAGGAAAGTGGGAATGAGGAGGTGTCCAAGAATGTCAGCCACAGTGCTGATATCACAGCCACCTTGGCTGCAGCTGCAGCTTCCCACGATGGCACTTCTCTAAGAGCACAGCTGGCCCCTGTGCCTCCAGCCAAGGATCCCGAGCGATAACCGCGGCAGGAGCCGCACCAAGCGCTGCCGTGACAAGCGTGAGATCTCTCACAAAGGTGAGGGAAGGCAGCAATGTGGCACTTCTTGACGTGACACCTAATGGGGCAGCTTGATGCAAGCCTGCTCCAACATCCATTTGGCCACGTCTCCCTACCTTGGTGTGAAATCGTCATTTTCTAGTTAGTCACACTGGCGTTCCAGCTCCGTGCTCCAGCAGAGTGAAGAAAGGTTTAATTTAATAGCAAAATAGTTAAAGGTCTGAGTGCTATGATTACATGTAAGACAATAACATGGAAAGTTAGCAACAGCCTTGTAATTAGGGATCCGAGTGGAACATCACAAAGTTCAGGCTGGAATCCATGTTCTGCCACAGTTTTTCTGTATTATTTTTGGACAGCCTCTTAGTTCTGTATGATTCAGTTCCCCATCTGTAAAATGAATGCTTCTCTCCTTTCTTCGCCTCTTGAATTACATGCATTTACTGTACTGAAATCCACAGAGCCCAGATCTCCTCCAGGACTTTGAAGAATTGTATAAAAGGAATCACTACGATTACTTAGACACAGAGGCACGTGTGTGCACAATGAACCATTCAAATGACTGCTCCAAACTCACTCACTGCTTCCCAAGCACAGAAGAAAGAACGTTCTCCTCTTCCTAAAGGGTGTCCCAAGCAGCAGACTGCTTAGACATAAACCCCAACACAACACTTGAGTACATAAAGAAAACAGAGTGTTTCCAAGAATGCTGAAAATTTGGGCAATTTGAAAGTTTTTGAATGTTTTAATGTGTTAAAATACTAATTTATATTCCTTAGTTTCTTTACAACTGTGAACTGTCCCCCAGCTTTCTCATTCAAAACACTCTGTCCCACCTGTCTATTCCACACAGCCTTTTGGTTTTATGTAGAAGTGATGGCTGTAGAAGGGAAGTGGGAAGAGAACAAGAGGGTCTGATATAGTTCTCTAGGTGTGTTTAATACGGCAAAAATGTGCATTCTTAAGTTGCCATACAATTTTATTTCATGGACCAGAAAAATGAAAGATTATTTCAGACACCACACAAACATTGACCCCACAAACTCATGGAGCATCAGCCAGAACACGTAGGCTGTGACAGGGAGATTCATATCTCCAACTTCTTGAATCAAAGCACAATTTTATCTAAAACTGGGAGAATGCCTAAACCATACAGCACAAGGATCACTCATTTGTGAAGAGGGTTGGATTCTTTGTCAATCCACCAAAGAGAATCAGAATACTTTGCTCAACAAATATCAAAACAAAGCTTTTTGACTGAAATGGTTTACCAAATTCAACATAAATTGGACAGAAAAAATACTGGCAAGTATTTTGAGAGATCCTCTTTGGAACTTAATAATATGATTGGGAACAAATCTTCACAGAAAGTAGTGCTGCATTTTGAAAGCAGGTATCCATGTGTACACTGCTCTGAGTGTCCTGGTCCTGACAGGACACATCTGACTCATAGAAAGTCTAGAAATAATAAAACTAATTACATGTAAAGATCATAGCAGTAGCATGCCTCTGGATATCATTCCAAGTACTGCACTGATTGCTCTGAAATCACGAGATCAAAAATGACCTCAAGAGGTTCTCTAATGCATCCTTCCCCAGTCATCCTGCAAGACAGAGGTGACCATATTAATTTCATGGCTGATAAGTATTTTTCTAAGCTGTTCTTATTGACCACTAATAACAAAGTTCATGGCTTCACCAGGTAATCTACTCCACTCCATTGTTATCATTATTTCTGAATAAGTTTTCCTAGCATCTAATCTGGAAGTCTCCTGCTGTGATTTTGGCCACAACACAAACTTGTAAAATAGGTAATTAATTTAATATTTTTCAAAAGCCTTTAATGTATTGAAAAATACCTATCTCTAACTACAGATAGTGTCTTTGAGACACTCTTTCAATTCCTCCTCCTCAGCCATCTTTCCCAGACCTTTGATTATTTCAGTGCTATCCTCTGGACTCTTTCCAGCTGACCCACATTCTTTGAAGAAGAGCAACAAACCTAGTCAAGACCTTATCAGTGCTGAGTAGTGCACATGGTGTCTTGAGAGGAAGATGCTTAATGAATACCTAGCACAAGGACTGCCTTTCTTTGCAATACCATGTGGATTTTGTTTATTTGCCTTGAATTTTCATTCAGCTCATAATTCACCAAAACTTTTCTACAGTGTCACCACCTGACCAGTATTTATGCATCCCATGCTCATCCAGTTAATTACTTCTGAGGTTAGTCTCCAGTTGAATTTTATTCCTTTTTTTTGTTTTTGGACCAGTTCCTCAAATTGTATATGCTTTTCTAAATTCCTAATCCCATCCGCCAGGATATTTGCAGGCCCTTATAGCTTCATGTTGTCTGCAAATTTAATAAGTATATTCTCTACTGCACTGTGCAAGTCATTAATGAGAAAGTTGAACAGAGCTGGAAGCAGGACAGATAGCTGTGGAATATTACACATCACATTCTTCCAATTGGATAGGGGAATGCTGATAACGATACTCTGGACACAATTAACCAACTAGTTTTGCACTCAGAGGAGTCTCCTCTGGTTTAAGTTCTTTTCCTTTCTCCATTAAAGCACACACATTCCATCTACCCTTTTCCAGTCCATCCTCAGTGGATTCTCAAAAGAAAAAAACCCAAAATGACCAACACAAAAAGCTAATGGTTCAGGAATGGCTTCAAAATTCATCAGACCCTACACAAACAGGGAACATCCATTCTATCTATGTACTACTTCTTCCCCTGCTCTAAGCTGAGATCTAACATCTTCACTGATGCTATAATCAATTTATTAATTAAAATCTTTGCCTGCATGTGGATTTTCAAAGATGTCAGAGAATTTAGCTGTGTCCAGCACTTAAGCCTGGCAATTTAAAAAGAAACTTGAGACCTTACCTACACCTCATGGCTTGACTTGAAATTAGAGCCCTGATTGCTCAAGCAAAAGGTCAGAAGTATCTGAAATACAAGTCCTGGCTCCAGTAATGACTTTCAAAGTTAACTGCACAGACTGAATGGGTGGCAGGTCTAGATTAGATAATACTCACAATTTCTTTGTTCCTTTTCCTGATACCTAGGCTCAAAGATGGGATGCTACAGAAGTCCTATTTCACATGTAGCATCCTTCCAGAATTCCATAGCATTAGTTACCACAAGCACTAAGCACTTCTGTCTCTCTGGGGACAGCCAAGGAAAGTAATCCAAATTAATTTTAAAGCAGGATTAGTTAAATTGGCTAATTAGCTAATTATATCTCAGCAAGGAAACACTTACTGAAACCCAGGGTGGACTAAATCCATTTTTAAAGCCAAGCCAACTTCAGGCCCCTTTCATTCTGTGCAAGGGTGTCTACACAGCTCGTACAATGCGAATTCACACCTAATTCAAATGAACTTCCTGAGTGTCCCTTTGGGGGCAAACTAACACAGAAAGGACAGAGCATCACGTTGTTTCTTTTTAAAAAATGAATGTCTCAATGATTCAGACTTGGAATGAAATCTATTTCCTATGTGTTACTTAATCAGTTTCTTTTGAGCAAGTGAGGACCCAAAAATAGAGCTGTGTAAAAGTCCTCTGAGCAACACACAGAAGGAAGCTCCATCCCTTGTTCCCAGGCTGCCCTGGCTGGGGAGCAGCTGATGAGGTCTACAAGGTTGCAGGGCAGCATGGTGCTAGTAGAAAATCCTGCCTAAAATATGGTTTTGTATGGAAATCAGGTATCAAAAAAGGAGAGAAAGAAAGAAAACAAACTAGTTTCATGGCATTTTCACAGCAGAGCAGAGGGAGAGTGGTTGGTTTTGAATATATTTGCTATGAGAAATGCAAAGGACAACTGGTTTCTGATTCCTCCCCTCCCTCCAAAGTGTTTTGTATAACTGATGAAGCAGTGCTTTCCACTGACCTTTTGGAAGTAGTTAAGAGGAAGATATTTTTGAACCTATACCTAAAAACAGATTCAATAAAAACAGGCAAAGATGGGACAGCCTTACCCACCAAGCTAGAGAGCTAGCTCTCTTGCAACCAAAAAAGGAATTTTGGATGTTTTTATGGCCTTCAGTGCAATGCAAAAGCTTGTACCAGATTCTCTGGCATCTAGCTGCACGTCAAGGAAAGGATCATTTACAAGCGACTCTGGAAAACTGCCATTTTATATAGGACACAGAAAGTCTGCATTTCCTTATAGATCTTCCACACCATTTTCTCAGACAAAACTCACTTTTATAGGAGAGCATTTAGACAACCTCTGAACAGAAGCAGAAGACTTTCTGCCAGTCTTTCTGGATGACTGCAGATCCTACCACCTTCCATGGGCAGCGTAAGAGCAACCTCATGGCAGAAGTTTTCCTGTTAGCCTGGTAGTGTGGCCTGGCTTCACAGCACAAAATACACAGCTGGTCCCAGAACTACCTGCATCTCCACAGCTTGGCTCACTCTTAGGGGAAGCAATGGAATGCTGTGCTCTGGAGGAACTGCAAGGGTTTCATGTCCCTTTGACCTTTCTCCACCCTCACAAGGACTTTATCCCTGGCGCAGGATTGTCCAGGGCTCATTGATGGACTCCTTTAACATCTCCTCAATCTTACACTGCTGAATCAGATCAACACTTGTTCTAGTTAGGTCTCTATTCAGTGAATTTCAAGAGGAGCAGACAGCACTGGAAAGATCTAACACTTGTTTTAACAGTGTGACTTCAAGCATATCTGAAGGAGCCCCTAGTCAGCCAGCACTGAGCCTGCTCCTTAAACAGCCACTAACGCATCAGCAACTCCAAAGGTACTCATTAGCTATGTGACTAGATGCTATCAGAAGAGAAACTGGAGTAATTGACTTTTAAAAGTAGCTAAAAATCAGTGAGACAAGCAGAGAAGGGCTTTGTAAACTAATTGTCCCACCCTAACAGAACAGGTCATTTTCTCGGAGGCTGCTCTCAACCCAGCCATCCTTCATGAGGTTTCTGACCTGCAGCAAATTCTTGGGGCATCAGAAGTCTCCTCTTCTGCAAGCCCTGAGGCCAGTCTGCACTTACACTGCTGAAATCCTGCTCTCTCAACCTCACATCCTTCCCTCTGCCCATGGTGAGAATTGCCCTGGGAAGTCCCCTCAGATAAACGTGTTCAGTGCTCTCTGGGAATGACTGATATTTCTCTCCAGCCAAACCATTCCACCTGACCCAGGAAGGCAAGAGCAGAGTTTTGCTCTCCACTGTGCCCACCCAGCCCACTCAACAGTGGACATTAGTGTACAGTAAGAGCATAACTAGGGGCTGTCACAAAGGAGCTTGCCTTGCTGTGCTCCTGCTTGACAAATAGACCCAGAAGTCACTTCCTGACCTTGCAGAGATTAAAGTCCATCTAACAATATTACCAGTCAAATGAAAAACAATTTGCAAGGTCCTGAGTACCTCTATCACTCATGGACTTTACTGGAGTTTGAGGATGTGCAGACAATTTCTGACATTTTGCAGAATCAAGTTCTGCTTGAACCTAAATGAAAAGAGCATCCCAACCAAACACCAGACAGGAAACCTGCTGAGGGGACAGGCTACTGGAAAAGCAGATTTTGAAAAAGAAGCCTCTTTAGCATCTTGAAATGCCTGAACCTTTACAATGGGGAATTTCCAGATCTGACTTCATTTTTCTGTATTAGCCCCAAAAGTGAAAATGATCTGCCAAGCACACAAAACATTTTTTTATTTCTGTAATTTCTTAAACAAATGCACATGTCTTTTGTAAGAGTTATTTTTTTCCCAGGCACTTAGGAATACTTCTTTTCCTCTTCTTGGGAAGAGAGTAAAGCAAAATGAGAAGCATATACAAGGAGATGATTATAGAGCTGATGGATATACTGGCTCTTTACTCCATCATCTGGGTATTTACCTTTTGATCAAACTACTGAGACACCAGTAATTGCATCTTTCTAACAAGGATGTGTTTCTGTTGTAGCATTTGTGCAGCAGCAAGGAGTGATTATCTTGTGACACAGTTCTATTTTACAGTCCTCCCACTGAATCTGTTTCCTTAGTGTTACTGAAGCACTTGAATGGTTTTGCTTTCTGGTGTCTCAGTGCAGCAGAACGACTCTGGGAATAACTTGGCATATGAAGAGTTCTATTTATCCACACAAGTCCTCCGGTGCCTTCTTGCACCTAGGCTGTATTATTTCATTTAGTTTGATTCATAAATAATACAAAATAAGTGAGAATTTATTCCTTTGCCAACAATTAAAGGAGGTAGTTACAAATAAAACATGCCTTCATTTGAGAGACACTTTCACGCATGAACTCCTTACAAGTGAAGGTATTTGCAGAACTCACGGGCAAATTCACAGAATCACAGGATGGTGGGGACTGGAAGGGACTTCTAGAGATCATCTAGTCCAGCCCCTGTGCCAAAGCAGGTTCACCTAGGGCAGGTTACACAGGAAAATGTGCAGGTGGGTTTTGAAAGTCTCCAGAGAAGACTACATAATCTCTCCGGGCAGTCTGTTCCAGGGCTCTGTCACCCTCACTGTATAGAAGTTTCTCCTTGTTGAGGTGGAACTTTCTGTGTTCCAGTTTGTGCCCATTGCCCCTCATCCTATCACTGGGCATCACTGAAAAGACTGGCCCCATCCTCCTGACACCCCCCCTTCAGATATTATAAACATTGATCAGATTCCCTCTCAGTCTCCTCTTCTCCAATGGAAAGGAAATTCCTTTCCTTTCCATTGAAGGGTCTCCCCAAACCCATCATCTTGGCAATCACAGCCAAAATGATAAGGCACAGACACAGGTGAGGAGCTTGCTTTACCTGAGGGTAAATCCCAAACCACTCTCTATGTGAAGCTGAAGGAACAACAGGGCTGCGCTTTCCTGGCGTATGAGACCTCTCCCACAGACAGGATGGAACAATCCCCATCTGCTACAGCAAACAGCTCAGCATCAAGCATCAGTATCACACAAGCAGCAAGTTATCATGCTCACTATCTGCTTCAATGGCCAATGTGACTAAAGCCTGACATTGCCATTATCTAATTTGAGGTGTCAGAGACAGAAATGACAAGAGTAAGTCCCAAAGAAACTTTTCTAGAAGGTCAGCTGGTGAGAAACCAGGGAGAAGCTACCTGGAATGACGATGGCTTGGTGCTCAGCTGGGAACCCACCAACCCAAACAGCAGTCTCATCTCCACAGTAAAGCAGACCACCACAGTCCTTGTCATCACCACAATCCTGAGCTGATCAGAGGGCTCTTTTGACATGGGTACTTAAGTCACCAAGCACTATCAGGTGTGGAGCCCTCAGTGCTGGTGAAGTGATGAAATTCAGCAGCTCATGGAGGAATGCTGTGGTGCCAAAGTGCACACTGAGCAGCACCGCACCGTTCCTGCCTTAGCTCTCCTCCAGCACACCAAAGATGCTGCTTGACTTTCATCCAGGCCTTCACGACTTGGATTGGAGGGAATTCCTACATGTGGCACAACACAGCGTGTTGGCGATAACTGTGCACACAGTCACACACACATGTATTGAACTGTGTAGGAGAATCCTCCAGCTGGGTTTCAACATAGATGTCAAGTCCTGCCTCTGATTAAGGCATGGGAAGGTGCTGTATTCATCAGTGACACTGATTGCCACTGAAAGCATTAGAGACTTTTAGCAGCTGTCACCACTGCCTTTAGAGTGCTGAACATAGGTAAAAGCTTTAGTTCTGGAATTAAATGCAGCTGCTTGGTGCTCTTCAGATCACCAATATGGGCTTCAGTTCCCCCTCATCCCAGCTCTGTTCTCCTCCCAGCCCTTGCAGACATTAACCTCTGTCTTGGGACAAAGTTGGTAGCTCTGAAGTTTATAAGACATCCCCAGGAAAAACATGAGAGCCCTAAATTCCTTTTACAGCATAAGCCCACTCATTTCACAAACTGAACAAGAATGAAAAAACCCCAAACAAATACAAAACAGGACCCACAAAGGGAAGGTTTCACCAAATCTCAAAACAATTCATCAGTATGATCTTGGACATAGAGTTTTGCCATCCATGCAGCTCGCCAGACAGAACATGAAACAACACCAGGGCATCCAAATGCAGCAAAAAAGCAGCTGAAAATAAGAAAAGGAGGAATCGGTGACTCCGCAGAGCCGACACAGGCACAGCCTCCCACCACTATCTGAGAGTGTCAGAGTGCCTGTGGTTACTCTGTCCTCAACAATGTTCATTTATCCAGGACTAAATATGAGATTTCTAAGCTGGATTTGTGAATTCCTGCAGAGGCTTTGATTTAGTTCCTGACATGCTGCAGGGAGGCATAGCCGGAGTCAAGAGTTACATGCCATGCTCGCTTAATCTCCTCTGGAAAATGCTACAAAAAGGAGATCCCCTTAAAAGAAAAAAAAAAACCAAACCATGTGAAAAGGAAAGGGAAACAGCAAAACCACTTTTTCATGTGTGGGAGACTTGTCTGTGTAAGAGGTAGGGCTGGTGGAAGACACTATTTCTGCCACACAGCTAATTACCTTGGGTCCTCTTATCAAACAAATGGACTGGGATGATACGCCAATAACAGGAGGAAGGATCTAATTGAGGGATACCAGGGGGTAACACAGATCTTCTTGTTAAACTAAATTTGTTAATCTAGTGTATATGAGAAAAGGGCAAATGGGAGGGAGAATTCCTCCTTGTTAAACATTTACCAAATGTTGGGTTATTTGAGCCCTGGGGAGAAGTAAATGTATTCACTACTTAAGGCTGGAGCATTTGGTCTTCTCAGTTGGAATTTATTCCCGATTTGAAAGGAACATTTTTTCCCACTTGGAAAGGTTAGCAGCCTTTGTCTGTGCGACTGATTTAATATAATGGACCATGATTATTGTTGGATTATTATAATGGCACATTGGCACAGTTATAGTTAAAGTTTTGGCAGAGTTTGTCTCATAAACTGCTATTTTACAACTCGGCTGTAAAAGTTTACTTCGGTCTGAAACTTGAGATACAAGATCTCAGTCCAGGAGGAGTCTTTTTTACGCCAAATTAAAAGAAAAAAATGCTTAAAAATTCTCCTGGCTAATGTTTAAGTTATGCAAGTATTAAATACAAATTGAAATCTACTGGCTGAAGACACTTGATGGCATTTGCTTGCTCCTGAATGCCTTTGAGTTAAATCAAAATATTTTCAACCCCTTTTATGTAGAAACACAGCTTTCCCACTTTCAGTATTTTGAAGAAAAAAAGTGGAATAGTAAACCAGCTGGGGTATTAAACAGAAAAACATGAAGAGAAAGTGTGCCACAAGCACTTTCTTCAACAGGATTACTAGCATGTATTTGTTATTAAGAATGCAATTGATGTTGGTTTTTTTAATTTTTACATATGTAAATACATAATCTTTTGTTTTAAAATAAATGTTTGCAAAGGTTTTTTCGCAATGTACAATTATATTGAGGAAAAATTCATCTTGTTTTAACAGCCCCTCTGGCCATTATAGAGTAAGAGTATAGGATGAATGGGGTCCAACACTTTATCATCTGCACAAAGCCACCAAGTTTTCTCCAGATTTCTTGATTGTTAAAGGCCAAGTGACCACATCAGTTCTCATTTCTGCTTCCCCAAAGAACTCTAAAAACTCAGATACCAGACTATGAAAATACCACTTACTGGTACTGTAACTCTACCGTGTATATCCACCGGGTGCCAAAGACATTGCAGATGGCAAATACACCCATCAACGCTAGAAAAAAGGTTTGCAAGAAACATAGAGCAGTAAGTAATTTCTGGACCAAAGCTGTAAAAACTATAATAAAGAATGGAGTTATTCAAGATGAGGGGAAATGTGATAAGCTGGGGAAGAGCCAATATAACTTTCATAGAGGAATGTCATGCCTCACAATTCTGTTAGAGCCCTTGAAGGAGCCAGTGTGGATAAAAGTGATACAAGCAATAGAGTGCACTTGGATCTTCTAGAAGCTCTCCCAAAAGTCATTTTACAGAACTGGAACAAGAGGTTTTAATAACTGCATAAAAGACTAGAAACAAAACTGTACTAAGCGGTCATTTCTCACAGTGGAAGAGGCATTTAAAAATAAAACTCCAATAGATATTGCTGTTTAATGTATTAATTAATGGTCTGGGAAAGGGGGTAAATAGTTTTGCTACTTCAATAGTTTTATATCAGCAGCCAAACTAAAGGTAACCACGAAGAGCTGCAAAAGGACTCTCTGCACTCAGTGATGAAATGACAAATGAAATTCCGTGTCAATAAACACAAAGTAATGCACTTGGGAAAAATAACTGGAGCCATAAATATACAAGATAGGCTTTAAGTTATCTATAACCATGCAGGAAAGAGGTCTGTGGGTCTAAGTAGACAGTCCATGGAAGGAGAGCTCAGAGCAGGTTAAGAGGGAAAATAAGGAGTAGGCATTTTTAGGAAAGGAATGGAGACCAAGAGAAAAACCTGATCATTACCTAAACCTGCAGCCTGCCAGGTTTATCCAGTGGGATATAGTTCTGCTTACTCATCTCAAAAAAGTATATATAGGAACACAAAGACACAAGGAGGGACAAGGAGTATATGTGAAATAATTTTCTAGATGACCCTATACAGGTAAGGATCCTTCAGCTTGGGGTAGAGGTAATCAAGGGGACATTATCAGCAGAGGTCTGCAAAACCATGAACAGTATAGAGAAAGGAGGTAAAGAAAAAAAATAATTCATCACTGCTTACTGTGTAGAAGTTCGGAGATATTAAAAACAAGGAGGAAGCCCCTGTGCCATCCTTGGCAATGAGAGTGCAGTACCCAGGAGCCAAAAGCACAAGCAGTTTGTAGAAGAGATTAGGAAGTTCACAAAGGAAAGTTTCTGGGCAGGACAGATCTTCTGCTTCACCTCTGCCTCCCAATAATGCCAAAGGGCATCTGGCTTATCCACTTCTTCCCCCTGCATCATCCTGTATCCTCACCTGCACCATTTCTCCTTTACTTGCCAGCACATCTAACAATGTTTGAGGAAGTATCCATTCTTAAGATGGATTTACTAAAATACTTTCCTAGAACGTCCCAAGGATTTAGGGATGCAAAGAAGGGCCATCGACACCCCTGAAGCAAGCCCTTGCCAATTCCAGGTGCCTTTAGCCTGCAAACTTATGGCCTGGAGCAATACCACCAGGAAATTTTACTGTTCTGGCATGAATACAAGTTTCCAAATTCATAACATGTAAACTGATTCTGCCCAATATTTTGAGGTTAATCTCCTCATTTTCTTTGAAGCCACTCTTTCAATATTGAGACATTTATAGGGCAGGGGAGTAACACAAGCAGCTCTGACAGCTAGGATCAGGAACTTCTGGGGAGCTATGGGATTATTTCCCTTCCTACTGTATGGCAGGTCTTGGAAGCTGCTGGCTGCTCACTGGTGAAGACTTATCCATCCAGGTTTCTGGATAGCAAAAAAACCCCAAAGGTTTTCCCAAAAAAATTTCTTTATGGAGAAGTTTTAGCATCTAATCCCTGGGGTTTGTGCTCTTGCTGCACAGAAGAGTCCTTGAAGTTTTTTTTGCCCTGCTTAATCCTCCTCTATCTTATCACAGAATCACAGAATGTTCGGGATTGGAAGGGACCTCGAAAGATCATCTAGTCCAATCCCCCCGCCGGAGCAGGATCACCTAGACCAAGTTGCACAGGAACACGTCCAGGTGGGTTTTAAATGTCTTCAGAGAAGGAGACTCCACAACCTCCCTGGACAGCCTGTTCCAGTGCTCTGCCACGTTCACTGTGAAGAAGTTTCTTCTCATATTTATGTGGAACCTCCTATGTTCCAGCTTACACCCATTGCCCCTTGTCCTATCATTAGATGTCATCTTGTGCTACACTTTATAAATGAATGCATAAGGGGAGCAGCAAACAGCAACAGACCCTTGTGCCATTTCAAACACGCCTATGGGTGCATCCCACGTACTTTGCAAACCCACGACCAACCTTCACACTGACCCAGCCTGTTTGAATGTGGCCCCTCTACACACATACACACTGCAACTAGTCTAGGAGCACTGAAGGTCGAGACAAACTCAAAATTAAAGTTAATCTGCTCTCTGCTTAATGACACTTAACATTTTTCATGGGGTGAAGCGCTTTAGATGCAGCCTATAGCCTCTAATATTGAGTTAAATTAATTTTTAGCCATTTAATCCCCCTTGTAGTACAGTTTGTAACTTTCCAAGTCATATTTATCTTTTGCGTATTAAAATATGATGCCATTCTATAAATAGCTACAGGTTTCTTGGCAATGTTGGTGTGATGGCGGATTAATTAAACTGGAAAGCAGAGAGTGTGGGGACTAGATTTATATAATGAAAACAATATATCTGCTAACACCAGAGAAGTGCTGACACTGTAATAATGCCGATATTAATATTTGGTACAGACAATCTTAGAGCACATTAGTAAGATGGTTAAATCTGGTGGGCTGAGAAATGATCAGAGCACAGAAATTACCAGAAGAGAATAAAACTGTTACTTTACTATTAATAGTATGAGTCTCACTCCCATTCAGAAAGATTCACTGGGATCTTACATTTTAATATCCAGCACCTGCAAAGAGCAGCCCACTGGTCTCCCATGAGAGCTCCGCAGCATATTTGGATGTTTGCTGGATTGTGTCCCTAGACAGCACCACACCAATCTGGAGTCCAGACTAAATGTGGGCTAGAAAAATCAATAAGAAAAGAAACCAATTTAAAATCTATCCCTTCTTTCAGTATACCAGCTAATACAGCCAATCTGTTATATGGTTTTATGCTAACATAGCCCTATTGACTTCAAAACCAACTCCGTTACAGCGTTACATCAAAACAACCAGTTTGACCTTATGAACATTTTCCAGGATTTCACAGAAAGTTGCAAGTAGAAAATTATCTTCAACGTTTATACGAAACAAAAAAAGGGAAAAAGCTTCTTTGTGTATTTTCTGCTAATTAGAAAAAAAAAAAATCCTCCAAAAATGCAAGATCCCCAGGGCATTTAAATGTTTTAAAATGTTAAAACTCATTCAAACTTTACTTCACTATACTTAGGAAACAAAAGGCACCTACTAATATCCACTTGATACCTTCCAACTTCCACCTCGTCCCAGGGCATTGTGCGTGATGGAAACAAATAGTAAAACTAAGTTATTTATTAAAATTATATAATAAAGAGTCAGAGCAAAGATATATACGCATGTCAGTAGTCCAAATAAATTAGGGTCATTTTCATCAGTAAATGATGACAACTTTTACATTTATTATAATATTTTCCACATAACTATTCTGCCTGGTGACATTTTTGCACATATAGTAAATATATGTGACAGTATATAATGTATAGCTAGATATTTGACCATTGCTAAATGTTGCAGTAGTTTGAATACATTTACAGACTGTCAAATATTTTAGACTTTCAAGTGATGCATTTTAAAACACAGTAAAATGAAGATAATTTACAGAGGAAGAGAAAGATTCTGCTCTTGGCTACTAATAAGTAACCTCCGCCCCCTGACAGGTCTGAGAGTACCAGACCAAATCTTTATTACCTTTAAAGGCATGAGCCATGTTAGGAAGTAACAGAGGTGGGAAGATGCTTATAGGACCAGGCTATCTACATAAATCAGTACAGAGTTATTGATAAAGTTATACTAATTCTCACCAGCTGAGAACCGGGCCAACTATCTTAAATCCCAGTTCCTGTAGGCTACGTGCTGACACAGGAACGTGATCAAAGGCAGAGATGCTTAAATTTTTAGGGTAACCTTCATTCTGGCACTTGGCATTTTTATTTAACTGAACACATTTAACCTGGAATTAGCACAGATAAAGTTTATAGTGAGAGAATAAGAGAAGGTAGACCTTGCCCAGCTTCACCTACTTCAGCCCAACTCTTGCCTCTATTCTCCTCCCCAGCTAGTCCTCACCCCTTCAAATCCATGTCCCTTAATTCACAACCCTGCCCCTCCAGGCTCCAGCCTTATCTCCTGACCTCATTCCTTATTCCCCATCTTTGTAGCCAGAGTCCAATGCCCTGGCCTCTTGTGAAGTCCTTCCCAGGACTCATCATCTCTTCTCTCCTCTCCTGCTTTCCCAAACCTTCACCTTTCCAACCAAAGCCCAGGCTTCTGGTCTCATGTTGCCTGTCCTACCATTCTTCTCCTCTACATCCAAATCAGAGAGCCCTCAAGACTGCTTAGAAAAAAAATGAACTACTACAGAGGTGTAGACTTCCTTGTATGAGACTGACCATTCTCTAGAAGCCCTTAAGAAATGGGCAGCACACGGACACCATATCTTCACCTTCCACCCTGCAGCACTCCTGCCCTGGGGCCGGGTTAGGCTCAGCCAGGCTCTGTAGCTCTTTGGGCAGGGAGTCTTATGCACCACTAAAACCCAACTCCTTCCTACTGAATATGCATGAGCTAAGTTTGTTAAAAGCCTGACAACTTTGTCAAACTCGGGTGGATTTTGACAGAAACTGCACAAGGCATATCCTTGAAACAAAAGCCAGTTCATTGCCAGCTTTCAATGCTCTGCTCCAAAGCATGGGTGTGCCATGCAGTTTTAAAGAAAAGATCACTAGAATTGGGGTTTTGCCTTTTTTTTCCCCCCTACTATTGCAAAACACAGTTGTTCCAGCCTTCCCCTTCCCTGCTCCACTCCCCTAGCCCTGTTTTTTGGGATGGCTTCGGATAAAATTTTGCCATTTAGAGTAGATATCAAAATGATTAAACTTAGGTGTGCAAGGACATAGGCAGCTGAAAAGAGGATCTCCTAAAGGTCCCTTGATGGTGAAGTGCTCTTCTAGTCATAGTTTCTTTTCTCAGAGCTAGATCCACACCCCACTGCAAAGTCATTTCCAGCAACCTTGGGCTGGAGCACTTTCGGGGAGGTGCAGGTTTCTGCTGGTGTGGCAAGGTGCTCGGCTTTTTGTGGGAATAAAGACTTTTAATTAAAAATCAGTTCCAGGAAAAGGGATGAACCGAAATACGAAACCGGTGCATCTAGTATTTGTTAATGGCTTGTTTTAAAAATTTGTGAGGTGCTTTAAGTCCAGGAGAGGTTCCAGACACACTGACTAAATATAAATAAATACGATATTTCGCCCCTGCCCCGAATGGGAAATAAGCAACGACCGACAAGGTGCCTGCAGAGCCTAAGGAAAGAAACAGATGTAGAAACTTTTATAGGCAATTCCTCAGATTCACTAGGAACACTGGTTAAGCATTAAAAAAAGAAAGAGCCAAACACAAACAGTCATTTATGCATGTCTAAAACTTCTGTTTGGAGCCAAGAGCCAAGCCAGCCTCCAAGCTACTGGAGATATCATCCTGGTCCTCACCTTCTCCGGGGGAAGGCTGGCCAGGCGGCACCTGTCCGAGGGCTGTGCTGTGTCCCAAAAGGCCGTACAGCACACCACAGTCTGTGCTTCTCATCTATTTATTATAAGCCTTGGAAGCTCCAGCTTCTGTCAGATGCAGCCACTAGTGGATTCGACAAAACTTTGTTCTTCTGCTTCTGGCAGCTGACAGAGAAGCCAGGAGCTGACAAGCCACAGCCACCCTTTCCTTTCTCCTTCCTCCATGCATTGCAAGGTGCAGCACACAGTAGACAATCATTACAGTCCAACTGACTCTTATTTGAACTGCTAAACATATCCAGAGGAGATCTAAGAAGCTCACAACTTTGGCTTTCCATCCCTAAACTGAGACTTAAACTATTTCACGTGGCCAACACTTCTCAGCCAATGCCATGATGTGGTGTATGGCTCAGGAAGACAGAAACTCAGTTCAGATGATGGAAAATCATGCAAGTGGTTCCCTTTACAATATATTGCACAGATATTGTGTATGACCAGGCTGGAAGCTTTATGGCCATTAATGACTAACTGGAGGACAACACACGCAAGAGACGTGGAGTTCACCAAAACACGAGGCTTCAGTTTTGGAGGTTCTGGGCTTTACTTCAAATTCCCTGGTAAGTGCCTACCCCTACTGTTCCGAAACAAAGCATGTTCCTAAAAAGCCAGAGGAGCACTGCAGTCCCCAGCCTTCGTACTGAGACAGGGGCTAGTTTAGATGAGACCTGGGGAGTGCTGGGATGCACATCTCTTCCAGCATCCCACCAAAATCCTTTCCTCTAGAGTTAATACAGTCTCAGGCCAGGTACTTACTCTGTCAGAAGAGCTTCCCTGCCACTTATTTCCCTCTGTCAAAGCCCTTGCAGGGCACAGACATTAATTTAATTCCTTCTTTTGGGGAATAGTTTAGGTAAGGACACCCAGAATCAAGGCTTTTACTACATGCTCAGCCCTGCCAGATGTTGAACACCTCTTCCTTCCTTGATAAACAGTCAACCAATAGCCCCAAAAGCCAAGTCCTATTTTGCTACCTTGAGACAAGATGAAAATTAACAAGAAGCCCAGATTCACCAGCCCTATTTCATATACAAACCCTTACAGGTCAATCTAGTTTTACTTGCAAGACAGCTGTATCTAAGCAGTATTTCCTGCTAATAGGACACAACCCTGTTATTCAAGAACCAATCGATCAGCATCCCCTTCTTTTTAGGATACTGACTCAGTGTTACTGAACAAAAGGCTCCCTTTAAACTCGTTGACTTGGAATTCCTCTGCTGACAAACTTATGCACATCCACCTCCCCCTCATACTAGTAACAGGAATGGTAATTATTTCCCCAGAGAACAATAATTTTGCAATAAATTTCAGAAGCAGCATGATTTAACAAATTAAGCTGAGAGCCAAGGACTCTAAATGCAGTTAAGTTCTTTGAAGCTAGCAGTATCAAAAATTATTTCCAATATCCCTTTAAACACTTTCACTTTGAAAGGATGAACGCAGAGTTCTTGACAAAACTCCTGGCTTGTATCTTTAAAGGAGCACAAATCTAAAATTGACTCAAGAGAAATGTCTTTCCAACTGGTAACTCAGATGTGCACTTCTTCCCCAGCACATTTTAGAACTTCCCACAGTTATTAATTGATAAGACAATAATAGAAACAATATCAGTAGCAGGGCCCCATTCAAAGCAGCAGCAATTTTCCTTTTGTTATTCAGAATTTGGGTTTCCCCCCACCCCCCATATTAAATGTCATTTTTCACATCTTCCTATTACTTGGCACAGTGAGGTTCTTGTTATTTTGTAACTACCTTACAAAAGACACCAAACTGCTGAAAAATAGCCAAAAGTACAGTTTTCCTTAGGAAAACAATGGCAGCGTCCTGCCAGCATACAGCCTGGATTTTACAACTGGTAAAGGATTTCTGTGTACTCGGGGGCTTCTGCTCAAATGTTGGGGTTTTTTTTTTTCCTATGACATGGGGAGGAACATATTTAACTCTTAAAAAGATCCTTCCCACTGTAAATTGTTCCTTCTCCCTTTGCTATGATAAATACCATCTCAGAGACAACGATACACATATAAACTTTGAGGATTAATAGAGCATTTCCAACACTAATATTAAACATATCCTTTAAGCTTTTTTTTGGAAAGCTTTCCATTTTTTTTTCCCTATTTAGAATCATTTAATAGTTGCTAAGTCACCTTCAAAGAATTTGCAAATCCTTTGAAGTGCAGTACGAAAAATAGACTTCAACATCTTCCCACCAGTTGCAGGTAATGCATAATGATTTCTGAAAGCTCACAGAGATATAGCTGCCTAATGCCAAGTCACCACCTCCCACCCTGAAAACCTACTCTTGCTCAAGTCAGTTTTACAAACACGCTTTTGTGAGGCTCCCTTACGCTACAGTGGCATTGAATATGAATGACAAGGATTTTTTTTTTTCCCCCCTTTTTGGCTAACTTAATATGTTTCATTTTTAGAGAGGAGATTCTTCGACAACTCCTTTGCAGCAGGCTTTGGTTTGCAACAACATTTTGCTTTCCCTTCATGAAGACAACTGATATTTTCACTGCCTAATTTTTTTACTTACAGATCTGATTTGGTGGAGCTGCTGAAAAAAAAGCCTTCTGCCTACCTGTCATAGATTTTCCCATTTTGTGACAACGTGGCCATGGACTGTCAATAACAAGCCTTTAGAAACAAAGCATTCCTGAGCAGAGTGTATCACTCCCTTTTAGTCAATTACTAAAAATCTTCAAAAACATCTCTTAAAAGATTTCAAATCTTAACTTACTCCAGACTCCCTTAACATGCACACGGCAGAGAGATGCCATTGCCCAACCCCCTGAAAACAAAGATTTCTAGCATATGAAAAAATAATTATCTGTCTCTTAAAAGTTCAGAGTGCAGAAGTTTTGCACAATTAAAACATTTTCTGAATCTTGCTACTGGCCCAAAGGTTAAATACTTTTCTTTGCTAGTATAGACCACATAATTTAGAGGAAGCAAGTGAGTTTATTCTTTAAAAGGCCATGAAAAAAAACCCCCAACCCAGAAGTTTATTTGTGCTTGCAAATCCTTTCAGGTCTAAAGAACCAGCAAGATAATAAATTGTTTTTGCTGAAAACAGGAAGTTTGGCAGAGATGCAAAAGGACAGCTAAACTTTGGCTAGACAACCCAAAACACTGTGTTCTACTTTGAAAGTATTTCCAACAAAAAAAAAAAAAAAAAAAGAGTGAAGTGCTTCGAATCCATAGAAAGCTAAAGGAACAGCAAAGGCATCTGGCAGTGGTAATTTGTTGCCAAACTTGTGGTTGTGTTGTGCTGGCTTACAGGCTGCTTTGCCAGTCTGCAGTAACTTGCATTGAGCGCAGCTGAAACCCACATTTATAAAGCCTCAAACGCTGTCAAAGCTAGAAAAGTCTCAAGGAGTCTTTCCTTTCTTCTTTTCAACTGACCAAGACCAAAGGAATAAATAAATAAGTGTCATTCGTAACATTCTGGTGCATAAAGGAAGACAACAAAATTTTGAGTCTGAAGACTAAGGCCCTACCAGGTTTGAGAGAGTGAGGGCCAAACATGCCCATGTAGTACCCGATGGTGCAATGCAGCGCACCTGGCTCACGCTGCCTTCTTGCCACTCCTACTTCATCATCAGGCCACCAGCAGGACCTTCTGGCAGCAGAAGACACCATTCAGCACACACACTGTAACGTGAATACAACAGCTTATAGGAAATCTGTGTGAAACCATGTTTCTTCAGAAAGAACCTACGCTCACAATGCATCCATCCTGGGCACCACTGGAAGCTAAGACACACTCCAGCCTTTCAGAGGGATTTCAAATGGATTATGGGACATGACCACCTGCTACAGCCTGGGAGTGAAGCCAGTGATTAGGTTCATGGTAGGCTCCAGCACTGTCCTCTTTCTGTTGATATAGTGGCACTTTCTGGCACAGCTCGGCCTGGGTGGATTATCTCCCTCCTTACCAACAGCCAAGCTGGGTTCAGGGGTTGCCACAGGCCAAGGATTGCTCCTAGGAAGCCGTTCAAGCGTTGCTGACTTCTTTCAGGAATGAAAGATTTCAGACCACACGAATACAAGCTGTACCAAGATATTTGCCCAGAGGAACAGAGAACAAATCTCTAACTGCTTCAGTAACACAAATCTAGCAAATGACGCAAAGACCCCTTCCAGTACTATACTCATATGAATGCACTTTAAGTAAGCAAATGTTAAATACATTAACTTTGTTTTTTGAAATAGAACTGGCCATAATTAATCTGAGAGCTTCCTCTCCCAAGATACTGGGTTCGGGGTTTTTTTCACCCTTTCTTTTTCCTTTTTCTCTCCTCCTTTCCTACTCATGTTTATTATGAAAATGCAGATCTTGAAAATATTTATCACAAAGGATCATTGGATTCTTTGGGCCAACCAAAACATAAATATTAACTCCATAAATATTATCTTCTGAAATAGTTTACTCTGAAATACAATGATCACAGACCAATTTTTTTTTAAAAAACACATTACTACTGCTACACAGAGTCTTAACACCAAACTTTACCAACAGAGACGATTTTGACTACCCATGTTTCTTTTAACCCTGAAACAAGGCCTCATCACAAAGCCCTAAAATAGAGTGAGAAAGCCAGCTCAAATCTTTTTCTCATTTCACTTCCTTACTACAATTATTTGCTGAATTAACTGCAGGACCATTCATTTACACCTGCAGGAGCACAGATGAATATGTATTATGGAGAAAGCTGAAATGCAAAGCTGCTGAGAAGTTTTAATGATTAGCAAGGTTACCGATAAGGAGAGGTGAAAAACTCTATCTTTGTTTTACAACGTTCACCTTGGGACACTCCAACATCAATCTTTTACAAGGACTTCAGACAGAACCCTGATATTCTCAACCACTCTGAAAACCTAGAGCAGGTATCTCATACTTAGCACCCTCAGTCTGCTCTGTAAGAGTAACAATGATGATAACACCACCACCAGCACCTTGCAACACAGCACTTTTCATCTGTCGAAAACAAAACACTTCGCAAAGGAGGCAAAACATTCTTGTTTAGAAACAGAGAAATTTAAGTATGGAGAAATGAAATCACTCACCCAAGACCATTCAGCTGAAGCAGTAGCAGAGCCAGGAGCAGAAGGTGGAGTCCCTCTGTGTATCTCCAATGCAAGCCTTAACTCTCCACACCACACCTTGAACTTCAGCAGAGCAATGTTATGCTTGCCTCTCTTGCAGATCTGAGTCGAGCTTCAGTTATAAACTGGAAGCACTTCACAAGCTGTGGATTAAAAAGCACTGTATGAATGCAAAGGGTGATTATTATTCAACAGATATTGGAAAAATTACTGCAGTTTGTATTTGTTTTTCTGTATTTGTGGGATCTATGTTGTTTCAACACTTGAACAGCTTTTGATAATGACACCATCTGTTAATTCTCACCCCTCGCTAAATTAGAACAAGTGGTGGAATTGTTAGACTTCAGTTTTACAGATCCCAGCTCAGCAAACAAATCCTAACCCAGGGTCAGCAAGAGGCATTACCAGCAGTGGGAGGCAGTAACTTCCAGAGGTCAGGCATAACTTCCAGCCCAAGCCGAATAAAAAGGACAGGGCCATCAGGAACAACACGACTCTCAGCAAGCCTCCTGGAACTGTTCTTTGTTAAGTTGTGCTCCCTCTCCTGACCCTACCAGGTGAACATCGTTAACTCAGAGGCTGCTCAGATTGATGGGGCAGCAGCAGGGTGGGGTATTTCAGTTCTCATCTGAGGTATCTGCCAGGTGGTATGGACACCTGGGTACAAATGGAAGGTTCTGGAATTACAACAAGCTTCAGGTGAGCAGAACTCTGAGTGGGTCTGCCTGGAGCAACCGCCCCCACAGACAAAGCCCTGCTGAATTAACATTGCTAGATTAGGATCCAGGATGGTGTAAAATGCTATGATCTCCTATGCGGAACATATGCATCACCTGAAAAAACACCAACTGTGGAGCAGGAGGAGGACCACAGGCATGTAATATTAATACATTTTCAAGTAAAATAAAAGTTTATAATCAACTTGTTGGTTTGCCCCTGCATTTTCTTTGAAAATTAATATCCTGCTGTCTTTGTCTAAGATATTCTCTTCTGTCTTTGTACAGGTTATATGAGAAATTTTTTAATATACTTGTACCTGCAAAAGGGTCAGATTATGTTAAATGCAGACTACATGGTGAAGATACACACTCCTGGTCTCTAGGCTACTCTTTGCATACACTGTTAAACACCCCTTACTTTTCTGATGAACCTTTTAATCCCCTTTTTCTGAATTTTTCAATAATTTCAATGAATGAAACTCCAAACAGTTGAAATCTTCTACTTTGTGAAGACTTGTTATTAAAAGGATGGACTTCTACTACAAACACAAGCTGTGACGCATACATCACTACACAAGGCAACAGGGATTTTGCTCATGTAATTTATGAAATTTCAGGATGCATCTATGGAAACCTCAGCCCTCCACACTCCTGAAGATGCAGGAGGCAGGTACAATACTGCAGTTACACTTGTCTAGCACTACCCTTGGTGAACCTCTTCATATTAAGGTTTTTTGGTATTCATCATCACTGTAATACCTAATTACCTCATGTGCCCAGGAATGAAATAGGTTTCCCTCCTGCCATTAGCACAATTTCCCATTGCCTTTAGTCAGCTTCTAAGAAGGCTCATGGAAAGCAGGGAATTAGGTTCCTCTTCCCTTTACAGACAGGGACCTGAAGATACATTCACAGCACAGTGGCAGGACATAATGCTCTGAAAACCCTACATTTGGTATCAAAAAAAGCAGAGTCATCTCAGCACGATGCTTTGCCTGATCTAACCAAGCTTGATCAAGCATTTCAGGTTATATTTACAGCAAGGATATCATGTACTGAGGCACGGAGAAAATGTGCCTGTCCTAAAGTTGCACAAAACTTCAGTGGCAAGCTCAGGCTGAAGTCAAGATTCTCCAAACTCTACTTCCCTGTCTCAACTGGAAGGAAACCCAGCATGTGCTCTCCTTTAAATCCTCCAGACATATCACTATTATAGTCCAATAGTGAAAACGAACTTCACAAACATAACCTACTCTTTCAACTGGTTGTACTGTGTGTCATCATGGTGGACCATGGCCATTTCCCATGGACTCATGTTTGAGAGGAGACACAGAACTGGCAGAGTCTGGACAACAGGCTGTTGTATATGGCTCCTAGAGTTACCCAGAAAGAATTAGCTGTGATCTAAAAACAAGAGAGTGACTTTCTCTGCTGCTGAAATGCTATTTCCTCATTAACCAGCAACACGTGAAACTGCACTGGAAAAATGAACCTTCTGGTAGCTCCAGGAAAGGCAGGTAAAGATCTTCAACCTGAGGTGTGTGTGTTCTGCTGTGACGGGGTGAGAAAGGTATCCAATATGCAAGATCTGCTTGACAAAACCTCTCAGTCCCCTTGACTGTAACTAGTAGATGTGGTGTTTCAAGACATGGCCTAGGGGTCAGGGAGATGTTGGACAAAGGTTGGACTTGATGATCTTGGACGTCTTTTCCAACCTAAATGATTCGATTCTATTTGAAGCACATGATAATCAGCTCAGAGCACACCCTAAGTGACTTAAATTAACTTGCTGCTGTTATTAAGGGGCAATTGTTCCTAAAGAGGAAGCATAATCAGACATTTACTGGGCATTATAGGCACATGATTGACATCACTACAAGCCAACGAGGACCCTTGAATTCAGGCCAGCTTTCTAAAGCCCTTTATGCCATTGTTTACAAAAGGTATTTGATATCATTGCTGCCTTCTCAGATGTGATCTCATCCTTGACCCCAAGTGGCACTTTTAAGAATGGCTCCCTCAGGTTTACTTTTATCAGATCATAAAGTACATCGTATTCCCTTGCCTATGAGATGTGCTAAAACTTGCATCATTTGTAACTGGAAATCCTATAAAGCTGCCTGACATTTTTTTGCCCACGAAAAATTGGAGTCAAAGCTGGAATGGATGAGAAAGAACCTTCCAAGATTAAAAAAGTGTGTGTTTGGTGGAGGGAACTATCATCTGGAGCACTTTCCCCTAAATATAGTAAGGGCTAAATTTTTTTGGTAATGACAGCAGGGCTGAATCCCTGCTTGGATTAATAAACACATGGTCCCTGACTGACTCGTCTAACTAATGTTACAAATACATGTTATATGCTATGTTAAAAATGTTCAGTTTTTCCCAGCTCTGCTCTAGATGAACTCATTTTAAGTCTATTACTGTTAAAAAAAAAAAAAGGAAGTATTTTAAAATGCAGGTAAAGTGAAATTATCGTACAAGCACATGGAAAACACCTCTCAACACTCTTCAAAACAAATATAGTGCCAAATATAGGCACTTTAACACCCAGTGTGAAGATTTCAAAGTAGAATTATGCTAATTTAACACTGGTATTTTCTAGAGAGAAACCAGCGTGGTGCACAAACACTCCAGCATCACCCCCTGCAGCATCCTAGAGGGGACTCTTGGAGTTATTCTTTATTTTGCAGATTGCAAACCAAGTATGAGGAATTAAATGACTTGCCCAAGGTCTCTGAGTGAGCCTGCTGCACAGTCAGGTTTCCACGGTCCCAGGTAAGTAGCACACCAGCAAGCAGCGTGAATCTAAACAAGCAGGCAGGTTGGAGGATGTCAAAAAAAGGGTCCAGGAAGGCTCGAGTCACAGCTGGCATGGCTTGGCATGTACCTTGAGAGGGCAGAGAGTAAGCTGAAGCTAAATATACTCCAAGTCCATGTAGACTCTGTGCTGGCAGTAGGCCAGACTGCAGCAGTAATGGCTGGGGTAGGTTTAAAGTGCTCTCCCCTGGCAGCTAGTGAGCCCTGCCTTAAATTAACCCAGCTGACTTTAGGCTGAAACAGATGATGGGCCCTCATAAACTCAATTACACCAGTTCAGCCATGAGTGGGAAAGGCTCTAGATGAAGCGTGGTGCTTGAATCTCCGCTGTCTTCCCTGCAGTGACTGTTGACAGTGACCTAAATTCTTAAATCCATCTGAAAGACAAAGCTTCTGGTTAACCTAAGCAACTTCACTTTCAAGGGCCTTTGCCCAAGATTGCTGTATAGATGATGAAAAGAGGCTTTCTGAGACCATTTCTCCACTGAATGTCAACATGTAGCAACGAATTCACTCAAGATGTTTCTGTGGATCTCTTTCCTGTTATGGTCATCCATTTATCTGGGCTCCTTTTATTACACTCTCTGATCTTTCCAACTGCAAAACCCCACAATGTTGCTTTGTTGTTGTTTAAGTCCTGATATAAAATGATGCTTATATACACCATTAACAATTCCACTACAAGCCAACCATTTAGATTTAAATTAGATAAAATAAAAACCCTGGGCCTGTAAATGTTATGTGTGTGTGTACAGATATAAATATAGTTCAACTGCTAAATTTACATGTTGAGCTTACAATTTCTATAATAAAATACTTAAGTGGTTTCAACTCCACAGTGAGATTTAAAAAAAAAAAAATCTAAGATAGAAAAAGACATCAGCACCTGACAGTATTGATTGGACACAATCAATCACCTGTACGAGTACTAAGATCAGTATCTTCATTGTGAACTGACAAGGGCCAATACAGATTTTTCCCAGAGAGAAATACCCTCAATAACACCACTTCATGCAACCATAAACTAAGCCCAAGCTTTCATTTTAAGCTGCATTTCTAATGCCTTGCACTTAAATATCAGAAAAGTCTGATAAAGAATTGCCTGAGGCTGAGCCAAAGCAGAGTAAAACACAGGGCTGGAGTCTGCCCTGTCGTGTGGAGGCTTCAGAGAGCAGTAAATGAGTTCTGGGGAATCTAATAAGAGCTAAATCCTTTGACTGCTTCTCCACCTCAGTTTTTTTCTATGCTTCTTCAGAAATTAGGCTTTCCTGAAAAGTCACCTTTGAGGCTGGTCTGTTGTAGCCAGGGCTGGACTGGTGGCAGGACTTGCTTGAGCTGAGTCCTGGTAGTTCAAGTAGAAGCTCTCCTCACTTGTCATCACAGAATATATGACCTTATTACTCCTCCCTCGGTTCTGGCACTGACTGTTAATGCTGTTTGCAGCCAGTGAAGTTTCCTCAGTGCTCCCTGCTGTTGTTTCTCCCAGCTCCTTCTGCTTTTGTTTTCCAATTGCAGCAAAAAAAATACATGAATCTCATTTTTCCACCAACACCAAGATGAACAAACTCCAGAAAACAACATGAAAGGCAGCAAAGCAGGAATCATACTTCTAGCTAAGGATACATGAAAAGTTGCAGGAATTTATCTGTATATCGATGAGACAACACCACTTGCTACTGTAGGATCTGGACGAATTAGCTAACAATCTATGGCCCTCAACAGCTCAGATTTATCTCAGATTTTACTGGCAGAGAGAACGGAGAGTCAGGGAAGCCACAGGACGAGCCCACAGTCGTGAAGAAAACAGTAGACCTAGATCTGCTGGCTCACTGCCCTGGGCGTTTAGCTTTCCACCAGCTTCCTCTAAGTGAGGGGCATTGTGGAGAGCAGGAGAACTGGGCCATTTGGGGCAGAGTAGCCCATTCTCCACCAGCAGCAAGAAGGTCATCGGGCAGGGCTGGAGAGCTGGCAGGGCTGCAGCAGCCTCCCCTCTGCCTTGGAGCAGTCCCTCTGTCAGAGCGTGAGCTCCCCTTGCTCTCGCACAGCCCTATCCAAAAGGCATTGTCTGGAAGCAATTAGAGATTTTTTTATTTTATTTTTTTGTTCCATCGTTGCCTGACAACTTCAGCAGACGCACATGTAGTCGTCCCCCTCTGCTTCTAAAGAACTTTGCTTACTGTTAACTATTTAAATGTTGAAAGTATTAAGGCTAATTGAACTCACTGCTCAGAGAACTAAGTCTGAGGTCAACTGTCATATACAGTAACACTGTTTGGGTGAAAGGACTTTGGGGTAGTTTAGAAATCTTTAGGAAAGCGCTCATGCCTGTCCACATACTTGTCAGTCCTACTTGTCACTACTAATGTTTTTTTTTTTAGGTTGGACAAACAGATGGAGCTGCTTTGAAGAACTCCTCAAGGAATGACTAGATGAACTAAATCTGGAGTTAGTGCTGAAAGTGGTGACATGAGATGCTACTCAGCTGGCCAAATTTTAAGCACCTTGCTTCAGGTGATTAATCTGGAACAGTCTTTATTGTCTATAGAGGGGCAAGGGGGGAAAAGAGGTGGAGAGAGCAAAAAAATATAGCATCTTCCATAGAGCAATTCAGATACATAACTAAATGCTGTAATTGCCTGACAGAGGCACTGTCTCCTTGTCAACTTAATGGCAAACCTAGAGAAATTATCTTCTAAACCTAGATATTATGAATATCCTCAGTGTCACACTGAGGAAGAGTCTCAGATGGTAAATGAGAAAAGGTCTCTTGACTTCAAAGATGTTATTGCTTGCTTACATCCTGCTGAGGATTCAGCCCAGTATGTTTAAAGTGCTCCTTGGCCCATGAGTGAACAAGATCATTCCGATTGCCATACTTTCTTCTGGGAGATGGAAGGAAAAGAAGTGGCTGGTGGCTGTTAATGGTGCAGCAGCAGAGGACTTGTCCCTACAGTGATCCTTGGCTGCTGTAAATGCAGAGCAGGTGACACCACATCAGGACCACACCTGTAGAGCAAAGATGTTCACGATGCTGTGGGAGCATCTCCTACATGCACAAATAAATTACTTCCCATAGCACTGAACTGGTGACTTTGAGGTTACAAGGTCTTTTGTTGCCACCCAGAAAAAGCAACCTGCTAGAAATAAACATCAGGATTTGATAATATATATAAACAGTTCATTTTATAGAAAGGTGAGTCGTCTTTAAGGTGTGCTGAGGAATGTCAGCATCCCACACATGTAGACATGCTTTGCAGTGAAAGACTGAAAAGAAGAAAAAGAGAAAAGAGAAAAGAGACCACGGCAAGGGAGACTCATTCATTCTCATCTGCCAGGTCTAAGGCCAGTAGATTGGCACTTCTCTTTTGTAGGAGGAAAGGAAGTCTGCTGGAAGCATCATGCTGGAAGGTTATAAGAGATGTGCTGCTGTTGGAGAGGTTATCATGGGATCAGAGGCAGCCAAGCTCTAAAGAAGACTGCAGTTATGGTATGTCCAAGCTGTCTTGTCGTTAAGCACCTAGCCAGTCTTATGGGAGGTGACAGGAAGCCTCCAGGTGGCAAAGTCCATGCCATAGACACACTCACATCCTATCCTGAAGACTACAGCCTTGCACAGGCTTTGCAAAGAACAACATTTGAGCTCCCACCACGCTTCGAACAACAGGCAAGAGGCTTAGATCCCCAGCAGTATTAATGGTCACGAATGACTTGGTCTTACTAGGTCATCAGTCAAACTTTGTGATCTATACAAAACAGCGAATTACTATCAAAGGTATATTAACAGTCCCAAGCAGCTTCAGGGCTCTTCTGGGGGAAAGCGAGGGTCTTGCTTTTGTCCTCCACTTAGAATGGGAATAACCTGATGACCTAAGAGGCAGAGTAATTTTTAATACCTGCTCCTTTCTCTCAGTACCTGGAGGGGTAAAGTCCTGCATGCCTCATCTCACTGGTTGTCATTATTATGTCATCCAGATCAATCATTTCAAGCTCATTGGTTTGTAAATGCAGCTTTGATCATTCGTTACACTTTGTTAGTATTTATCAGAGCCAGGACTCTGCTAATCTGAAACAGCAATACTCAAAAAACAAGGAAACCCGGGCTCCAAGAGCACTTACTTGCAAGTTAGAGGGGTAGTGTTTGGGTTTGTTTGTTTCCTAGATTACTCACTTCTAAAAATTTCCAAACTGCTGTAGGATACAGCTCTGAAAGGGAAGAGGGAAGTTTTGCTCTCTCAAGACAGGCACTATGAGAGTGAAATGCAAAGTGTCTGCTGGTTGCTGGAAGCCCAGCGCTGCTCCAGCAGATCGGAAACAGGCGCAGGAGAGGGAGTCCTCCGCTGGCAAAACCCTCTTTTATGTCAAAGTATGAGTAAGGCTCCTGGGGCTGATCCACAGAGCACTGAAGTCATTGAAACCAATAGGCCCAACTCATCAAGTGCTCCGGAGCAGGTCTCTCACCGCTTTTAACTCCTTGTATGCACTGGCTGCAGCTTCAGTTGTGTTTAGGAGCAAGTAGAAGCTGTTCGATTGCAAGCCCAGGAACCGAAAGAAGGACTGCGCTCCAAATGCTCTCCTAAGCGACGACAAGTAAAAATTCTTTAGCACCATCTAGCTAACGTTGAAGGTAACCCACATTGACACTTCTGCCTACACATCTGCTCTGCCACCGACACTCCCTGGCTTGAGCACGCAGACTTCAAAAGCTGAAGAGCTGGGCGCTGCATGCTGATGAGGAGCAGGAGAAGATGGGTTTAGCAAAGCACCCGAAAGCCAGATGGGGCACCGATTATTGGCCATGGGAAGGGCAAGAGCCAAGTTCATCAAACAATTTAAGCAGCACCTTCTTCAACAACCAGAGGAAACACAACAGCAGGACATGGGGAAGGGAGAACACCTTTTTTTGCTGAAATATCAGAGAGAAGATGGACAAGAAAAATGCTGTGGAAGCAAAACTTAATGTAGGAAGACTTGGTGAAGCAGAGCAAAGGGCTACGAAATCAATGGGAGGTGCCAAGAAAAACTTTGAGAGAATCGTCAGAGGCAGTCAATCAAAATCCTTCACAAGTTCATGTAATTTTTGCTGAAATGTTCCTGTAGAAAAAACCCCCCAATACAGTAAACAGTTCAAAACTGTCCAGTATTTTGGAATAAAAGCTGGAATTTTCCTTTTTGAAATAAATCTGTTCCTTAAGATTTTATAATGTTGTATTATTATATAAAATGTAAAAGCAAAACCTCAGAAAACTGAGTTATCAATCTGCATTGAAATTTTTCTAAAAGAAACATTTCAGAGACCTCTCTATAAACCCATTTGTTAGAAAAATCTGAAACTGATGGATCATACATTTCAGAATCAAGCCAAATATTAAAAACTCAAGAAAATTTTTTTTTTTTCCCCTCAAAGTTTAATGAAAATATTTCAAAACATTTTTTTTTCTTAAAGTTCTGATAAGAAATCGGTTAAGCTGATATTGCAACTGCCTGCAGGATAAAGCTCTAAAGAAATATTTGACTTGGGAACCTCCTTTTTTTCAAGAATTAGTAGTAAAGTATGAATTTACTTAAATTATTGTGCCATGTAGGACTGAATCATTGTCAGAAATGAGCACCTCTTCACCTTTCATGGCTTTGTCAAGGAAAAAGAATTAAAATACACAAAACCAGGAAGCATATTATTTTAGCATTGGCCCAATTATCTGTTTATATTTGGGCATTCAGAAAAATCCAACTGAATTTTATTTTCACAACCAACTAAAACAATATTGTAAATTTTGATCTTCATCTTCTGACCTAGATTAGTTAAAAACACTTACCAGGCATTCTTAATCCCCTGCCTACAACAAGTTTGTCTTTTGTGTTTGTTTTTCTCTTTTAATAAATGACCCAAACCAACCACATACCATGTTTCCACAAGTAAGGACCATGGACAAATTGATGCATTTTTATTTAAGAACTTGTACCCTGACTTTTGGACTAGAAAGACCCAATTTCAAGCCCTACACTAATTTGGGCCAATATTAAAAGCACTTTGCCTGTACAGCCTTCCACACGTGCCTGTGCTCCAAACTAGGAGATAGAAAGAGGCAGTGATATCTCTGGGCTTAGTGGCCATCTGAAAGCTGTGCATCCCCCAACCAGAGTGGGATTGGTCTAGATAAAATAGATATCATCCTATAAAGGCTGGCTGTATAGACTATACTCTGCAGAAAGGAGAGGCTCAAAGAAGGTCCACATTTTGAGGATGGGGCTTGGGTGGGGAAAGGAAGAGGGGAAGACTGCAAGGGAGCAACTATTCCACAGCAGCACAGCAAACCTATGCCAAGCCAGGTCACTAAGCTCAGAGCCACATCATGTAACATGGTCAAAAACTAGAGCAAAAGGGAATTGCACTGAGTCCTACCTACAGAGCACTGCGATGGGGATGCTGAGCTGTGCCGTGCCAAAGGAATGGGAACCAACCCTCCCACCAGGTCTCCTGGCTACCCAACAAGTGGCCACCTCCCCCTCCACTGCCCTCCGGCTCTCATGGCTTTGGAGATGACATATGTTTGGTTGGATTTGCTTATGTAAGGAATCAAGGGATGAGTTTTTGTTTGCTTTCCTTTTTTATTTGCCTGTTTGGGGTACTTCATTCTTTTATAATTCGGCTTGTACGAAATACTCTGTCAAGATGCACGCAATGGAGTTGCCTCTGAGACTCTGAGCATACGCCATTCCCACACCCATTCACACCCTGTAATAATCTTTTTATTCTACTGTAATTAACACGCAGGAATCAGCCTCTGTTTCCTTAAAATCACAAACAGCCCTACACTTAGTCTTTTGCTGTTGCTTTTGCTTTATCCGCTAATAACCCTTTCCCCTCCCTGAATTACTTTCATATACTTGCTGCCTTTCCAGCCACTACATGCTGAATTTGGACCTCCTGATTGCTTAATTAAGTCATTTTTACCTAAATACTGTGTATTTCATACTGAAAGAGTCTGCTTGTGAAATCAAGGCATACCTTCTCCAATCCAGACCCACATGTCTTGGGGAGATGGACCACTGATGTAAATACAGACCTTCAGTCATACTCATGAGATGTTCACCGAGTGTGTTGCTGGTCCTCTTATTAAATACATCCAAATTTCAGTGTAACATTTTGTCACACAATGCCAGAGTATACAGTTTTTATTCCTGTAGAAGACAGGTCATTTCCAGCAAGGCACTTACATCTCCACTTACAGAACTCACATAGGCAATTAGGAATCTCAACCTCATTGAAAGCCCAATGAAAATAAGCCAAAATTGGGATTTTTCACCTAAGTCACATAGACCATTTACAGTATTTTACAGACTTTTTCTTCAAAGAAAGGTTGCACATAGGACACTTCAGCTTGAATTTATGTCAACTTAACTCTCTCTGAAAAAAATGAGTTGCTCAACAGCAGTGGTTCAGGAGAACCCACTAATAGTAACTGGAAAGAATAAGAAATGTAAGGTTCACAAAGAAATTGGATCCAAACCCCTCCGTGGCTGGTGGGCTTCCCATTTAATATGACAGGCATTAGAGCAGGCTGATTATATCGACTGATGCTGGGCACAGAAACCGACTCTTTTGGCTTCATAAAAGCAAGTGTCTTTTTATCTGAATAATTATTATTATCGTTAAAACAAAATGTATATTTTCTCAGCTTTTTATTTACTATATAAAGTGCTTTCCACAGTAAATCAACAAATATGAGTATTCATGTCACCAAGTGCTGATGATTAAAAATAATTACTTTAATGGTAGCTGGCCTGATGCCAAACATGATTAGCTTTCGCATTTCAAGCATGATAGTAGATAATTTACATCTCCTTTCACACCAATACCAAACTACTCCTAATGGATTCTATTTTAGTTTTTATGAATTAATAGAAATTTAGTGTCCAATTCGCTATATTACAGCTACCCATTTGCTTTCAAAACCAAAGAATTGTTTCAAAAAAGGGCAGAAAGTATCCAAATCACAGGATCCATAGCCAATAAACTCAGCTTCCCTGCTGACAGCGTCCTTGCCTGTGCCCTTAGAGCTGTCAGAGGCAGAATGAGAAGAAAACTTTCTCAAATAGGCTAGAAAATCCTGTTAAGGAGGAAAACCCCATGGAGGTACCCAAGACTTCTCCGCCAGGACACATGCAGGTTGAAGCTCCTCTCTCCTGAAGCGTGAGGCAAACGTCCCACCTGCTCCAGTGGACAGGATTTTATTCTGGGGAGAGTGAAGCAAATTGGACTGTTAAAAACATCACAAGCTGTTCAAGGACCTGGTGGCTAAAAACAGGAAATATATTTACATTCCTTTAAAGTAGTTTTAAAACCAGTTGCCTTTTATCTACCCATTGGGTCTGAGTCCAGAGGCCTGAGCTCATCCTGGGGGGATAAACACTGATTTACACATGCAGGACCACACGAGCCTGCCTCAGTTCAGTCCCAGGGTGTCAAAAGCATCTGAATGCTCTTTGTGTGAGGAAAGCAAATGAATTCCCCCCCATCTAGTTTGGAAGGTTCTGCCCGTAGGAAATGTGGAAATTCAAAATCCATCAAGAAGACACAGGGTGAGTTCATGGGCAAGTGGAAAGATCAGAAGGACAGAGTCAGCTTTTAAATATGTGTGTGGATACAGGTGGGATCACTGCTTCTTAGCTGGAAAGGAGCATACAAGAACACTGAGGCAAAAAACACCAGGGACACTAATGCAGGGAAGGACTTGATAGGCATGTGAAGCAAGAGTGAAAAGATAACACCTTCCAGCTAGAAGGCTGGAAGAAGAAGAAAAGGGAGGCTGAAGCTCCCATAAGAGCAAACCTTGGTGATTTAGTTTCCCCTTCACCCTCAGATCTCCATCTCCAACAGGCTTAGCAAGGCTCCAAGCTGTGCCCGGCTGCCATCAGGAGAACAGCCCTGGTCTGAAAGGTTTAACTGCTTTTGGTGCCTACAGGAAGCTGGAACCTGTATTTTCAAAGAACAAGTTTGGAAACACTATCCAAAAAAAGCATAAACAAAAAGAAGCAAAACCAGCACCCTCTCTCTCCAGCCTATCTGACTTTCCTCAGTGCTACAAGAGATAATTTGTGATGCTCTAAGGCTGCTTCAGGGCTGCAATAATGAATCCAACCCAAGTGAATGGGTTTCACAGGACCTGTAAACATCCATTTTCTTTTGCTGGCCACTGATTAAAAGAAAATATATTTGTCAAGTTTAAGACTTCACCTTTCAGCCTACTGCTGACATAGAATATAAACACTTCTTGTGAAACCCTTCCAATTTACATTTCAATGGACCACAACCCTCATCTATACTGACATTAAAACTTCCAGCTCTGGCAGCCTCAGAAGTACAGAGCAAATGGATGTGGTGCCAGCTTCCCCACACTGCCTCCCAGCTTTCATTCCTGACCTTCTAGAGGGGCTGATGGGAAACCAGATCTTCATGTCAGGTCGATGCTTGGCTTGCATGGAGAGTCTCAACCACAGCAGCAACTAATGCTGCATGTGCTGCTGCTTTTTAATGGGTGGACAGCTGGTGCAGTTTTTCTATAAAGGTCATTCATATCACTTCTCAGAGGTTGTAGAGCAAATATTTGGAGGAGGGGAGGTGGGATGAAGAGCAGACAAAACTGGTGGGCTCTACCAGTTGGAGCGAGTTTGGAATTGCTTACTTGGAGATAAAATTCAGTATCACAACAGGAAATCCCAAGGCCCGGCCCTGTCCCCTAGACTAATTGCTGTTGGTCTGGCAGCACACTCCTGCTGCTGAGCCATCCCTTCTCTCTAGAAAGAGATCCCAACACGCTGCCCCACCCCCCTTTTTGCTCTGGCAGAAATCCGAGTGTATCCTCCACACTCGGGTTTAAAGTAAACCGCCATGTCATCGCCCCAGCACAAAAACACACAAATACCCTCCCACCTTCGCAAAGAAGCAAAACATTAAGCTTTATGGGTACAACAACTAATATAAAAAAAGCCTGACTATTTAATGCAATGTTGTGGTTGCGAATTTAACCACACAAAAGGCAGAAAATTCAAACGTACAATTCCCACAGAAACCATAACTTGGCCACGTTTCACATACATACGTCAAGGCAGAAACTTTAACAGCACATTCCCCCATCTGAATTATGGCATTTGCAGAAGAGGTACGGCTCCCCTTCTCCTCCTTCTCCCTTAGCTTTTTTTGCCTCATTTTTTCCTCATATACAAATGCTCAGTGACAACATTTATGAAAAATTAGGGGAGAGGATGCCAGGGGGAAAGGAGAGGGGAGGGTGGCTTTGGGTAAACACATACACATTGGAGGTGATTCAAAAGCAGAGCTTAAGCCTCCAAATCACTTCCAACTTCAGCTGTTTTGTGTCCAGACCCCCAGGTCCAAGTCCTTCCCTGCAGCATAGCTTAGCCTGATCACACAGCACCTAGCCCTAGACAGACCTTCCTATAACCTGACCCTGGAGAGTACTGCCCAAGTGATAACCTGCTGGGCCTCAGCTTCTTCAGTGTGGATTTGAATTTTTCCAAAGATTTACCTAAGTCTACTCAGGACAACATGTGCCTCTTTCCTGAATCAATGCTATGCAAGGAAATGAGGTGGTTTGCAGCCTGTTTAATTCATCCTTAGTGTGAACAGTTATTCTTTACAGCCCAGGCTAAGAGAGGTCAGACCTTGTACCAGCCTGGAGTAAGGATATCAGTCATGCATCTGGATTTACAGGAGGACACCTTCACTCCTCCACCACTACAGATGAAACAAGACCAATACTGCATAAAGTCACCGACTCTAAGCTTCTCTAATCAGCCTTTAGAGTAGTAACTGGTGGTGCTGTATATGGAGACAGCTAAACTTTCCTCCATCCACCAACCTTGCTGCTTAATCCTTTTGTACCTGCTCCAGAGAAGGAGCCAGAGCAAGCAATAAGCTTGCTTCTTCCTGAATCTCCAGCCACAAGGTTGGAGTAAACTTGGCTTGAGTGTCTTTACTCATACAAGCAAGTGGGCATCTGTACCCAGAGGGAAGCAGTGGATCCAGACAATGATCTAGGTTGCATGCTCACTTGGTCCTGGGCAGTCACAGAGGCCAGCATGGAATACTTTATATTTAAAGGTCTTTTCCAACCAAAATGATTCTATGATGTGCTGCACTGCATCTGTGCTGGCTCCAAGCAGCCTGTCCTGAGTGGCCTGAGCAGTCAGAAATCTGAATTTCTTGGCACTAGTGAACTTCAGCTCGTAGAGGGGAGAAAAGTAAAATAACTTCTCCATTCATTGTACAAAAATTGAGAGCGTAAAAGTAGACGAGCCATTCAGAGTCGCTGATGGCACATCCAACTCAGTATCTCATCTCCCCCAGTGGTCAGCAGTGGGTGCTTCAGGCCCAAATATAAGCAGCATGGCAATTATAGTGATCCTTCCTCTGGTATAACCTCTCAGATTCCAGCAATCAGCAGTTTGGGGACTTCCTGAGCCAGAGGTTGCATCTGGACCATCGTGTTTAATAGCTCCCAGTAGACTTCTTCTCCATGAATTTGTCTAATCCCTTCTTGAACCCATTTATACTGTTGGCTTCTACAACATCCTGTGACAAGGAGTTTCACACTACAACCGTGCACTGTGGGTGTTGGGGAAGGAGGGGGGGAGGAAAACTTCCTTTTTGCTGATTTAAACTCGCTGACTAATTATTTCAGGGAGTGCCCTCCAGTTCTACTGGCATGAACAGCAGTAAAGGTCACTCCCTGGGAATTTTCTCCCCACCATTCAGGCTGTTACCAGGTTCACCCAAGCATCACTTTTACAGGCTAACCAGTATTTCACACAGACTATTTACTATCTCTCATAACAAAGTATATATTCACCACCTTTCTCTGTGCTTTCCTGTTTTCACTGTAACCCTTCCAATACAGGCAATTTTTCCTTGACAATGGGTAGTTCTGATAACTAACCAGAGTAATTTACCCAGAAAAGTTTTGAAACCAAATTTTCTACCCTGAAAATCCAGACACAGTTCTAGAAAAAGAAAAGAAAATGTTCATTTTGCACTTTGATGGCTTCATTGACTTTAACTGAGCAACTGAGCTTTAACCAGATTTATGTCTAATCTTTGTTCAGCCATCCAAGCTCTCTTCTGTGTTCCTATGTACACCCATAATTAATAATACAATGATATATAATTATAATATAATGATATATTAACTCTTCAATAATTACTATAATTGAACTATCTTATAATATATAATTATATAATAAAATACTGTGATGATAAGACATACACACATATATACATGTAACATAACCTTGTTATACATATACATACACACATAATACAATCTATGTCTATACATTCTTCAGCTAATTATCCCACTTCATCAAAACCACTCACTAGAAAACCTGGGGGCAGACAGCACACTGCATAGTACTGTGAATTTGGGACCTTGTTTTTTGGAAATGGCAAAGAAAAGACCTGTAGTTTCAGCTCAGCAAGGGTGCAGAGAACAAGCCCAAGAAGCAGAGTGTGGAACATGTGTCAGACATAAATTTGGTCAAACTCAAGCACAGCAAGTTGTGCAGGAATATGTACACGGGTGTGATGAAGCTCCTGGTGTACGCATATTTTTAAGATCTGCAAAAGGACTATGAAGCCTTTCCTTGAGCTCATTAGAGAGATTTGTTCTTCATCCCACCTCCTCTGCAGTCAGTTTAAGAAGGTCCAGCCCATGCTCTCATTTCCCACAGGATTCAGCAGCAGCAAGAGAGGTCCTGTTCAATGCCAGCTGACATGAGCCCCCTCCAATTCCACAACAACAGTTCCTGTGGCTCTGCGCAAGCAGAGGTCCAGAGGTAACCAAAGCCCAACACCTCATTTTAGTCCTAACACCCAGGAAAAGTTTTAAGGGAATATGACCCAGTTAGGTGAGGTTTACCAATATACATCCTTTCTGGGGACAGCATGCGGGTCAGAGGGGAAAGTGGGCAATCCATGGGAAAAGGGGAGGAAGACCAGAAACCAGCCATAAAGGTTTAATCAAAGAACAAGTCAACGCGCCTTTGTCTTGTGTACCACAGTCATTACCTCCTCTTGCCCAGCACCACCATCTTCACTGACCTGACAGTGATCGTTTGGATCCTGACTCAAGTGAACAAGACAGTAAGACACTGGCAATAGTCCCCTCTTCACCAGCTTTGTTGAAATCCTGCAACACTGGCAGCACTGGTCTCACATTGCTGCTTCTCACATTGCTCCCTCCTGCCTTTCCCCTCCTCACCCACCCTATTCCTGCTCTTCTTTGACCCAACTTCTGCTGTCCTTTGATAAAGATTTCACCACACCAGGCAAGACTCCATCTTTTGCAAGGCTTCTCTGATCAGAAACAAAACACAGAGTAAGAAAAGTTATCTTAAACTATCCAGCAGAGTTGAGTTTGCCAGGTCTCAGGGCAGCTGGCAGGACTGTAGCAGCCAGCGAGTGAAAGAAAACAGCTTCTGTCTCTGGTGCTGACTATTCCCGGATCTTTTCTTTCCCCTTCCCTGTGTGTTTGCTTTGTCATCAAAGAAAAAGGCTTGAACTTTAGCTGCAAGAACACAAATAGCAACTCCAGCCTACCTCAACTAACCGTGTTTCTTTTCTCCCCCAAAGAATATTCATCCTATTTATTTAAAGTCATTTTAAAAGACTTTCAAGCTAAAAGGGAGTTTGTAAAAATTCTTTGCAGTGAAAGAAAATCATACTAAAGGGAAAGCAGGACTTTATATTTACCACATCTAGTGCTTTAATTAATTTTCCTTCTTTCCCCATCCATATTTTTAACAAAAGTTTAACAAAGCCAGGTTGCAGTGATGGCTGCTGCTGTGGGATGAGCCATGCTGAAACCTGCCTTCAGCCCCTGAAACATTTTAACTCTTCAGTACAAATATTCTGACAGGGCCAAGTTAACTCCTCTGATTCAGGGTCCGTGTTTTCTATCAGAATGATGACAACGGACAAGCAAGGTGGGTTCTGGCAGAGGCAGAGGTGTGTGTGCTGGACCTTGCTCTCCTGTGTGCTCCTGGCAGCGCTGTGGGGTTTGCTGGAGGAAGGAGCTGATGTTAAATGTAAAAATGTGCAGTGCTCTGGACCCAGATTTTACAAAAGGAGAGAACCTAAAGGATACCATGAAGCCAAAATTAGAAGCCTCTTCATTTGGTAAAGACAAGGAGCAATAGTTCAATATTGGTCAATAGAAGTTTTAAGAACCAGTTACTACCTGCCAGCAATTAAAAGGTTTGAAGATAATAAGATCTACTTAACCAAATACCACACCAAATGACAACACCATACACCCACGTTACCATGGACGTACCTACATGCAAGTGTGGAAATAAACATTTAAGAGCAATTAAATCTTAGTCAGATGCCTAGAAATAAAGAAATGTGATTTGTGATGTTCTCACAGACAGCATCTGACCAAAAGTTATGGAGCCTGATCCCAAGCTGCTGGGCTCCTCTTTAACACTTCATTGCCTTGGTTCACTCTGTTCTCTGGAACAAATAAATACACACAGATGTCTCTAAATATATTTATACGTGTATGTATTAAATACAAACATCTATTTTCCCTGGAAGTATTTTATGAGAGCTAGTTAATGTCTACAAATCATAAAGGAGACTGAAAGGCACTCTGTATACCAACTGTATCACTCTGATTGCTCTTAACAGTCACTTACACAGTACCAAGCAAGAGAAATGCAAAAATGGGAAAATTCCCCACTTGGTGTAAAATAAGAGACTGAGACACTCCATGGATCAGACAGCTGAGGATCTCTTCACCAGTACCTGGCCCCTTGCTTGCCCACAGCTCGTGTTTTGGCTGGGTACAGGTGAAATGAAGCAGTGATGAGCACACCAACCCAGCTCACAGCCTGAGGAGTAATGCAAAGGCAGCTTGTGCTGCTGCATGAGGCTGCAGGATCTGGTGGTCCACAAGCAGATGTGCTGCCCACATGGTTATGGGAGTGGCAGAGCGTGTGTTGGGCAAACAGAGCAGTGCAGCCCTGCCAGATGGTTTCTAAAAAGGATTGCAGGCAAAATCTCCACACTTCTGTTGAGAGTTTTCCAGCTGGGCCAGAAACATCTGCACATTTTGTGCTGTCCTGCCTTGCATATTTGGCTTAAGGGCATTTCGACTTTTGTGGACCCATCAAACTGACAGACTGTGGAAGACAGCCACCATATCCCATGCTGGGGAGGGACTTCCAGAAACCACCCCACACATCCTGGCCCTTTGAGGCAGGAACAGCCATTCTTAGGTCCCTTTTGACACAGGTTTGTCTACCCTATTCTTAAGGGTGTTCAGTGACAGACACTTACTGGACTTCCCAGGCAATCTGGTCCAGGGTTTCACCAACCTGCTTAAGGAAGTCCTTTCTACTGCCTAACACTATCTTTTTTCTCAGGGGGTGGGGGGCAGAAGAGCAAACAGTCTACCCAGCCTTCATTAGCAGACATGTTCTTCGCTGTCTTCTTGGTTGACCTTGTCTACTAAGACATACTGAGAGATAATAATAATAATAATTAGCACTTATATAGCACTTAATCCTCAAAGCACTTTACAAACATTAGCTAATTAACTAAAAGGCAGATTATATATGTGTCTGTACATATAAATAAATAAATATAGAAGATCTGGGAAGTCTGCCATGTTCGTTCTTGCAGAAGAAAGGTCTTGCAAACTGCCTGCACCACACAAATCTTACTGCTTTCAGTAACACATCATGCCAGCCTGCAGTTTAGCTCATAAGTGTGTTCTCTGTCGTCCATGTAGACCTGCAGAGTAGGGAAATTTCTTTAGGACAGCCCTGAGATGGTATTAATTAAGCATTCTGGCTTAATTTAATATACAATAGGCTTATTTTCCAACATGAGGAGTTGCTAATGACTGTAAATAGTTGCATTATCATTGCTAGCCACTTTAAATAATTGCTAGATACCAATTAAACTAGCAGGAAAAGAAACAAGGTCAGGGAAACGGCAGCATTTTCAATCTCCAACCATCCTGCACAAATGTAAACACACAAATACCCTGTGTGTTTTGTTTTCTTTTCCTCTCAACCCAAATCTCACACAATCTTATGGAGAAGCTCCTTTTGGGAATGAGCACATGACAAGCCAGGGGCTACATTTGTCACCCTTGAGAACTGTAGCAGTGGGCCCAAAGCTTGTGGCCAATGGGAGGTCAAGCCCTGCACAAAGATCTTGAGCTGGGACCAGCCTGAAGGGCAGACTGTATGAAATACCACATTCAGTATCTCCTCATGTTATTATCTACTTACCTGTACTTTACACTTTGACATAATTATGGGCTGTCCCAGAGACATGAAGCTCAATGTCAGTGAGCAATGCTCACCATGCTGGCAGTTTTGGCTTCTTCCATCCATCTCATGGATGGCCTGATCAGCTAGATGGAGTTGGCAACAGCCTTTTGTACTTGCCCTCATCTTTCCTTTCACCACTCCCTCTTTTGTGCCTTCTAACATTATGACTGATCTCAAGATCCAGACCTGTTCCAGACTACCAGCCTGTGGCAGCGGACTTGGGCAATGAGACTCCAACAAGATGAAAAAAACTGCAGTGAAATAAAGAATGAAAATGCATGAAATGTAAATGAAAGGCCACCTTGCTAGCTTGTGGGCAAGGTGGTTGTGATACACTGAGATAAAATCCATGCTTCACATAACTCCCTTAGGAAAAAAAAAAATCCTCTATAAAAATCAAATTAAAAATGCTGTTCTCCTTGTACTTTGTGTACGTGAAATGTGCCTTGGCTGTAAATGTTGGCTGTGAAATCCTCCCTGGTCTCAGCTTTTACCTCCCACTGGCACAAGTACACATGTGTACATGCAGTGGACACAAGATGCCACACATACCTACACTCATGTCAAAGCAAGAAGATTTAAACCCCTGTGAGAGAAAAAGCAAAGACCTCTACCCTCTTCTTATGGCCTCTCCAGATCCTTTTGTGGAGTGGCATGAGCCAGGTCCAGTTTTCCTACAGAAAGGCCTTAGAGTCTGTGCAACATCTGTTCCAACACCCTGGATCCCTTTCTTCAGACAGAAGATCTCTGCCTTGCAAACCACTTCTTACTATGAATTCTCTTTAAAGCTGCAAAACCAAAGCAAACAAACAAAAAAACCCAAACACCAAACAAAAAAACAGATGTAAAAAACTGACGAGCAAGAGCTGAACATGCACCTATCTTCAAGTGAACTACAGCTCCTCCTGCAACAGGGTAAGTATTATACATGGTTACACCACTACAAATCCACACTGTAACCCCCAGATTTGTGTCATGACACCTGACAGCAGTAATAGGACTTGTTAAATTGCAAGGGGGAACAAGAACTCGTTTCCAATTGCACAGGTATAACACCCACGGAAGGCAAAGGGAATTGTACCAGGCAGCTAAGAAGATAATTTAAAGCTTTATGTTTTAATTTATTCTCTTTTAAGAAAGGACTCAGACTTGAATATGAGCCTGAAATGTGCTTGCTGAACACCTGAAATATTCCTACCACCAAAACAAAAGCAGCGCTTGTGTCGGGTTTTATTTTATTGTATTTATTTTTCCTAGTTGAAGTTGAGTCCCTCCCTCTCTGGATGCAGCTGGACCATCTCTGCCAGAGGACATCCCTGGGGCTCAGAAAAACACTTCTAAAGAGCTTTTTTTTTTTTTGCATTTGGAATGCAGTAGATTATATCAAGTGTCAGATATTTTCAAAACCTTTCCCAAGGGACAGCACTCCTATCAAATTCTTCACACATACACTGCTTCACTTTCCTCATGCCGAGAGTTGTGCTGTCCACAGACCCGCTGGTGTTATCGCAGGAATAGGTATCAAGGTTTGAGCTGAAGTGCACTTGCTGCAAATTGCACCAGCAGCTCCTAGTGCCTTTCAGGACTATGCACAAGAGAAAGTAAGCTGTATTAAAATACATGAATCCATAGGATACCAACTCTTTCATTTCTGTGAATGCATAAGTTAAGGGACTTTCATAGTTGTCGAAATTACTAATTTAGAGGCTGACAGATCTTTCCAAAAACAATGAGAAAAACTATTCCTTTCCTTCTGGCGTGGTGTTCACATAATAGAGTTTTGATATCTGCACGTTTCCTCAGAATTAACACACTCAGCAGATGCCCAGACGGAAAAGAAAGAATTTTGTTCACAAACGAGCACGCTTTACAAATGGTGCACCAAAATTAGAAAACTAAATCCATCTACATGTACTCAGACTTATTATGGTGTATGCACATATTTGAAAACATCTGTGTATAAGTTTATTACACGAAACCCTGGAGAAGTCATCTGGTATGTCCCTGAGGTCTTCAGATGCATTGTTTGCTGAGCCCATGAAATGAAACTTGCAGATTCACAGGCCTTGCTAAGCAGCACTTCCAACCTCTGAAGTGCCTCTGTGAAACTAAGGCAGATGTGGGACTCCAGCAAGGCTGAGAAAAGCTGGAAATGGGAGTGCTCAGAGAGCACCTTTAAAGTTTCATCTTGTTTTTCCTTCAGTAGGAGATTATGTTCTCATTTTGTGGGGTGCTCAGAGTCACCACAGTCTCCATTAATCTGTAAGTGAGGTGAAGAGACAGTTGATAAGTGAGAAAAGAAGAGTAAAGGATAAACCAACATATCTGAAGACATTCTACTGATGTGCCAACACCATATTCCGTCTTTCTATCATTCACCTTGTTGGAGGGGTGGCTCAGCCCTTGCAGGGAGCAGGGAGGAGCCCTCCCTTGCCCTGGGGCAGTGCCTGAGCAGGGACAGGTGCAGACGTGGTCCTCGCGTGTTCAAACCCAGGGGAGAGCACACAATAGAGGGTGTCACTTCTGCAGCCATGCGAGGCCTTGGCCTCGGTAGGAAGAGGACTCACCACCACATTAAACTCCTGCTTTGCGTGTTCCCACAAGCCAGAGAAACACCCCACCTGCCCCTGGCAGGGAGATGATGTGTTCAGAGATAAATACTCACCCTGCCCACAGGCCTTCAAACACCCACGGGCTCCCGGGCTCTGCCCACACCTAATCCTCCCTTTCTGCAATTCCCTTGAAATCGGGCATTAACTAACTTTCTTTCCACCTGTCACAAGCCCCAGGAAATCCCAGGCTGAACTCACTCCACCCAGCCAGCCCTCGCATGAAAAGGTTACGAGCATACGGCAGCCTCAACCTTCAGAAAACACTTGAAAACCAGAATTCAGCAACGTATACACAGGAGAGCTTCTCCCAAAAGATACGAGTCCTCTCTGTACCATATGAACTATTCCATGTGCTATTTATGTATAAAAATGAAAGGCAATCAAAAAAAAAGACTGTTTTATGTCACGCAGCAAGCAATAGCACGCCTACATAACCCAACTCTTTGGAGTAAGGGTCTTTGCACACCAGTCTATCGTTCCTTTGACTCCGACAAAGTGGAATAAAATCTATTTCAAATATATTATTTGATGAAAGCAGATGTCAGCAGATACTGCCTATGTAATTGATATTTGATTTATTCAAGATTTATGCATGCTGTGCCTTAGATTTATTAATGATAATCCCCTGCTCTTGTGTTTAATATAGTGGAACCAAAACATAATTTGCTGGGATCAGTCAGAAATGCATCAAAGTGATTAACTCTACATGCAAACCATTATCCAGTGACATCCCTACTGTGCATAGTGCAAAAGGAGGCAATAATACAGTAATTGGCTTCACTTAAGCAAGTCAGATATTTGCTGTGATTGCTGGTAAGATTTGGTCCCTTTAATCTCAATGGCACTACTTCCTCACATCCCCCATCTTCCTTTGGTGCGTTCCTGCTCTTAAAAGAGTCAGAAACTTAAAAATAATAATAATAAAATAATCCTAAAATTGGCGCAACCAAAACCCCTCCAACAACCTGGCAATTTAACATGAGGAACTCATCAGAATCACAGTCAGCAGAGCAATGAAACACAGTTCTGTTCCTGAAAGCAGCTGAGAGGGTCTCTCCCTCCTCCATGAACATATTTGCAGATTGATGGTATCCATCTCCTTGCAGTGATGTGATGAGGCAGAGGGACTCTATAACCAGCAGGATGCATTTTCTGTGCCCAAGGAGTGAGGAGGAGATCTAAGTCTTCCCTGGGGCCCCTGGTGCCCTGTTACCAGGAGGGGAAGCACACCCTGAGGAAAGGCTGGTAGGGAGCTGGATAGGGAGCAGCATAGCAAGAACAGCTTGAAAAGAGTTCAAAAGAGGGATTAAGCTGAATGGGGAGGAGAGATGGGGACTCTATGAGTAGTCACTGAGGTTGAAAAGGCATCTCCTCCTCTTTAGCTCCTCCTCACTGAAGGGTGCTAGTCCCTTACCCGGGGAAGGGAGTAAGGAGTCCCTTAGTTCTTGGGGCTGAGGATGGAGACTCAAATGAAGAGGCAGAGAGAAAAAAAAGGCACAAAAAGTCCCAGACCATGTGGGAAGCAGGAGGAAAGATGCTAGAAAAAGGCAGCCTGTCTCCTGTGAATTTTCTCACTGACAGACGAATCATGACAGACAAAGACTCCATTTAGTCTAATTAATTTGTTCCACTCTTGAACAATACAATTTCAGTTACACGTCCTACGAGCTGTTACATTTCCAGGCAGATTCATTGCCACTGCAAGAGCAGCCACGTGTTTCCGTGCTGTGGAACTAAATCTTCTAGCTCCTGGACCAGCACAGTCACTCTGCTCTTGATGACTTGCTGATCTACAGGACAGGCGAGATTCTCTTTTGCAAAACCCAGAAACCACCTTTCCACCTGAGTCACTTGGGCACTGAAAGCAGCTCAGAGAAGTTAAATCTTATTAATCTCAAGCACTAATCCTGGGAACAGGTCAAATAAACAGATATTGAATGTAACTCCAATTTGTATGCGTGCTCTTCCACCCTTCCCAGAACAAAGCAACTCCACAAGAGCCCAACCAGTATGTGGCTTGCAGCTTCTCCTCATCCACACTCAGGTCTTCAATGGCTGCAGTGTTTTTCAGAGGCTGTGCTCAGATTAAAACTTGGGCTAAATAGGATGGCCAGAGCAAGAAACAGCCCTCTAAATTCAGAGAGATCTGGCTTTTGCAGAAGAGCTCTGACACGACAAAAACCAACCAAACAAAAGCCTCCTTATCTCTGTAACTGCTGCTCCTGAAGCTGTTCTGTGACCAGTGCTGCCCTAACAAACACTAAATGGGGTGCTCTGGCATTCAGGCTAATCTGAAAGTATTCTTCTCAAGAGCAAACCATAACCAAGGAGAAGTTTTAAAATGGGATGCTTAAACACTCCATCATTATCATTTACAGAAAGAACATGTGATTAACATGATTTTCTCTTTCCTTCCACCTAAAATAACAAAACATAACAAAAAAAAAGAGTCCTCTCATTTCTGCTAGATACAACGTGATGTGTTGTGATCCAGACTTCCCTCACTAAGAAAGGTTTTATTTGGGCCAACATCCTGTGTTGAGGGTGCTGGCTGAAGAACATGGTGCATGCAAGCCACAACAAATTTGACAGAAAATAGAGTTGCAACAGTGAGAACCGGGCACTGGGCCTGCCTTGCCTCAAAGAAGCTTTGTGATCTGCCAGCTAGAAAAGAAGGATCCCCTGCACGGCTTGTTAGAGCAGATACTGAGAGGAGGGACAAGCCAGAGCTGTGCAAGAAAGAGGAAATGCTCTTCTCTTAATCTCTCATCTCCTTGCCTTCCAAGAAGAGGAGAGAGCCAGGAAGCACCAAAATCAAGTAAGTCCAAGCCAGAAGAAAAAAAAAAAAAGAAGAGATGGGCTACTTTATTCACAAAGAAAAGAAATTCTAGGTTTAGAATAATTACTCTTGTTCTTTTTTCTTCCCCTCCTACTGAAACAAGCCAGCCCCCTGCCCATGGCTTCCACTCCCTTGGTACAGGGTTAGAGGACAGTCTCTGCTCGCCCAGCATATGCCTCAATGCACCAGTATTCATGGGCTTCCCTTTGCTGCAACCAGTTCTCGACAGTACAAGAGACTCCTCTTCTCATGGGCTGTATAATTCTCACAGTACAGAGTTTATGCTCTAAACAACTTCAGCAAGTCTTTCTCTTATCAGCCTGGCTACTTAAAAAAGTTACCCTGCACTTCAAAATGATGCAGCTGACAAGCTGAGAAGATGGCATCAATCCTGTCTGCTAGGAAGGGTCTGCAATTCCCTGGTGAATTTATCTTTGAACAAAATGAAGAAAAACTGATAGCTTCAATTATGAAGGGAATTCATATCACAGGCAATTTAAAAAAAAATAAAAATCTTCATTAATATACTTTTCCAGATTGAGAATAATCACAGCCATCTGGAGATCAAATTATAAAATGGAGACTTGTGCAGTAAGAAGGAATCTTGTCACTCAAACCTTGTACAAGTTCATCCTTTAAAAAGATTGCTAACTTTGATTTTATAATGCTCTGTTTCATCCTTCTTCTGGAGTGCTTTATCCTTAATTAAAGCTGTTCCAGAACATTCCTGGTGTGCCTGTGGAACAACTGAGACAGCAGTAGCTCCCGATCGTGTCCTTTCAGCCCTGTCATAGGCTGCCAAGATACTAATGGAAGCAAGTGAGAGAGTTATCAGGAGCAGCACAAGATCCAATAGAGGAAACGAGAGCACTGGGAGGAAAGGAAATACCAAGATGCAGACAAGCTGCTCGCCTACTCTTCCCCATGGATTCAGAAAAGCGCCAGAGACAGCTGCTGCCCTCCAAACCCAACAAGCTCCAGATGGGCCTCCCCTCCCCAGAAGGCTAAATCCAGAGAACAAACCTCACAGAGCAGCTGTAGACACTGCCAAGATAGAGGCTTCTGGACACAGAAACATCCTCCAGCTCTGCCCAGCCTTCCCCTCCACAAAGCTGTTTGATTGCAGCCTCCCTCCACCTCCACTTTATGCCTTCCCTTCTGCTCTCTCCCCTGTTTCTTTGTCCCTTGTAGATGAACTGACCTCCTTGTCACAAAATCTAGCTTGTTTCCCTGCACTGGGCCATTAAGAAAGCCTCGTGCTGTTCCATGAGGACATCTTCTACCCATCCTGACTGTGCTCTCTTTTCTCTTTCCTCTGGAAGCTCTTAGACAAGAGCCACCTATGGCTCCATGTTCATGTAGTGATGGACATTCGTGTTGACCTCAAATGTCCTACAGTAATAAACACAATTCATGACAATTCCCACTTCCAAAGCTCAATGAAATAACCTTTGCATTTTAATAATAGTGATTATTACCTTTAGAACACAAACCAAGAAAAATTCAAGCCATATTGTACCTAATCTCATCCAAAATGACCAAGCTTCACTGTCCTTTGCTAGACTGTGAGGAACTACTAAGAAAAAGTTCTGCCATGTATTCTGCAGACACTAAAGAGCTTCCCTCACCCAAATTTTAATGAGGAGCTTTGCCCAAGGAAAAAGGAAGAGCAGCCCCCTGGCCTCCACAGACTCATCTGGTGGCAAGCAAAGTGGAGGAAGGCTTATTAGGAGGCAGCTGGGATTGTCCCATACCATTAGCAGTGCTCCTCAAGGAGCTGCAGCACACACCTTCCCATGGCATTTGCATCCTCACCAGTGGAAACAACCATGTCTGCCGCCGTTTAATGCACACCCTCAGGATCAAACACCTGGCACAGCCCCTGCCCTGCTTTAAACTCATGATTTGGGCCAGCGTGAACAGGAGAGGAACATAAAGAATCATCCAGCTCAAACGGTTCATCTCAGTCAACACTGAGGGCTTAACACTCCCCACTGGCAGTCCAACTGAGTTGTAGGAATGGGAATTCTGGACCACACCACCACTTCTGTCTCCAGTAATAGCCATACACAGAAACCTTCAGAAGAGTGTAAGGACAGGAAAGCATACGTGATCACATCCTGTAATGCTGCCCTGACCTGCAGCCTTGGCTCAGGACATAAATAGGAAGTGACTTTTCTACAAGCAGTGGAGTCACCCAGAGGTACTGCATCCTCACAGTGGCAGGAGAAGAGGATGAGGGCTTTACAAAATTGCTAGCACCTTGCTCAGGGTCATGGTGACAAACCGTAGAGGCTGGATTTTACCCCTTTATGTCCAGGCAATGAAGTGAAAGACCTGGCAGGCTCTGTTAATGCCATTAAGTACACAGGCTTTCAGGGTGGGTTGTCTTTCCCCTGAAGAAAGAGAGCACTGTGAACCAACCCCTACAAAGCACCCTGAACTGTCAAGTAAGTACAAGTTAAGGTTAAACTTAACAAAAAAGAATAGGGTACTGACAGAGTCCAAAAGAAAGTATCACGTCTAAAATGAAAGATGAAAAGAACCCCAAGTTGCAGAAAGAAGAACTCACCCCCAATACAGACAAGAAACCAAGGTTGCCAGTCTCTCGTATCTCAGAATCATAGGACAGTCATCCAGAAATCATGAGAAAAGCTGAGGAAGAGTGATATACTAAAAATAATCTATCAGAGAATACTAGGTTGGAAGGGACTTCAAGGATCATCTGGTCCAATAATTCTTGGGAAAAGCCCAGTTATCTACTTTAAAACCCTTTTATATGCCTTCATGGGTGTGACACTCTCTAATGGCCACATTTTCATGGTCTTTACCACAGCCACGAGGACCAGCTCATTAAGGGAAATCTAAGGATTTTCCTTGAACACATGCCTCATTTGAATTGAGAGATCAAGGAAGACAAAAGCAAATGCAAACCATCAAGTATCAGCAGATTCATGGTTAAAAAAGAAGGATGAGCTGACAATGAGGACAGAAGCTCAGTTCATTAGGGAACTTCTGATATAAAACGCAAGAAGTTTTTCTCAAGAAAACCAGGAAAATAACATCTTAAATCAAATTATATATTAGCTTGGTATGTAAAAAGAGATGCTTTTATTTAAGAAGTACTTAAGGTGTATAAATAGTTAATCATACAGGTATCTCACACACATAAGCAGCATTAATTCCCCACCACCACTTCTGCTCTATGACCAATATTGTTACCACTGGGGTAAATATCACCCTGGCAAAACCCCTTCCTTCACTACATACCACGTGAGGTTTGGACACACAGAAGTACCTCTCATCTCTGAAGCCATCTAAAACCATGGTCCTTTTTAAAACTCCATGCAAACCTAAAGCAAGAAATGGGCTAGCAGAACTTGCACCCCACCAGTGAGACAGCTTTGCATTCATCAGCTGGAATTTCCATTCTCTTCATGGCTTTTAGATGAGTTGAGGTAGGACACTTGGCCAGTGGGGAAGGATTAAAAGTTGGTAAATGCTAATCTGTTAAATTCATCCCTGAGCTCATTCCTGAGTCACAATTATAATCTCTAGGAAGTTGTCCCAGTTTCAAAACACACCAGGACAAAATATGAAATACCATTTTCAGTCATAATCCAGCTTTGACAGCCCTCTAAATTGAGTTTGCCAGAGGAAACCACCTCTCTGTCTGCCTTTGTTCTCTACTTGCTGCTCAGCACACCTGTTTCCAGCTGAGCCAGGTCTCTCTGTTCATCTCATTTGTACCATTCAGTTCTGAGTGTTTTCCAAGCACGTTACCCCCTACACTACCCATCTCTCCAAATCCAACAGGAGGTGAGCAGCTCTTTGCTTGCAGGAGACCCTACAAACACTGCACAAAACATTATTTCTTTCTACAGGAAGGAATGGTGGCTTTGAAACCCTTTTCACATCTTTACCCTGTGAATGGGGCCCTAGAAAAAGAGGGTAGATTTAGATTAGAAATTAGGAGGAAATTCTTCACTCTGCCCAGGGGGGTTGTGGATGCTCCATCTCTGGAGGTGTTCAAGGCCAGGTTGGATCGAGCCTTGAGCAACCTGGTCTAGTGGGAGGTGTCCCTGCCATGGCAGGGGGGTTGGAACTAGATGAGCTTTGGGGTTCCTTCCAATCCAAACCATTCTATGATATGATATGATATGATTTCATGACTTCCTGGCCTGACCCTATACCTTCTTCTATAAGCAGGCCAGTAGGTAAGGGACAGGAGGACAAGTCAATGAGCTACATGGGGAAGGAAAAGGGGCCACACTGCACTGCATGGACTGCTGCTAATGAGCAGGACTAGCCCCTGCAATAAATCCATATCTAAAAGCCGCACATCTGAATAAGAACATTTTAGGGATATGAGAGTGTTAACAGGACAGAATGTTGATGATTTAAGACAGTGAGTGTCTCTTCTGAGCCAAGTGTCCCTACCTTGGCAGAGAGATGATGGTATGCTAGAAGTATTAAGCTAGCAAACTCCTTGGAGATACATAGGTGCAAGTAAAAACAGAATTTGAATCCCTGTCTTCAGCATAAGTCATCAAACAGATCCTCCTAAACAGCAGCCAAATATATATCCGCATCTACTGTTGTAGGTGTTAATGGAACAGCTCCCAAATATGAATGCTGAAATAACATCCTGATCTCCTGTAACCAGAGCTAAGAGGATTTGCCATTGATATACCAGCTCTGAGCTGGATTTACTTCAAAATTCTCCAAAGCCCCTGCGATGGCATAAAGCACGTTTTTGTGTCGAAGGAATCCAGATGAGCACTCCACATGGGGCACTGGGTGATATGTAATGAATTCCACATTCTGGTTTTGTCCCCGGAGAAGGCTCCCACAGACTCCACAATGGAACAAGAGGTTTATTGAACGGGACAATGCGAGAGGAAATCTATTTTACAACTTTAAGTGAGCTTCTGTCTGCAGAGGATGAGCATAATTTGTTGCTGAAAAGAAAACTAATATAAGCAAAAAGGTCTAAATATAAAAGGAACAAAATTTCTTCTTTCCTAGCTAAAAAAACCCCCAACATGTATTTGTTGTATGTGTGCTCATCCCTACACACATATATATGTAGCATGTACACAGAGATATTATGTATAAGCACTCTCCAAACACAAAGGAGCTAAAAACAACATAATCCTGTCTTCTGGAAGTTCTTGGTACGGAAACAGTAATTAGATCATTCTACATTTGAATGTAGTACAGTTAATCAGAGCTTTCCCAGGGGCATTTTAGAATTAGAAGGAACACTATTAAGGAATACAAATGTTTTATTTCCTAAACTGCCAATAAAAGGACACGATCAACTTTAAAAAAAATGTAATGGAAATAGGTTGCTTAAAAAAAAATAAAAAAACCCCAGACCAATTCACTTCAATGTCATGAACTTAAATAGGATGTTGTTGTGCCAGGGAATTAATTGGATTGTAAATAAAAGTGAAACTGATCAGTAAGTTTTTATTGCTTGCGATGAGTGACATGCAAGGAGTGTACAAAGAGCATAAATGATGAAAGTTGAATTTGTTCTGAAAAATTCTTTCAGTTTGAATAATCTGCAGGGTATTAATGGCACTGGTAAGAATTTTTATTATAAACATATGAGGACAGTGTGAATCAGGAATAATTCTATTTAAATCAATGGGATTGCACTGAGGGGACATTTTTGAGGGCTGCAGAATGGAAATAACTGAGATCTACATACCCTTTTGGTGAGAGCAGAATCAGGCCCATGGTTTTCTTTTCGTTTTTCCTCCTTGTTCTGTGCTTTTACAGAAAACTCTTTTCTCGAGCAGCAGCTCCTCTAGATTTACATCTGGGTGCTCATGTTTGACTGTGGTGACAACATCCCTTTGAACTAAACCAATCACAGCTACCAACCAAGCCAGCATTGCTGAAATGCAGGACTCACTGAGCTGAAGAAAGCCAAAGAAATACAAAACAACACAATCTCCAAGCTTGAAAAGAGGTGACTGAGGTGAGACAGAGCATTCGGAGATGTGAAGGACTAGAGGCAGTATCTCCTGAGAGATCACAAAATAGGAGAACCAGAATGAGAAGCTACACCATCATTTTGTATTTTGACCAGGATCTTGTGCCTCCTTTTTCAAGGAGCAGCAAAGAGGAGATGCTCAGGAGGACTACTTGCATGGCCAAAGCACTGGAGATTATACATGATGAATGGAGGTGAAGGCCAAGGACTCACACTTTTCCTCATTAGCCCACACTAACCACGAGAAAGAGAAAGCCCTGCCAGCTTCAGATGCTAAAGAATGGAGGTGGAAGCCCTGGGTGATTAGTCTCCTAACTCAGCCACAGTAGTTCAAGGATGTAAATACAGATTTTCCTCTCTTCTTGCATCTCCCTGCTATCTAGAGACTTAAAAGGGCTCATGCAACCTGCATATAGTATTATGAATACCCAAGGCAGATGAATTTAAGTTAGCTTGAGTACAGCTATAGAGCACCACTGCACAATACAAGTGTGATTGCTATCTGAAACGTGCTGAGGTAGAAGACAACATGGATAACAATAGTACAAAGCTGTGATTTTACTTAGGCTTGGAATAAGCACCAAACTTGTAACTAGCAGAGCACTTATATCCTGGGATTATCCTCTACGAGGAGCCACAGCAGTGTCTTACTGCCCTGTGCTCCTGAGAACTTCCTTCAACATCATGGTATCATAGAATCGATTTGTTTGGAAGAGACAAAGATCACCAAGATCATCGCCTCCAACCCAGCACTACCAGGTCATCACTAAGCCATGTCCCTAAGGACCACCTCTACACATCTTTCAATTACCTCCAGGGATGGTGAGTCAACCACTTCACTGGGCAACCTGTTCCAGGGCATGACAACCCTTTCTGTGTAGAATTTTTTTTTAATATCCAACCTAAACCTCCCCTGGTGCAATTACTTCTCTCTCTTTCTCTTGCTGCAGACCTGTGTTTCCACATACCAGCTGCACATGGTCCATTAGAAGGCTCCAAGGCGACCTTATTATGGCCTTCCAGTATCTGAAGGGGGCCTACAAGAAAGCTGGCGAGGGACATTTTAGGATGTTGGGTAATGATAGGACTAGGGCGAATTGGTCAAAACTAGAGGTGGGTAGATTCAAATTGGACGTTAGGAAGAAGCTCTTCACCATTAGGGTCGTGAGACACTGGAACAGGTTGCCCAGGGAGGAGGTGGAAGCCCCATCCCTGGAAATTTTTAAGGCCAGGTTGGATGGGACTCTGAGTAACCTGATCTAGTGGGAGGTGTCCCTGCCCATGGCAGGGGGGGTTGGAACTAGATGATCTTCAAGGTCCCTTCCAACCTTGACAATTCTATGTTCTATGATTATAGGGCCATCCTGTGCAGCCAAAAAAAGGTTTTAGGAGATCTGTAATGGTGTGCTTCTGGAACTAAGACTTAATTTGTTTATCCCACATCTTAGAGAGTGAAATAGATCAAGGAAAAGCAAAGCAGAGACAGAGCACATGCGCAAAGGAGATGGACTCCTGTAGAATAACATAGCATACTAATTCATTCTGATATTGCTATTTAGTACCTGCAAAGTCTACCATTATGCATTATTAAATTCATGTATTATTGAATCACAATCCTTGTTGCCTGGTAAGAAATGTGGATGATTTCTTAGCTTAAATTAAAGGACTACTTCCCTTATTTGAATAAAACTGCATTACTGGCTGCCTCGCATGGTAATCAGAAAACTGCATTAGGCAGGTAGTACTGTATGAATTAAAAAATAATGAAACAAGACTTTTCAGTCAGACATTGTTCCCTTGCCTGCTTTTCATGACAGCAGATTTCCTCCTTTGAGTTGATAAGACAACAGCAAATGAAGATAACAACATGAGAGCAAAATCATTCACTCTAATAGGCTCCACCTGTGCAGACTTCAGCTCATTTACATGACTGCAGAAAAATTAGAAATCATGCAGCAATTAGTCTCTTCTAGATTATGCACTGTGTCAACTGATACCACTCTGGAGAGCACTAGTGCTAAAATGGTTTCAAAAGATAAATCTACTAGCCTGTGCAAACATTTTTAATTACCTGGAAAACTGGATTGCCTGTTTAGAAGTCTCCACTGTAAACCAGGCTGCCCACACAGCACTGGAATCAAATGTCACTAGATTCAAATGTTTATGTAACTGACTTTTATAATGTTTGATGGCTTGGTGAAACAGAACCACGGATCTGCTTTTGCTGCTTTGTAGCTGAAGGAACATCTCTTTAGAGGGAGGCAATGCAATTGAGGTAAAAGGAATTTTCCTTTCTCTTTTTTGTGTTAGCAGGTATCGATCCCTTTACTCTCAGATCTCATCACCCACCCTGGTCATCCATTGTAAAATGATGATCATTCACAGCACCGAGCAAACCCACCAGCAGCTATTTACAGGATAAAAATTAAAGGCTGCATTGTGAACTCTGTAGTCTCACCAGTAAGGAGCTCTTCACCTAAGAGGCCCAGTGAAGTCAATTTAACTGCTTCTGAGTAGCTGTTCATCCTTATGAGTAAGCAGTTCACAATCTGGGCTTAAATTCTTTGCCAGGGCTAGCATATGTTCTGGTGGAAAGGCAAGTCTGCACTCCCAGCTGGTGCAAATCTGCGGTGTTCCCAAACTCACCCAAGTTCTGCAGATTTGCACTGAGTGATGATCTGGACCCCTTGCATTAAGCATGTGCTCACCACACCTCTGCCATGGCTAATGAGGTTTTAAAAGCATCTACTGAAAGCTGGAAATGGTGCTGCTTTGGTATATTTAAATTTCTCTCAATGAAAAAATGCCTCAGTGGAATTGAAGATGAAGGGAGCAGTGGAAGCACCGTAGAGACTTCAAGGGCTACAGAGTTTAATTCAGAACCAGGACCTTTCTGTTTATTTGACTAATTGTCTTAAGACTGAACTGCGAAGCTTGCAACCTCTAGGACTGCTCTTGGGTTTGTATTCTCTATATGATATTTCTAGAGCATAATAACACAGCTTTATAATTTGAACTGAATTAACTTATGAAGGACGACTTTAATGGCATAGGCGCAGCTTTGGTTGTATAAACTGTTCCTCAGGCTGAGCCTAGATGCAGGATCTAACCCTTGAAGGTTTTTCCTTTCCCTCCTTGAAATCCTGCATGTGTCTTTTCATGTCACAGAGAGTAAATTCTACAGTCTATAGAAATGGGTTTGTTGAGGGTCACCCCCACAAGGTATTTACATGGCTCAGTTCTGATATGGCACCAGGTTTGCATTAATCTGAATTCAAGATCCTTGAATTATCCTTCTTTAATTATCAAGACTTCTTGTTGCACTTTTGTAGTTTTGTAACTCTCAGCTGAATGCCTTCAGCATTTCCAGTGACAAGTTAGAGAGCTTAACTTTGTTCTCAAAGCTAGGTCCTTCTGAGTTGGACTATGTCCTTTGGTCACACCCACATAGTCTGGGTACTATGGAGTCACAGCCCCCAGAAGTCCCAGAGATCCTTCAGAGCTCTCAGGTGCATCTGGGAGCTGCTGTGCTGTGATGGGGCTTAGCTGAACTACGGAACTCCTTGCCACGGGATGATTTCAATATTTAAAAAGTTTGTGTGGACCCAAAAAACAAACTGGAAAGCATGCAGGGGCTGAGCACAACCATTCTGATATAGATCTTCAAAAATATCCCATTCTTCCCCTCACCAGCCCACAAGCGTTGTGGGCTGATACCTGTGAGAGAGACACAACTCTTTAGTCTCGTATTTCTGCTTCCTTCTTGCTTCAAATACAAAATTTTGTTTCTGTGCAACTTATAAGCAGTTGAGGGGTGAAAGGTAGCTTTGTCTGTTTGTCCTGCTCATACAGAGAAGGACCCAACACCCAGGTAAGTGGCACATAGACATGGGATGATTCTGCTCTGTCCTTCCTTCATGCAGGGTTACAACCTTTAGTGAGGCAATAGCCCAAACAACTCTTGCACAAACCATGTGGAGAGCATTTTCTGCAGCCTTTGCCCTGGTCTCTGTGCTGGACAGGCTCCCACTGAGTATGGCCACTCTTATGGTCTGGGTTTGGGTGGCTACTGAGTGCCAGAACGTTGCTCATCCACAGAGTCATCAAGCATAGTTCTGCTGCCGCTTTTTAATTTTAACACAAATCCAATACAGTTTAACCTCTTTGAGGCTAACGCATATATACTTTGGATAGGAGTGTAATTAGCCACGCAGAAGCACTGCATGGGAAGATGATGGGAGGAGAGGGCCCTTTGGGTGTGTGGGGAAAGCTGGAGAGACAGAATGCAATGGCCGTCCTTGAAATGTGGCCAGAATGCAGGAGAGGGGCTCTGGAGGTGCTGCATGCAGACGTGCATACAGGCACCTACCCTACTGCAAGCCCCTTCAGCTGAGCTTTAATAGGAAGGACTGGCAAGGAGAGCCTCCTAACGGCCTTAATTTATTCCTCGATGATGCCACAGTTGGTGGTACTGACTAGGATTCAATATAAAATGGAATTTATGGAGAAATTTATGAGTTTAATGGAGAAATCTGTTAAGAGCCTTGAAAGCCTGTATATAGCTAACGAGGTGTTTTAAGTCCCCTAGCAAATTCTAGGCTTGCCTGATGAGGTTCAAATTTCATAGTATAACCAGACAGCAAGGGGAAAGAATGACAGTATATGTGGCAGAGCCATAACACGGACCATGGGCTGCTCATTCGGAAACATCTTGGAAGATACGTTATGAGGCATGTTCATCTGTTGTTATTAATGACTGAAGTCAAAGGATTAACTGGGTGAGCCTGATCTAAGACTTGTGGAGCCTGATCTAAGACTTGTGGACTTGGCAACGTGCATGGAAACTGCAAAATAATACATCGGATTTGCAATTAAATGGTATCTTAAAACCATCAAGGATAAACAGTGAGAGAAAGGGGGATTGACACTTGCCTCACTTCTTGGGATTCCCTTAAGGATACATGGGCAAATTGAACACTGTAGAATGCAAGAGTTGCCACAAGATGGGACATTCAGCTCACAAATATGAAAGTTGCTGGCAGAATACTGAACTTTACATCTAATGAGTAAAGCTGGTTTGATAAACAGCCACTTAAAGGAGTTAATCCTTTGCTCCTTTTGTTAATCACCTGCCAACAGGCTCCCGATAAAAACCCTCTCCTGTTCAAGCCAGGAGGAATTTTGACATCAGTGATAGAATTACTGTTCAATTCTACCTCATGTGTAACTTACTGATGAAAACTGAGAATCAGAAACGTCATCTTGAAGAAGGTGACCAAAATGTCTGTTGTTTGCTTTCCTTCAATTACGTTAATGGAGACATGTCTCTGGCTGTAAAGTCAACTGGCCAAGTGGTGCCTCCAGTGGGGAAACCACTGCAGCTTCCTCCTTCAAACAAATTGTCTCATCTTCCACAAATTAATATGTATTTTGAAATGTTGCTGTGGCTAAGCTTTCTGAGCTATTATTCAGGCCACACAGAGTGAGCAAACAAGCAAGCAGGCAGGCAGAACAAAATGATTCCCTGCTGCAGACAGCACACATCTAGACTCAGCCATAGCAGGACAGCAAAAGTGAGTAATTCCCCAAGTAAGGAAAGTAAACTTGCTTTTAGAAGTCAACATAATAGCATTCAAGTAATTGTTTTCCTCCCTGCTCTTCAGCCAGTTTTTTCAGTGGCAATTGGAGTTCAAGTCCTAAAGGCAATGCAAACTTCTTCTGGATAAAAGGTGATGGATGGAAATGCAGCTTCTGTGACGTGTCTCACAATGAAGGGAAGGAAATTAGTTGAATAACTTGCCTAATGCACCATATGGAGATAGAAGCGAGGACAGTGCGGCTGCTAGAAGTTAATGCAAAAAACACTAACCACAAATCCAGCGTAGGGCCAGACTCCAAAATATAAGTGGAAGTGGCCTAGAAAACCCACACAAAGGCAGCAATTTACAAGCAAAGGTTCTATGCTTCTGGAAAATAAGGGCAAGAATAAAAACTGCCTGTGTTAGTAATCTAGGATCTGGAGCAGAGTAACTAAATCTATTGGGCTTAGACTGCCTGCAGGCATAACATTAAACTGGGGAGAGACATTCAGTTTAATCTCCAGCATGACAGATGTCCTTAAGGGGATTCTATGTAAATATGCAGTGTATTGTTTTTGCCTTCTTAAAAAAGCAGGGGGAGTTGAACCACCTCTCTCCTATCAGATGGTATGGATATTTTGCTCTGCCTTGAAGGAGATGTGGTTAAGTTTAAGAGCCTCCTCATGATTCCAGTTCACCCCTTCCCCTGGGCCAATGTAAATCAGCTGCATTACAGGGATGTTGTAAGTAAGCCTCAGCAGGATGCACTTGCTATATGCTGTCTATGGATATGCCTGCACCCTGGGAACACATGGTGTAGCATTTACAGCAGCATCTCTGACTTTTCAGCTACATGTAGGGAAAAAAACCCAACAACGGCAGGGGATGAGGAGCAAAGAGGGAGGAGAGAGAAGATAAAACATTTCCTTGAGACCACGGAATGCAGGGACCCATACTGCATTCCCAGCACCAGATAATAAACTGGGTTTCTGGGGGCTGATCTGAGGAAGAAACATTCTCTTTTGGCTGATTTTAAACTGCAGCTCAATTAGAGAAGAGCATCCAGGGCCTCACAATATTCATATTCCTGCTTGATACTGTAGGATGGGACTGAATGTGTTAAACTCAAGACCAGCATATGGGGCCAAATGAGCCTGGTAGAATTCTTTTTAAAACCACTGCTTTCAAAATAAATAATGCAGAGAAACACTTTGCAATAAGTCTGAGAATATTCCAAAAGAGCCACTGAAGCAGACGATCATACAAATTCACCTGAAAGATAGGAAAGAAGTTGGTGTTTGCCAGGCTGCAACTTCACAAACATGTGGTGCATGCAAGCTCCAGAGTGACTGAAATGCTGAAAGCTTCTCTAATCCACAACTAAGCTGATTTTACACTACAGCCACAATTATTTTCTTTTTAAAATCAAGCATGCCACTGCCAGATCTGTAGCAGGTGCAAATCAGCACAGGCTTCAAGGGAGTACTCTGATCTACAGCAGCTGAGGATCTGGTGTAAAATGAGATCATCTGCTGAAAAATTAAGAGAAAGGCATTTCTATTTGTCATCGGCTATCTCCTATAATTGCTCAGTAATTTCTATCTTCACCTCTAGGAATCCAAGTGATTGACTTGCTAACTGCTCTGGCTGCTCCTCAGCAAGCTCTGGGTATTAACGCCTCCTGGCCAGGAATACTCACCCATAAGACATTTATTCCTAAAGGATTTTGTCTGGTTTTTCTTCCTGATAGAAGCCATCAGGCCATATCCTAGTCTCACTTACACTCAAAAACCACCACATGGCCTGTATCACCAAATCATAGAATCATTTAGGTTGGAAAGGACCTCTAGGACCATCAAGTCCAGCCTTTGTCCAACATCTCTCTGACCTCTAGACCATGTATCAAAGCGCCACATCTACTTGTTTTCTGAACACCTCTAGGGATGGTGACTCCACCACCTCCCTGGGCAGTCAGTTCCAATGCCTGACCACTCTTTCAGTAAAGAACTTCCTCCTAATGTCCAATCTAAACCTCCTCTGGCACAACTCGAGGCGATTACCTCTTGTTCTGTCATTAGTTACTCGGGAGAAGAGAAGCAAGGATTGCATCCTAGAAAAACAGCCTGAGGAGCAGATCTGACAGAAGCTCTTCCACCACGACGGGATGTTTCCCACTGCAGAAACTGCAGATTTTTCAAATATAAAACTGCCACTGTGATCTCTGCTTCTGCTATGCCCATCACCCGGTGCTGCGCCGTCTACCCACACTCCAATAAAAGCTGGGAGTTAGCAGAGGGAGGAAATGGAGCACCAAGGCAACAATATCAACAACAGCATTTAAAACACCGTGGAGGTTTAAACCGCTATAACTGGGTGGGTTCCTGGCGTGAAGGAGCTTTATGGATTAGTTAACGTTGGCATCTTTCTCTTGTAGAAAGAGGACTGGCAGGAACCATCTGTGTCACGGTTATATGGAAGGCTGCCATGTGACACACGGCCCAGAGGGTTTACAGAGCATCTATTCTGAGCTCCTTTGTAAACCCCAAACAAGAAGATCCCAAGAGCATAGAACAAACTAAATAGCATTAGTTTTTCCACATCTAATGCATCCAAGTGTGCCAGCAGAAGAAAGAAGAAGAGAACAAGGGAATCACCAAAACCCAGTTAGGGGAAAATGTCTAGATGGACCTTGACAGTCCCCATACCATGGCACAAGAGAATGTAAAAAAAACCAACACTGCAACTTTTCTTAATGCCTTAATCTTGAGCTCATAAATAAGACATATCAACCACCATTTTCAGCTCCACAAGCACATTACAACTACTCGTTTCCACCTCTGGCAAATTTCTGCTCCTTTAGAGGAGGAGAAACCCCTCAGGAGTCAAATTTTATTTGTAGCAAAGACCAAAGAAAGTATTTCCTGGTCAATTCACTGCTGATAGTACAAAATCCCAATCCCAGCAGCTGTGATTACCCCTCTTAATCCCCATTCATCAAAATTGCCTTTCACAACCTGTCAGTTTTAACTCCTACATTTTTTACAGATAACTATATGAGAGTCAAAAGATAATTGGTTTCCACTACCAGTAGCAAAAATCCTCCTCACACCATCTAAAGCCTGTCATGGTCCCAGTTCTCCAGGACTCACTGGGACCAAATTTGACCTACCAGTTCTTAACAGAGACTTCAGCTGTTCACAGTTGCAAGTAGGAGCTCAGTCACACTCAAAACTTGATTTTATAACCACCTTGTTAAATCTCATGCCACTGCTCCAGATTCTTAAAAGCAAACGCAATGTTTGGGAAATGGGTCCAGTTGGCAAAGATGCCCCCTCTTCATTTGCATAATTATAGACTGTGCTTTAACACTACTTATGGTTGAGGGTGCCTGACACTTTCCATTAAGAAACTCAGCTTTCATTTACTAACGACATTGCCAAACTCTCTATGCTTGGTTTTCTATTTTCCTAGCCAATGTCTGCCTGTCTTGGGCTGAGTTATTTGGGAAAGTTTCAGTTAAAACAGTTCGGCTGT
>VYZX01030654.1:414668-440258 GCA_013401335.1 Brachypteracias leptosomus
GGGCGGGTGGGGGGGGGAAACAATTTGTCTGCAAAGAAAAAAAAAAAAAAAAAGCAGCAATAAGCATTTAATGGAGAAGTACTCACAACCACATGCTCTGGAGCAGGAGCTGAAAGCACTGGGGGAAGATTGCCCATATCAAGCCTATTTCTGACCCCCCACATATTCAATTTCTGGTTTTGGCCAACTTCTACCCCTATAGAGGACTCTCATCTCAGGCATGTTCACTGGGCATATATTACAGCTAAGCTCTCTCAAGATAAGTCTGCTCTGAATACGCTTCAGACTCGCACAGTTCCGCAGGCAGAGAACAACTTTCCAGGAGCATCCCTGCCAGGCGTCTGCCCACCTCAGGCACAACAGTCATTTCCCAGAAGTCCTATTTATTTGCTTTTTTCATCTCCCCAAATTGTGCTAAAACCTGAGGAGTCCTTCCCTTTCCTTCCTCAGAGTTCTTCCCACCTTTTCCTTGCGGCTTCAGAGGCAGAGTATGCCCACTGACAGCTGTGCTGTGTTTTGGGGTGGCAAGATGCTAACCTGTTCCCATGGAAAGCAGAAACTGCTCTGCTCTTCTGCATAAGGAGGCCCTGATCCAGGCTGGGCAGCCACACTCTCTGGTTCAGAAACCTCAAGGTCATCCATTAACTCAGCGAAAGAAGCCATGCTAGGGAGCTCTCTTCCAAAGAGCATTAACCAAAAAATGGATTAACCAAATGGATTAAAAAAATACAACACCCTTTCTCCAACAGCAAAGAATCCCCCAAACAAGAACCCCAAATTCCACATCTTCTGATTCTTCACTAAAACTCATCTTCCCTCTGGAAGAATCATGTTTGCTCTTCATATGGATAAGCACAGTATACAGTGCATTAAGAAGAAATGCTGCCTAGGAGTTAAACCACAAAGTCAAGAGATCCAAATTCTATTCCTGGCAAATACCCAACACCAGCATTTGCAAACCCAACTGCCTGAAGCAAGGCACCAACATCCATATTCAGGCACTTAAACACGGAGCCTTGTATCCAGCAGCCTTAGAAGGCCAGTATCTGTTCCCCATGCTTCAAAAATCTCTGCCTTAACTGTTTGGTGTCTTGGTGTCTCTAAATCACCAAACTAGTTAATAGTGTTCAACCTGTGAAAATATCTGGGGTGGAAAAAATTGGACAGAACCCAATGATCTTCCTCCTACTGCCATAGGTTTCCTCCCCAGTTAACATTCAGTCATGGAAACAGCTGATTCCTTACTTAGCATCTCTGGTGGGGCAGAAATCTGCCAGTGTGCAGTACATACCTGGGTTAAGAGTCCTCTAATACATATATCCATCTTCATGGCATAGCTAGTGACGGCTGGAGGAGGATATAGACCTTCCAGGTGTTGTAACAGATCCAGGCAGCAACAGCTCCACTTAGATGGAAATGTGTCTCACACTGTGGGAGTCCCACCAATCACAATGGGATTACAAGCAGATGAAATTGCTGTCTGCATTAGGCTGGGAATCACTGGCTGGTCTATCCTATTTAATCATTAGAATGAAATGTCTTGTAGCTCCAGATTCCCAAAGGAAAGATTTCACCAAAAATAACCTGCAATTATAATCTTGTCTTAAATATGCAGAAATATTTTTTTGTTTTGTTTTCTTATGGCATTAGTGATTTTGCCTGGATTTAACAATAGGCGTCAACTGTGAACCTCTGCCTTGGGAGAAAAAACAAGAAACAAGGCTCTCAGAGCTTTCTTCAAGCACTGTGTACACAGAACTTTTCAATAGTATCAGATTTACTTATTTCTAAAGTGTTATTTAATAAAGCCATCATACCTGTTGGTAACAGATGACAGAAGTCTGCCCTCAAATTCCTTTGAAATAAATAGATGCTGAAGACAGCCAGTGCTATGGAATGAACAGCCTGACACACATTCAGAGGAGCCTACCAGACAACACATCATTGCAATCCTTCCAGTAGATGCTGCTTCTCAAAGAGCAAGGCAACTGCTCACCTCATAGCCTGGTAAGCCCAGGGAACATGGTGGGTGAGGAAGGCAGGGGTCTATAAGACTTGAAAAGCTACTATTTATCAGAATAAGCTGTGTCCTGACACAAAATATCTTCATTGTAATGTATTATTTGGCACTACCAATCACTCCTGGTACCAATGGCCAAGGCTATTTCTTCATTAAAGCCACTTTATCACCCCAGTCACCCCAGTAACCCAGCCCCGCACTCGTGCTCACACCAAAGGAGTACAATCACCTTACCAAAGCTCATTCTTTTAGGATGGTTTTGAGGCATATGGCAAAAGACAAGCCCTGCTCCTGGTGAGTTATGCCTGTATGTAAATACAGATTTAAATTTTGGCTTCTTTCATAAATGCTTGATCAGATTTGTTAACTGGTCATTAGATGCAGCTACATTCCTTCGCATCTTATAAGAAAGAATTCCTTTTTCCTGAAGAAATAAATAAAGTGAATGTATGGTAAATGCCTAACAGATGAAGCCATAACAAGCTGTTGCAAAGCATATAACATGGAGATATTGTTAAAACAATGCGTGTGCCTGTTAAATGCAGAAACATTTAATGTTATTATTAGGTATGCTATAAAATCCACCATAATTTATTAAATAATATTGAAGTATTTATAGATGGACCCTTCTATGCTATGTAACTGGTTACTACTATAACAAACAGGCAATGCCAAATCTATCATTTAGGCTTTTCAACTTTCCTGAAGCATTTTTTCCCTCCTATGAAAAAGCAGATGTTCTAAAGCAACAGTAACTGTAAACTCCCAATATATGCTCAAAGGCTGAAATCTAATATTTAAAATGAGCTGTTCCAGTACAAAATGTCTCCATGGTGACCTCTGGTAGCTGAGTGGGAACTAGATTTGGCAGCGAGTCCAAGCGGATGCAGCTCCTGTTGGTGGCATGCACTGACCAGGGATTCATTGCATCTGGGCTCCAAACCAGCCCAAGGTGTCAAGTGTTGCTCCACACACTCACCAAAATGAACTTTATAAAGAGGGCTTTCAGCAAACTGCTTCCACCCAGCAAACAGATAACTTGTCTGGTTTGTTGTGAGTTAGTAATTTATGTAATGAGGTCAGGCTTTATAGTGGGGTTTAACCCTAACAGTAAATCTGATTGCGACCTGCAACCAGTAATTAACTAAAGCCAGTTTTTCTAATGAAGTACCCACAGAGTTAAGAATATGAAATTCTGCATTACTAAGTTGCTTAAATATCTGTACTCCTGAGTGTTGCTAAAACGAAATCAAAGGTTTGCTTTGTTTTCAAAATAAGGGAGTTCAGATAACTGGTGCCTCCAAAAAGTCTGTGACAGTTCAACAACTAAACACAGTGCCAACAAAATATTTAAACATCACAGCCTATGTTAGAATCCGAAGAAAAGAATTCCTCTGCTTGATATAAAAAACCCCAAACACTGAAGTACCCCAAATTTCTCCTCTTTTTTCATTTTAACTGTAGGGGAACAAAAGGACTAAGAGAAAAATTCAGTTCTCCTTCTGAACCCAGAATATTTCTTCTGAAGAAAGTTAGATTTATGCCAGTGTAGCTGACAACAGCCTTTGACCCCTAATGGGGAACATCAGAAAATTATCGTTACCGAAAATTCAAAATGCTACATTAAGTATCAAGATTTAATAAGTAATGCTTTCTCTAATAACAGTTTTCATAATGAAGCCTTTCTTTTATGCTGTATTTTTCTTACAAGCAGGATAACATTATCCAGGGATGGTTACCAGTCAACTGAAGTGCTCCACACCTTCCAGGAGACAGTGAACTACACATGACTGGTCCTTATATTGTCTATAAGCTACAGAGGAATCAGGAGTTGAAATGAAATTCATCTGAGTGGCTAAACTCTAAAGCTGAAGGAGCTTATTAAAATCCACCCACAAGGGGAAATATGTTTTACAAACCACATTCTCCACCTTCTGAAGGTTCATAAGCCCATGTAGTGTAAAGGAAGTCAACACATTTTTAAAAGTAAGCCTTTTCTCCTGGTTCCTATATAGACCTTAGCAAATCTCCCAGGGGTGAGAAGCACTAAACAGTGCTGTATTTGGCCAAACAAGACAGGTTAAAATCTTCCCTGAGACTACCTACAACAGCATTTTGATTTTGGCTACAAGGAAATGGATCTGTACTAACCCCATTGACTTCAGATGCAGGGTGTGACAGATTTACCCATAGGTATCAGACCGCGATCATCCAGGAAAGGGAAACTTCTGCTGCTGAAGCTTTACTTCTTTGTAGGGCTTTCCCTCTCGTTCCCTCACAACACATATACAGGGAAAAAAAAAATCCTTTTTCAAGCAATGCATGACACAGTGACCAGATCCAAATAGGAGGTTTCACTTCATCAAAAATGTTTGAGTTTGCAATTATGAAAAAAAATGGTCGTTTGGGAGCAGTTGAGCATTTTGGTCACCTAGGGCCCAGTTTGAGTAACGCTGAGCACCCCTTCATGAAGGATTCTCCCTGCAGTCTGTGGACTCGTGCAGAAGTTGAGGAGCTTGGCACCATTGCTGGTCAAGATGTGCACATCTCACAAAGTCGTTTGGACAGCGACGCATTTGGCTCAAGCAGACGAGCAGGCAGGTCCAAAACAACACTCTGCCAACTAAAACAGACATCCCAGGCTCAAATTCCCACCCCCACCATGCACAAGTTTCTCTCCCCTAGCTCCCATCCCTATCATCACCTTAAAAAAAGATGGCTTGGAGCCACAAACTATTTCAGGACCAGGGAGTGAGAGAACACTGGAGCTATGACTCTTGCTTGGAAAGCCCCAAAGGACAAATGAGGCAGCACCTTCCAAAGCAAGAGGCAAGTCCCATTCCATTTATGGCTAAGAGTATAACTGGGAGAAAAAAATTAAAAAATAAAAAGAATAAAGAAGAAAATAAACTCTGCCTCTGCCTTGAAGCCAGAGGTCAGCCAGCACAGGAAGCTTTAGCTGCAAGTACTCGAGAGAGAGACTATGTCTAATAACAAGCAAGCTGCCACATTCTGGACCAGATCCAGTTCCCAAGTGGATTGTAAGACATAACCCTGTATTTATTTTTACAAAGATCAAGCGTGTGTGTATTTATATTGCTTGGTCAAAGAAAGTTGACCACAAAGAAGCAAACAAAAAAAAGTCTTCCTATTCTCTGCCTCAGCTCAGGTGGTGTCATTCACACCATGAGCTCTCACCTGACACTGCAGATACAGGGTGCCTCAGCTATCCCAGAGCTCTGCTAGGTGATCCTAGTCTGTTCTTGCCCCTTTTTGCTAGAGAACAATATCTATGACCCAATGAATGACAGGACAAGAGGTAATGGCATCAAGTGGCACCAGGGGAGGTTTAGATTGAATATTAGGAAAAAGTTCTTTACTGAGAGAGTGGTCAGGCACTGGAACAGGCTGCCCAGAGAGGTGGTGGAGTCACCATCCCTGGAGGTGTTCAAAAAATGAGTAGACGTGGCACTTTGAGACATGGTCTAGGGATGAGGGAGATATTGGATAAAGGTTGGACTTGATGATCCTAGAGGTCTTTTCCAACCTAAATGATTCTACGAATTATGTACAGTGAAGGAAACACTACAGCTGACAGCCACAACCTCAGCACTACAGTCTGCACAAGCCTTCCTAGGAGGACTTTCCTCAGGCAACCCAACTTGCCTGCCAGCACCCTCAGCCCATGTCAGGGAACACGGAGCCATGTGCAGAGATGGTCAGCATGGTGTTGTCTGATGTAGTTATGGGACACAGAGAAGAGCGAGCTGCAAAAACAAAGTTCTGAGACAAAACCAGTATATTTTAACAAGTACACTTGGAAAAACCAAAACCTGTCAGGTACACACACCCCCTTCTGCAGGTTACAGAAAACATCTCTGGGTGGTGGTGACCTAGAAGATAAGTCTGTACACCTGAGAAACTGAAAAAGACATTATTGCTACCTAGAAAACTATTTTGTCATGGATGCAACAACATTTACACTTCACCACAGAGAAGAGGGCTCTGGACAGCACTACAGTATAAACTGGAGAGCTGCTTGAACTTGCTCTTCTGCTCCAGCTACCTCTTGGTTGACTTTGCTCCTCTAGCTCTGCCCTTCCACCCTCAATATAGAAGCTATGCTGCCTTGATGCCAGAAAACCTATAGCAGCATTTATGTCACCTCTCAGCCTGGCCAGCTCAGTCTGCTGCATCTTACGTTTCAAACTTTGGTGATGAACTTTCCATGATTTCAGCTTTAAAAAGGTCCCTAGGTTGCCAGAGCAGCGAGTCAGGACACAGTATTTCTAGTGTAAACAAAGATGCAGTTCTATATACTCACTTTTCACAAAAAATATCCAAGAATGAATTCAAGAATGCCAAAGAATGGATTCAATGCCACGAAAGAGTCCCCTCTCCAGGCCATTCCTTCCTTCCTTCCTTTAAGCACCATAGCAATCACTGTTGGCCAATCTCTGAGATATCTGGATGTGTTAAACTAGACCCTCAGTAATGAGCATGGAGAAAAAAACTGAAATGGTTTAATCCAGTTCTGGAAGGGGGTAAAGCAGGTAGATGGTGAGGGCTCAGACACACAGTTCTGTTAGAGCATCTGAAGAACTTAGCCGAGCTTGTTCACAGGCATACACAACTGTGATGAAAAGCTGTTTTACCCCAAACACTGGTGAAAGAAGAGGCTTCACTACCAAGGTCTGCTGCAGGCAACCTGGCAGACAAGTTGTCTAGGTCACATGGTGGTGATGGAGCTTGGGCTCCTCAGTTGCATTGCCTTGGAAATGAGGTGGGGAGGGAACGAGCAATTAATGCAAGTTAAGATGTGGCACGTCCCTTATCAAAGCAACTGCACGTCTGGGCACATCGATTTCCTCATGGACTTTGACTCCTAAATGCCTGTCATCTCTGAAATGGAGAAGCAGGCTCCCAAGTTAGCTGGAGGCTTTTGGAAACATTACCCTACATCTCATCCTTATCACCACCCACAAACTGACCAGCTGAACCAAGAATTGTGTCAGTTGAGGCTTGAAGAGCAAGAGACCCAGTGTGCAGGTGACTCAAATTTGCAGACCTTGGGCATTCTAAGTGAAGTATTTAAAGACAAATAAATGAAAGTTGTATGAGCAGGGCCAGCAGCAGCAGCTGGGCCATACTGGATGCACTGCTTGAGAAGAAAGTGGACTCATGAATACCACGCTGCTAATGTGCCTTCAACTCCAGCATCCCTGCAAGTGATGAATAGCACTTCCAGGAATGCTAAAAATGTGAGGTTTCCTTGCCTCTCTTTGGTCTCCTTTTCAATTCTTTTTTTTTTTTTTTTTTTTTTAAAGACAAACAAATCTAGAAAAATAGGGGAAAAGAAATTTATGGAGTAGTTAAGGATATACCAAAACTCAGCTCTACTCACAACTTTAAGGATGAGGTTCCTATAGTGTGTAAATACTCCACACAAAGTAACACTTAGTGTATATAGGAAAGTGATTAGAGTAAATTCTTCACTTCTGAATAATAATATCTGGAATTAGCAACAAAGATGTGCTACACATCAACTTTTAGTGTTGTTTTGTTGAGTTTTTTCCCCTGATATGTAACAAAATAAGAGAGGAGGGAAAGAAAAAGACAACAATACTGAAAAATCATCATTGGTTTTGACACGTAAACCAAAATTGAAGCTACAGTAGAGAATTTAAGACCTGAAAAAAAAGACACTATTTCAGATACAAAAGAAAATGGTGTTTCAGGAGAAAAAGCTTGAAATAAATCAACTTGCCATTCCTGTGTATATACTGATTATAAAGTTGTTAACACAATATTAAGGACTAAAAATAAAGTTTGGCTTATAACAGATAGGAATTGTAATTGCCAAATGCTGTAAATTTTGACAAAGTAACTTCATTCGAAATGTATTTGTTAGTGCAGGCAGAAAGTCTGAAGTGTGGCAGTAATAATATCACCTTATATAGTATTCTAAAGTTATTTTGCTATTCCTAGAGAACAAAACCAGTTTACATACAAGGTTCTCTTCCATCTTTTCTCAAATGTTTTTTTTCCTTGATTTCAGGCCTCAGGAGAAAAACAATACTACAAAGTTCAAACAAAAAGCAACCAAAATAAATTTCACAGTTTCCTCACTTTGACTCATTTCAGTTGTCTGATGTAATATCGGAGTCAGTGGAGAGAAAAGCTTTTGAAATCAGTGCAGCTTCTAGTGTGGAGTAAGGTAGTCATCAAGATAATCGAGGGCTCAATTTTTGGACTTGCTGTTCTGATTCAGTTAAAGTTATTGTAGCTAAATTAAAGGGCAGGATTGGGAGGCATGAAAGGAGTGAGTTTTGCTGCCTTATTCACATTCACGTTAAACTGGATCCTCATAAGGGCAGGCTTTGGCCCAAAAATGCATTTCAAAACAATCCAAACAGATGGTAGCACTTAATACATCCATGAGAAGTGTTTCTCACTACCATGCAAGCCTTCTCTGCTGGGCAGAATAGGGAAATCTCGCTTTCAAGTCATGTTTGTTTTATATATGAGCATATAGAGTTCTTTAATGGGGGGAAAATTGGTGACAAACTATCCAATATCAGCCTGTAACAGGTCAAAGCGAGGAGAGGAAAAGAGTCCTCGAAGACCCTGAGTGCATGTCCATGTGCAGGACTTTCCTTGAAGGTAATTTTAACTGTGCAGTTCCCATTAAGTTAAATCCCCGTATTTTGCACTAGCTATTTATTACACCCTGAAACAAATGTGCTTTGTTCTGGGACTTTAATTCCCAATGATTAATATGAAATAGTTTTGTCATGTGAATCTTTTCTCAAATAACAATTTGTTACTGAATGTTAAAATCCCTGCTTAGGCCTTATTCTCACTCAGGCTACACATGTGATGAACTTCAAAGCAAGTATTATGTTAATAAAGAATTCTGCGGGATGATTTTCAAAGGCTTTTTGTTTGTTTGTTTCAGACCTCAAGAGAGCTGCTATCTTTGTTAAAGACCAAGATCCTGGATTCGTGCAAATTATGAGATTAACTGCAGTTACTATTTAAACTGTAAGCCACTTTTTAGCTCATATAATTATGAAAAAAAAATAGGAAAATAGGATCTAAATATAACACACAGAAATAAGAACTCGTGGTGTGATTTCTAGGGCCTGACTCAAAATTCATGGCTATTTTGAATCATTAGTCTTTTACCTATAAACTATACAAATAAATCAATTTCTGGAACTTTGCTGAAGACTCCTTTTTTGTATAAAACACATTCTTAGTCTAAAAGTTCTTTCCCTAGGAATTGTCTTCCTCTGAAGCAAGAGACAGCTAAGGAACGCTTCAGAGCTTTAAGGTGATCCTTGCAGTTATAAAACAACCAAAATTAAGTTTGAAGCAATCCACAAGTTAACACTTTCTTAAGTGGTACAAAGATTTCATGTGTGTGTAATTTGAAGAGGAAAGTGCATTAATAGACTTCACAGCTGCAATCTTTATGGGTGCTCTGCCTCCCTTTGTAGCACTAAAGTCTCACAAGCTGCTGTGCCTGATTTCAGAAGATGAGCAGTTCATCATATTTCCGATTATCTGGATAAATAAGAGAAAGGTCACCTCCTGCTATGACACATTTCGAGCCTCCTGCCTGCCCCATTTTTCACAGATAAAGCTTCAAAAGTTATTTTGATTATTATCATCTTTTTTAAACCAAAACATTGCTTCTCAGGATGAAATCTTAACTCCCTGAAGTTAGTAAGTTTTACCCCTAACTTAATAGGGGCGAAGGTTTTACCAATTGCAACTCTTTTCCAGGCCTCATGCAAACAAAGAAATTGTTTAGAATCTCCCTTCTAATTTTTACATCAGTAGTAGAAAATAGAATTATTCAAATTAATACAAAGCTACTTGAATCTCTGTATTTGTAATATATACCAATTATATATAATCTTGACTGTGTATATATCCCTTTCAGCTTTGTGTTCAGCAAGATCTTTCTTTAAGTCACAGGGTTAAAAGGCACCTTCCTCTGAACCAAGATTATGAGTCTTTACTGTAAGAATGGAAAGAAAAAAAAAAGAAAACCTTAAGAAGCCTCATCTGAAGTTAATCTCTTGTCCTTGAGATAGCTCCTCTCCTGCTTCTTAAGGGGGAAAGTGAACCCCTCTAGGGTATAGGGATCACACACTGTTTTCTCACTGCCCGATGGGCTTTGGTTGGCTATTTTAATGTTTCCAGCCCTTCATCTACATATGCCACTAGACATAATGCCCTGAGCAGCCTGGGAACGTGGCCATTTGTTAAATCTTGCCAGCGTCAGCTACAAATTGTGCCAGCTCGAGCCTTAATTTTTATTCGAGTGTAACTATTAGCTCTATTGCTAATGAAAAGTCTTTAAGGAACCTCATCCTTTATTTGTATTCACCGCTGAGTTGAACACCAACAGCGTCGTGCGCCCAAGAGTGTGCCCAACCTCACACCTGGTGGAGACAGACAACAAACCTGACTGTTGTGACATTTCTAGTGAAGAGTTTGAACCATTTTTCTGCATTTTACTTTTGTAGAGGAAACTTGGTATCAAACAAACAAACAAACAAACAAACTAAGCAGCTAAACTCACCTGCCTGGATTGTATGAAGTTCCTTAACTTTCGTTGCCTAAATTAGATTTTGAATTGGATCACAATCCAATATGAAAAGAGTGCTTAGATACAGAGGTTTGATCAGTTGCTCCGTATCATCTACTCACACACTCCATGTAGGAGAAGAAAATGACCTTTCAACTAACTAATTGCAGTCCACGGAAAAATTAAATGTCTATTTTCACCTGTGCCCCTAGCACCTCTCTTTGGTTAATTTGGATCTGCTTCACTGTTCAGAGAGCTGCAATTATGAGTTATTTGGCCGATCATGAGAGGCTGGCTCCTTCTCCCCAGTAAGCTCAGAGCATCGCGCCCAGGGCTTCAGGCACAGACACAGACCTGCACACAGACAGATTTTCTAAACACAGAGTTAATGCAACCATGTCATCTCATAACCACTCAAGTGGTTATTTACCCCTTCAAGTGCTTCTCGCTCAGCTGCTAAGAATGAGTTCAAAAGGGAGGAAAAGTCCAAACTGAATACAAAAATTCTGCCTACCTATTTTGGGGCATAATCTAAACCACATTGGTTGAATGGAAAGGCTCCAGCTGGCTTTGAATCAAATCCAGTATGGAGGTCTTCAAGTGTTACTGAGTTTCTGTACCATTAACTGTGGAACAATTACTACAATATTCATATCAGTTCTTCAAAATATGAGAGGGCCTTGTGTATTGTTTATGTCTCATGCTAGGAGTTGGTAAAGTTTATTGTAGCAAGTATATTAGTCATTGATGATAATCTTCACCATTTGCAATATTGCTTCAGGTTTCTTTATGTGTGTTGAAAGAACGATATGATGAATAAATAAAAACACAGAAGGGAGAAACGACAGATTTACCCTCCTTGCCCAAATATATAGAAGGCCAAATGAGCGCTCTACCCTGCCAAAACATATGTGGGAATAATAGCAAACTCTGTATGTTCAGGGTAGTTACCATGCGTGTATTTTGGACAAGCTGCATTTGTTTCTTGAGTGCTCTATCAGACGACAGAGGAAACCAATGCCAACATTGCAAAAACACACACAAAAGCCTGGGGTAAGCCAGCCCCACTGTGCACTTCTGGTGCTAAATTAGGGATAAAATGTTGGAAACCAGCCCTAACACAGCAAAAAAATAAACAAACTATCCAATGATGGAGAAACTGCAAACAGCTTGATTCAGAAAGGGGGTCTCAACTTCTTCCCTGCTCAGGCCCCACAGGTTCCTCTCAATAAATAACTCTGGAAATTCTGAAAACATGGGAGAGTAAGGGTGTGAAAAGAAGTTAATTTTCCTTTTCCAACAGAGAAATTCCTCTTCAAGAATTCAGCAAGAAATATAAATATCTTCTCTAATGATTTGCTTATCAACACTAAATATTGTTTTTTAAACATGGAAGTAATTAGCCCACAGAAAGTACTAATAGATGTACATATATGAAGCCAGCAAGTATAAATACTTTACTACAGAATAATGACAAACATACCAAGACATAGAGAGAGAAACGTGTTGCAATGTACAAGGTCTTGTTCTTACCAGCTGACGCTTCTCTAAAATAGGAGGAAAAAACAATGAAAAGAGAAAGCATCAATAGTATTGACTTGTAGGAAAGAATAAAATAAAAAAAAAGAAGTTTATAGCATTATGTTCAGAAACCCTGTGTAAACAGACACAGCGTTACGCAAATGCAGAAGAAACTCATTATTCTAAAGAAAACGCTTGGAAAAAATCAACCTGACAAGCCTATATATTTTCAATACAGTGTGGTTAATAGAGGACAACATGAGGATCGATGTGCCTTTGGCATGTGGTGCACAGGAATTGTAATTGCAGAATCCTGTAAATCTGGGAATATAACAAATTCATTTGGAACACCTGTCAGCTAGAGAAAGCGCTGTGAAGGGCTGAAGTGCAGTGGTGGTGCTCTTAGTTTTTAACACTGCTCTGAAAGTTATTTCATTCCTCAAAACCAAAATACTTCACAGCATTTATTTCTTCCTCCTCCCAATCTGCCCTCTCTATTGTGTTGATGTTGAAGGTTTCCATGGTGTTCTAGACTCCTGATTTCTTTATCTAGATCTTCAAAGTCCTTGATAGAGTGAGAAGTTTAGTGACCCACTACCATTCTCCAAAATGAGTAGCTACATCTTTCCTTCCTTAGATTTAGCCATCAGGGTTCCTTATCATCCTTATCCCAGCTGAATTCCTCCTGTTCTGCATAGATGGGTACAAGTACTCCTAATATCAGAGAGGATTTTGATTTAGAAAATGAGTCTGGAATCATTTTAGCATATCCTATACGTTAATTTTGTAATTCTACCCAAAATACTGCAGCTAAAACTAAGTGATAGATGAGAGCAGCAGGATAATAACATTAAGAGCCATGGGGAAAGAAGAAAATATATGTCTTCAAATGAGATTTCTATTGGGAAAGTGAGTGAAGGATGCAAAGAAATATATGAAAACTGTTTCAGATGGCAGGAATAACAGGCTTCTGTGTCAAGATAGCAGTTGGTCTAAGGAGACAGAGTTAAGGCCAATGTTGGAAATAAGGCAGAATCTTATCTCTGTTGCTTGGATGTAAATTTGCAGTAAATTAATCAGTATTACTCCAAATTTAAGTCTATACAGCTAAGATCACAACATAGCCCAGTATGCTTAAGATGGCAAGCAAATTTTCTCATTTAGGAGATTTTCAGCCACAATAGGACATTGATGGTTAAAACTTGGTATCACAATTTGAAAATACTCACATCCACATTTAACTAGCCAAATATGTAGCCAAACATGACAAATAAATTACCCTCTCTATAATTTGATTCTGATACACGCAGAAGTACTGAAAATAGGAACTGCACAGAAATAAAAATCCCAGGGATGTAAATCCTGCCTCTTAAAAACAAAACCGCTCTATTTTTTTTCTTTCTATGATATGAGTCAGGGACAAGGGGCAGAAAAACTAAGATCTAAACACCTTGGTCCTTATAGGCTGCAGGCATCTACAAAAGATTACTTGAAACACCAAGCTTAGAGAGAGGAAATTAGGAATTACCTATAGCCCTAGCCAGAGGGAAGTTAGCTGACATACAGACAGCCAGCTCTGTATGGAGCTCAGATGCTCACACTCCCTATCCCTTCCTCTTTCCCACCCTCCTCAGACTGTCCCTGGTCCACCTGGGCAAATATGACACCACCGACACAGCTGTGACAGGTACAAAATGAAATGTTACACCTTTGCTGCAAAATACATTCCTGGGCTAGAAAAGACTCGCAGGCAAAAGACCAAGGGAGGGGAGGGCACCCCCAGACACAAAGCAAAGGTGTGTCACCAACCACCTTGAAATGTCTCACAAGCCAATAGCTGGAGGAGGAGGATGGGGGGAAATCTGTTGTCTCAAAATGGAAATCTTTGCTATTGCAATCAGTCTGAATCTGCCTATTTTAAGCTTTCCTGAGTATAAACTTGATATGCATAGTTTCATTTGTTTTGATCATATCTGATCTCTCTATTCATTATAAATCACGTCTTAATTCCAGCCCTAGATCTCACAGCTTCTTCCTCACTTACATTCAAATTCAACCTAGGTTGACTGACATTTTTATGAAAATCATCCCCAAAACAACCATCTATCAGCTTCCATCCCTTCACACAAAGAGGTGAGAAGGGGAGACCAAGAACCAAACATCTCTAGCAGGAGGACGTGCTGGGTAGCTTCTGACATATTCTTTTATACGTTTGGCAAGTCCTATGAATTCCTGGATCTCTTCCAAAGCCCAGACCCTAACCACCACTTCATCTTATTCCAGAGACAAAGGGACCAAAATCACATGTGGTGTTTCCAGGTACAAATCAATCGTCTTCAGCTTTCAGCTTCCATCAATTCTGACCAAATGGTCTCAAATTTCACCTAAATTCCAGGAAGGTGCTATAGAAATCATTCAAAGAGAGTTAATTCAAGCAAGTGTTCAGCTAACTGGTTTTTTATACTTTACATAATACCCCTCCTTGGCTTCTATGAAACCAATTTCTTATTCTTTCTCTTTAAATCACTTGTTTAGAATGGCTACCTCATTTTATCAGTTCCTGTATGAAATGGATTGATCTGTATTAAATTCACCCATGTTTTCAATAAAGGGACTTCTAGTTTGTCATCTCCCCACTCCATTTTGAAGCAGAGTTGATGCTTTCCTTCTGTCTGCCTGACCCTGAATGTGTCTTCCAAATCTGTTGTTCAGCTCCAACCAGATTTGCTAGAGGCCTACAAACTTCAAAGATTAGGAAGCTCCTATAGATTTCATGAAAATCAGTTGGATTGATGAGAAAGGTCTCAACTAGCATCTGCCTCTTGACAGAAAAGCAGGCTCAGCTGTTACAAATGCTGCTTGGGAGCAATTGATCACCCATCCAGCAGAGTTATGCTTCAGTGCTAGTTTGCATACAACAGAGCTTCAGATAGACCACACACCCAACAGCAACCAGAGGTGAAGCTGCACAGGCTGGTGTCATTGCAGCGTAATGGTCTGGGAGATTTGGACAACCAGAAAATCAAGTTTCATTAGTTCTGCCACTCTCAGCACAAAGCATCCTCTTGAAAGCCAAGCCCAAGTTGGGCAGGTCATCCAAACTAGAGAACATTGGACCAAACTTTGTGTTTGCTTTGGCTGACTTTACTAATGAACAGATGAGAACAGAGATACAAATTCTATTCTCCAGACTGGACATCTCCTTTAGCAAACATGAGCCAGAGGTACCATTTCCCCAGCACTGAAGTTGAAAATCTGCTTCATTTAAGCCAGGGACACCACTCCTTGACTTCAAATGGATAAGGAATTAATTCTAAATCTTTAGAGCTATTCAGCTGAATGTTTCCTCACAACTTGTGCTGCCAGTTCAGGAGAAGTATAGCTCCAAAATTCAGAATAAAAAGATGTTAGAAATGTCTTACACCCTTCACTAAGAAATAGCTAAGATCAGGTAGCCATGTGATTCCATTATTTATCTAATGCCTCAAAATGTCCTTTATCTTCTAATATGAGATGACAGGTTTCACATGTACAAGTTTTCTATCAGAGTAGCATGCTCATCTTGATCCACTCAATACGCACATTGTTAATTTGAGATAAAAGATTTATCACGTAGATCCTGTAGTTAATTGGCTGCAGTAGCCCTTTCTTTTTCTTTTATTATGTAGATTTATTTGGAATTTCTTTATAGATGTGCCAATTTTCAAGACTGATATATTTGGACTGTAGGTTTCTTTCAGGAAGGCTTTTATTTTCACTTTGTATACTCTCAGCATCTCACAGTATGTGTTCCTGGTACTTACTTGAAGCTCCCATGTGTTCCTGCATGCTTACACACATAGAATAAAAGAGCTTTTAATACAAAATTTATTTTTCTCTTTAAGGGCCAATAAGAAAATTGGCCTTTTTGGTTATCAAGCCATACTTGATATGCACAAAACAGTGATACACGAATTACACTCTCATACTGAAACTAATGTTTAACTGATGTTTGAAAATAACAAAGCAGCACAATCTTTTCCCTCAGTGTTGTTTCTTTTCTACCAATTCAAGGAGGTCACATCCATCATTATTTGTCATTAGTGTCCAGGCATTTGACAGCAGCAGACATTACACAAGAATTCTAACTGCGGCTTGGAAAACGCCACAGAATCACAAAACAGGTGAGGATGGAGGGCATCTCAGGAGATCACCTAGTCCAACATCTCTGCTCAAAGAAAGGCCAGCTACAGCAGGTTGCCCAGGACTGTGCCCCGCTGCATTTTGAACATGTCTAAGGACAGAGAATTCACAACCACTCTCTGGGCAACCTGTTCCAGCGTTCAACCATCCACAGTATTATTTACAGAGAATCTAAGGGAGTATTTCATCATTCTGTAAGACATACTAACCAACCTGGTCAAACCATCTACACATGCAGTCTGGCAGAAGCCCCTTCTAGATATGCTCTGGAAGTGGGGAAGAAACACTAACTCTAGATGATCCAAAGCACTATGAGATAAATGCAACTGGTGTGGTCTGATTTGGCTGAACTGTTATCAAAATCATAGCTGAAACTCCAAGTAGCAGTTAAAAACTGCAAGCTTCATTTCCCCATTCCTGCTGCCTCGTCTCCAGAGAGCAAAGTCCCTTGTGAGCATCAGAGGTTGGTTTCTCCTCTCTCCAGCACATGTGCATTTGGAAGTCCTCTGTCTTTTGACCTGCAGTGCTTTTTTAGTATGGCAGATTCCTCTTCTGGCCATGAAGAGGAAGAGAGAAGCTCCACTCCCTCCTCAGACAATCAACATCTGTCCTGCCTGCAAAGGTGTTAGGCAGAAGGTCAAGGATACCATCCGAATGTAATTTGTAAAAAGAGAAAATAAAAGCGCAACTCATGAAATGTAATAATATGTGGTCAACTTAAGCTCTTACAGACCCTTTTATCAATTTCTTCACCTCAGAAGAAAAAGAAATCAGGTACAGAGGAACCACTTAACTACAATGCTGAACTGTTAGAGGTGTGTAGAAAGAAATGTTGCTTAGGCACAACTGCAGAAATTCCAACAATTCCAGATTTTTGTTTAACTAAAATAAATGGTTGGACCAAGAGGACATGAAGAAGCACTGCAGGTCATTGCTGACTTTGCTTTCTGACCTCTGAACTCATTGTTACCCCTATCCCTTTAAAACATAACTCTTTGTTTCTATATTTATGACATAATCTTACATCTAGTCTGTGAGGATAAACATTTGAAAATATGCCCTGAATAAAGACACCTAATAAAGTGCCAAATAACAAAAGCTACTCCCTTTTCCTGCCACTGCCCTGACCCTGCACAACAGCTGTGCTGTGTTTCCTGAGAGCCTGTTTGCTTCCTCTTGCCTTTATCAATGTCTTTCTCCTCATATTCCTTCACCTCTGCATTTGTTTCCCTTCTCACAGACATGAAGCAGAGCCCAACATCATTTCCGATGGAGAGTCTTCCCCTTTACCCCAGACAGGCCCGAGCAGGGTGGCTGACACTTCATCATCAGACTCCTTTAATCATGCATGTTTTGAGGAAACTGTAGTTGGGTTCAACAAGAACCTCTCACATGAGGTTTGAGGAGCTTGATTTGGGATATCTTTACTGAAGGTAATCTAGCATGGGCTATGTTTGATGGGACAACAGAACGGGTAAATCTCCTGCAGCTGTACAGAACAGAAGGAAAATCCAACATTGACATGAACAGTATGTCAGAGGTGATCCCATACAGGATCACTTTTCTAAGACCTGACTCAGGTTTTCAAAATTTGGCAACTAGAGTGAGGTGAACATGGCCTTTCCCCAGAGAGGCAGACACAAGCAAGAAAATTGAGTCTTGAAAAAGACACAGACTCCTAACATCATGATAAATAGAAGCCAGGTTTCCTGGAAAAGGAACACTAAGGGGCCTGAGGCCAGCATTTGATCTGTGCTAAGAAACGTTAGGATATTTTTATGAGGAGCAAGTTCATCAAGAATCTTGCTTAGAGGTTAAACCTCACAGAAAAGACAAAATAAGGTGACTAAGGACTGTTCATATGAGCAAAGATGTACAGGAAGAAGCCCAGGCCAGTATGTTGATTTTGCATTATGGAAATCAATTAAGCATTAATTATAAATGTTCCTGAAGGTTAAGTGAAGTGTGCCTTGCCACAGAGCCAGCAGCCTGATGGACCCATAGGGCTTCCTGATGCAAACAGCTCTGGGTTCCTTGGGCAGACAGAAGTGCTGAGGTGCACTGCCTCTCTGCAGCTGGGCACTCCAACCCCTAGGCATGGCAGGGGTGCACCATGTGCAGCAGAGGGGATCCTGAGGAACAGCTCTCTGGGACCTGCACCAAGCACTAGGGCAGCCCTGAGCACTGGGGAAACCAAAAGCAATCAATAGTCCTCCTGGGCATTGCTTGAGTCCAAAATAGCCTTACTTCTAGTCTTACTAGATTAAATTAGCAAATCCCTCTAAGTTGCTCCCATCAGTGAAACTTTTGTCTTCACAAGACCAGAGTGGCAAGATCAAGCTTTGAAACATCACCTCCCGTGGCACTGTTCCCAGGAGGAAGGCTGCAAGAAAAGGCTCCAACGTAGCTTCTGTTTGCTGAGGATGTGGTATCTATAATGTTGATCAAGCAGTTTCTGCCTTCTCTCCCTTCCCTGTCATGCAGTTTCTGAAGGGTTTCTCCTGCTCTGCCACATTTGTGGACTAAGGTGATTTGTCTCCAGCAGTCCGATTACGTACAGCTTAATTATCTACTGACTAATTGCACTTGCCTTCTTGAATGTCTCCAGGTAACAGGAGCATGGCTTTCTTTTTGCTCATCGGGCCGTGAAGGCAACCAGTTTGTCTCATCCTTTCTGGTACTTCTAGACAAAGGGCCTTTCAAAAGAAAAAAATCCTGATCAGAGAATCTAAGTAATCCCTCTTTCCACGCCCCAAATAAGACAAATATATGTGTGTGCATGTGTCCATTTTAGGGTCAGCCCTTAATATAGTAACTTGAATGTACCACCCTGAGAGATTTACCTGCACCCAGAGGGAGGAGCAGCCTGCCAACTGTTACCTTTTAAGTGATTTATTGAAAGGAATTTGCAGGAATGCATAGTTAATCCTGATAATGATACCTGCTAACAGCTTGAAGCAGCAGCACAAATAAGGGTGTTCTCACTCGTGGCACGTGAATCAGAGTCACCACCTTTCCCCCAGGAGCTGCCAGCTCTCACTGAGGTGCCTATTCCCCATCATAAGCAAAGCACAACAAAGTGGATGACACTTAAACTAGATACAGATGTTTGTGCTGCAGCAAAACAAGGAGCACCCAGTCTGATATTGCATCTCTGAGAAGGAGCAGCAATGTGAGATGGATCAGTAACTAGCTTGCTTGCACACCTGGGTGATCAGCCCTTACACTAGGGTCAGAAGATATCACTTGGGATATCCCCTTTTCAACACTTATCTAAAATGGGAACCAGTCAAGAAGCTGAGTGTTTCCAAGCAGAGGTCCCTGAGCCAACAGAAGTGCAGGTAATGCAACGCAGCAGCCTCAGCTGCACATCTCGGGTTGGGAGGGCTTGGCCAGTGCCCTTGCAACTGCCTCTGGTCTCAGCAAAATCTAAAACCTTCATAAATACACTTCTTGAGTTGGCCACATCTGGGAAGAGCCACTGTACAGCAACAGGCAGGAAAATACCTGCTCTGAGGATCCAAATGGATTACAAACCCAACAGAGGCCCAAATTCCATTGGGAATATTCTCAGGAAAAATAGGCTCTGTGTGGCAGTGTCCTTAAGTGACCAAGCAGATGGGCTCTCTTGCATATTTTCTGTCATAGATACTGATCAAAACCTGATACACAGGCTTTTGCTCTGTATCTATCCAACAAGCAACATTCACAGGCCAAATCAACAGAAAAAAGGAGAGGTTCTGATGGAGCATCTTCCCCTCTTTGGACTATCAGCAGACAACACCCACCTGCAATAGGAAACATGCCTTTATGAAAACTGACCTGATCCCCAGGTTGAATTGCACAGTACAGAACAGTCCTGAAAACACACTGCTGACCAGTCAAGCAGGGCAGCAAATATTTATGCTTCCCCTTCTGCAATTGTTGCAGCTAAACAGCTTTAAAATCAGTGTAAGATGTTGTTTGTTCATTCTCTGGCTTGGTCAGTAGATATAAAGAGTGATACAAAGATTTTCTTCAACTGAAATGATCCCATAACTATGTTCCTAAAAATCAAAAAATCTCCTCTAAATGAAGGATATTTCCCAACTTTCCCCGAAGAGTCTCTGTTGAAATCTCTTTGGGAAAATCGATTCTGGAGGACAAAAATTTGAGTAAATCTGTGCTAAAAAGTATCTGAGCATGGTCCAGATCTGGAGACCCCGGGATGATGACACGAGCTGCTTATTGACTAAAATGTCAACAGGGCTTCGGTTTATGGCAGCTATCAGCCTGATGCTCTCTGGAAATCAATATTTGCAATTTAAATTTGATATTTTGTGGGTTATCAGTTGAAGTTTAATGTCTGTTTCTCTTTCTTGTACCGTTTTTTGTCAGGTTTTTTTTTTCCCCTCCCAATCAGTACAGTGATTATCCACAATGTCAATACCTGCTTGCAGCTGAGCCAGTGGAAGGAAGCAGATTCTAGAGCCCATGTTGTTCCACACCCAAGATGGCAATAAACTGGTATTACCTTTTATGACACCAGTTTAGCACCACAGCATGTGTCAGGTTTCCCCTTCTGGGTTTCAGGGGACCAAATCCTATTCAGGACTCAGAAGAAAATAAACACATCCATGTGTGGGGGACAGCAATTGAAAAACAAGAGAGCAAAGCAGAGCATCCGTTTCCAGCCCTCCCTGGACTTTCTTGGGGAAGTTACTGTGCTGCAGAGTGGACATGTTTCCCATCTGTCAAACGACAACAATAATATTTCTCATTTCCATCGTGAGGTTTGGTGAGTTAATTCATTTAGTCCTTTTGATTTCTGTCTCCTGACATTCCTCACCATCCTCCTTTTGCTGCAAGTCAAGCTCAACCCATAACTAATAAATGAAAAATACCAAGTCCTCTTTCCCCAATATCATGACTGTATTAGCTCAAGAAGTGCATGCAAGTCTACTTCAGACTTTGTTGCCCTCCTCACCACTCTTACCTCCTTTTATGTGGTCTTTACTTGTGTTACTCTGGGGCAAAAAGCTCAATCCTGTTTAACCCAAGTGAAGTCTCCTGAGCAGGACATCGAAACAGGGCTTTTCCCTTTCTAAGGGAGGATTCAGATCTATCACACAAGGAAGGGGCATTGCTGCCTTGCTCTGGCTCTAGTTTAGACTAAAAAGCTCCCAATCAAGTTTTGGGGGGGGTCCAAATATCATCTGTGAACATTGCCTGGAGAAGGACCCTATAAAAAGCATAAGCATGTCATTTCTGTGTCTCACCAGCACTTACAGTGGAAGCAGGGAACAAGCTGCCCGGAGTGGGGCATTTACAGGCATAGGGAGAAACAGGTCTGCAGGTCACTGTGGAACTCAGAGCCCAAATTAATGAGTTGAAGACATCCACATTAAAATAGCAGCTGAGCAGGGACTTAAGAATCACCATTTTGCTTGGAGAACAAAAGCCCCTCCACACATCTTCTACTTCCAGGGGCCCAGGGACTCCAGCACCAAACTGGGGCACCAAACTCTCTTTAGTAAGGAGTTCACCTGCAACAACAACTCAGAGGGGAAGGCTTACAATTAGACAGTGTTTGCCAGGTAGTTGACTCTTGTGAGAGACTAAAACTAAGCCATAGCATCCCTCTGAGATTTATACTGCCAAAATACAAAACATCTAATTGAGCAACAAATGCCTTATTTGCTCTCATGCCTGAAGCTGACCAGAGCTACTCTCTTGAAGAGATGCTGCTGCAGAAAATAGAAACTACCGGGGAAAAAATTACGACACACATGGGAAGACAATGCCAAGGAGCTGAGAGAAACGGGTAAATAAAGTCAATTATCAAATGCAGTATGAAAAGACAAAAGCTTCCTTTTATAACTCTGCTTTTGCACTAGTCTTATCTAGACACTTCATGCATTGGCACTCAATGAAGTTGGACGACATGCTCGGCTGTTTTCAGCAACTGGAAGCTGATATTTATTCCAGAAATAAAAGGACCTTGTAATTCATTTGTAAGGCTGTATGTGGTTAATTCTTGATGCCTTGTAAATGCTAATTATGAAGGAAGATGTTAAAGGGTTCCTTAGGAAATCAATACTTTATTATACAATAATTGCATCTGCAAGCTTAATGTTCTTCATAAGACTTCGAAAGAATGGAAGAGGTTGGGAGGTCAGATGATGCAAATGGTGGCTGCACGACCTGGAAAGTCATCAAGAATTTGAAGCCTAGTAAAATGCCCAGATGTCATTAAAATATTTTTTTAAATCTAACACTTATTATGGAAAGCAAGCTGGTAGTACATCTGTCTAGATGACACCTTGGCCCAGTATAAACCTAGACACACTTATAACTGACATGGTTGTTCTGTTATTCATCCAAGAGCTTTGATTATGCCTTTGCCTGAACGATTTGTTCCTCTCAGGAACAGCATTTCAGTTCTGCCTCTCCTCATCTTCCCCTGGCTCACTCCCCAGTTGTTCCAGTTTTCAGCATAGGAGTCTGTGAGGAGCTACCGTTAGGGTTGTAAGCCCTGGAGACAGGATAGAGCTGAAAAATCATTCTTCCAAGAATTTCTGGGTCACTGTCTAATTGATACTAGCATTAGCATGCTTCATATTCATGTTCCAGCTCCACAGGCAGTACTTACTCTGCACCCAGCCATGTCGGACTGCTCTAGGCACTGAGTGGGAAGCCAAAACAACGCCACTAGATCAGCCTCAGAATTCACCAGCCCCAAGAGTTTTACAATAGCAAAACAGAGAAAAAGAGCCTTTCTTCCACTGCGGTCATCGGTGCAGCACTACATTCCTGGGTTTTATTACACACTTTTTAAAAGAAATATTCCATGTTACTTGGAGCTTATTAATTTGCAAAGAAACCACAAGTTATTTCCTTACATCACGATGGGGTTTTAATTTTTTTTAAATTCTTACAGGCTATAAAAATCCAGGGACTTCAAAGGAAATGAGTTTAAGACTCAGTATGTTATAAAAGGAGTCCAGACCACGTTCACAAATAAGATCTCTTCTGCTAACAGCAAAGTATTTCACAGGTTGTATTGTAGCTTATACTCGGTTGAGAAAATGAATGAGAAGTGAGTAGTGATTCATAAAACAATCTGTACATTTAACGCACGATAAAATAAGATAGTATTGCACAGCTTTTCCAAAGAGCCAAAAGGCAGTGATCAGCAAGCTAGTCAAATAACAACACAGTGGGAGGGGGTGTAATGCTGAATTGCTCCAACCTCTCCTCATGATTCATCTTTTATCCAGGAACTCACCCAGTCAGCGCATCCAAAAATGCAATACGAAAATTTCATGTGCACCCCCCAAAAAGTGATGAAAAAAAGGACAATGTGTGCATTTGTTCACATGTGGTGTGCATGCAAGGATGTTCATTCTGTGCTATTGTAAGAATTTCTGTTTGGCTGCCTACAGACAGGTCAGAAGGAATCTGCCTGAAGATATCAGCCATATGCTGAGAGAGGTGGTTGTAGGAATTTCGTTTTCCAGGAGAAAGCTTGGTCTTTGCTGAACACAAAAAACTCTCCAACAAATCCCCCAAATCAGGAACTCTGGTGCACTGAAATATCCTCTCTTCCCCTTTCACCCAACGGTACATTTTTCTGGCACTTGCCCATAATCAGCAAGACGTAATAAACATTCATTTACAAGGGAGTGACACATCACTGCTTGACACCCATAAGCAAAAGAGGTAACCTCATCTATACTGGAGAATTGGCAATACCAAAAAGGAAATCTTTTTTCCAGCATGTCAAACATGACCTCACTCAAAACCATTAAGGGTGAAGAGCTCTGCCTATATGCTCCATAAACCCTCTCCTTTGCTGCATAGCCTGCCTCTATAGAAGATGCTCCACTCAGCACTTTGCAACCTGCAGCTGTGCTCAGCACAGGGAGCTCAAATGAACCCATCAACTCTATTCCCAAATTTTCCTGAGGTTATTACCAACACCCAGGATACACTTTTTAAAGTCAGCTCAGCACCCAGATAGGCACTAAGACAAATACCCTGGCTGGCTAAGTCCTGTTGAAAACCCAGCCAGGGTGCTGCCAGGGAGTGCTTTGAAAATCTTGTCCTTGTTGTGAGCCCTAATGAAAACCTAACTCTGAAAGTGATCTTTAAAGGGGACAGCTTCTCCAGATTTGAACACAAGATAAGTATCATTTTAGGAGCCCAGGAAATGAATTAAGATGCTTAATTCTAAAAATAAATAAATAGATCAAAAAAACCATGACCAAAACCCCAAAACACTGGCCAAAATTTTATATTTACATGGACAGCATCCATCAGTTTTACCCAGCATGTTCATGGCTGTCTGGAAGCCTGAGGATACAATCCGGTCTCTTCGATCCCTGCCACAAGCACAATTCTCCCACTGAAAAGGCCTGTTAACAGAGATGACTCAAACCTTATGACTGAAAATGTGTCCTTCTGACAAAGAACATCTCTATTACAGTCAAACACTGAATACTGAGCACTGGAGAGCACGAGAACCCTGCCATTCAGTCAAGTACTGAATAGCAAGAGCTTATCTTTGAGCTAATCTGTAACATGTAACCAGCATCGCTGCCTGAAGAAAGGAAAGAGCAAGCTAAACATCTGAATGTTTTTTCTATTCTTCTGCAGAATGAAAAACACAAGGGGATCTTATCATCCAGACAAGGTGTGGAAGGAAATGAGATTAGCTCTATAAATATGGTGTCCACCAGGAATAGGTAAGTAGGCATATTCCTTCCTGCTTAGCCAAAATACTAGACCAATTTCAGACTATAAAGAGAGGCATTCCAAGGACGTAGGCAAAATAGATTTGGCACTTAAGTGTTTGGTCTGAACAGCAAGACTGGGGTGGGAAGGGGATGGAGACAGGTGCTGCTGGCAGAGCTGCCCAAGTCCTACCAAAAATAGCCATGTCGTCACAAGCTACTTGTAGAATAATGGAGGCTCTACAGATGCAGCTTAAGAAATGCAACTCAACAAACCTGGTGATCATCCTACAGATCAGTTCTCACAACAGTGTTGCTTCCCAAATGGTCTTAGTGATATCAGGATATGGTCTCTAACTGTATTTCTCAAATATGCACATTTTCGTTTCCTCAAACACTAAAAAAGTGTTTCCAGTTACTCTCAGACAGATGATGAAGCATCACCAGCTATAAAGGTAATCTCAGGTGTGCTTTGGTCCTGCCAAAGCCGCTGTGAGGACATTTCATCTACTGGACACAGCAGTTTGGCAGAGGGAGATGCTACAACCAAC
>VYZX01030657.1:11820-38726 GCA_013401335.1 Brachypteracias leptosomus
GGGTTATTCCTCCCCAGGTGAAGGACCCTACACTTGCCCTTATTGAGCTTTATAAGATTACTCTCAGCCCAACTCTCCAGCCTGTCTTGGTCTTGCTGAATGGCAGCACAGCCTTCTGGTGCAATACTTGTATGGTGTAATAATTTAGTCTAATTTTATGTGTTCCATACTTCGGTATGTTCTCACACAGTTTAGCAGAGCTGGCACTAATGGAAAACAGAGGGACGCGAGATAATGGAGTTAGAGTCTGTTGCACTGAATTTGGTAGCAGATATCCACATAGGTTTGCCATAGCGTTGCTGGCAAGTCATCATGTAAGCAAAAATTATCAGTGGGAGTTTTGTTTCTAGGTGTATGGATTGGTACCTGGGTAGACATATAGCCATGTCCTTAGATGTAGCTCTACTACTGCAGTGGAAGAAGAGACTGGGAAGACATTTGCAGCAGACCCCTGCTGTGGTGGGACATTTCCAACTGATACGTGTTTCACAGTCCTAATCACACTTCCCAGACTGGTGAACAAAGCAGAGCTTAGAGAATGGATAAGCATTTTTTTAAAAAATCTCGTCTTTTCCCCTTATTTGTGAATTTCTGCAAGAAAAGCGACTACAGCCCCAAGTTTTGGAAGGGATCCAGCTATCAAAGTTCAGTGGTGTAGCAGCAACTAACTACTTTTATTCAGTTTGAAGTCAGAGTAATTTAGTAAGAAGGGAATGTATTGCAACGAGCTATTCAATCCCACACATACATTAGACAGCAAATGGACTGTACATTATTATTATATCATTTCAAATTTCTGTCAGTTGTGCTGTGGGAACAATTTTTTTGTATCGAGTATTTAATTCTGGAAGCAATAGCCGGTGCTTAGTACTGGCAGGAAGTAGCAGTGGACAAAACCACCTACGGACCGGCAAATTTAGAACATCTCTAAATCCATCATCGGCTCCATTATTCACCTTGTTTCAATTACATGCCACAAACAACACCGACAGGAGCTTAGCAGTGAATATGGAAGTCAGTTTCTGGGGAGGGGAGGTTTCCAGGCTTTATTTGTACCTCGGATCCAGAGGCTGGCTGGGCGGAGCTACACAGCAAGAGCTGCCTGTGGCTGATGGCACCTGGGAGGCTCGTTTCTGCATGTCAGTGTGGTTGTATGTGAACGAGGCACACTGTGTCCAAGTCTGTTTTCTAGTGCCCTCTGGACCAACTCAAAACTTGCAGAGGATTTTTACATACATCAGCAGACACCTATTCAGTCCAAGCTTTAAAATCTTGGTTTTATTGCTGATTCTGCCCCACCTGTATAACCGTAGATAAGCTAGTAAGCAGCAGCACTCCCAGACATAAAATGTCTATAATAGATGCTCAGTTCTCAGGGAAGCAATAGTCAGTGGCATATCTCCAGCCCATGGAGACATTTGTCGGAGGGTCACTGTATCAGTGAAGACTACCACTGGATGAGACTTTTCTGCCAGTTAATGGGTATAGCTACATGCCTTCCTTGGTGCTGTTTTATTTAATTCATTAGGTCAGTTTTAATAACTGGCTGTCTAAGTCTGCTTTGTAAATGGGTACCTAGAAAGTGGTGGAAAGACAGTGTTAAGTGCATACTGACAGGACGTGGATGCTGTTAAACAAGCACATTTCTATGGGTGAAGGACAGCTCAAGTCACAGCTGAATAAGAAGTGAGAAAAAAAATTATGACCTGTCATAATGACAATGACAGTCTCCTCGTGTGTCCTCATCCTGCAGGAACATGGAGGCAAAGGAGCCTGAACCATGTCGGAGGGTGCAGGCACACAGCAGCAGCTGCGTGTCGGTGGCTTCCCAGCAAGAAGAGCCCAGCCATGCAGGGCAAGCCCACGGGAGGACAGCACTGCCTGACAGGACAGAGCTCACGTCAACAGCCTTTCTCCCATACTGGTGCCAATCTTGGGTGAAAGTGTCAGTTTTGTCAGATTTCTTCTGCGGTGATTGGAAGTGCTGGGTCAGCTTTCCCTCTTTTCTTGATTTAGGAAAGAGACACCTTTTGCTTAGGAATTAATGTCTGGCTCAGTTTTGGTTTTGTCTATGGAGATGGGCTTCCTCTGTGCTGCCCAAGCTGCTGGATAATGAACTGCAGCCCCCTCACAGCATAACTCAGCTCTACCTTAGGAGGGAGTGCTTGCACAGAGACAGGTTTGCCAAATCTGATGTAAGAGATTCACTAGCACAAACATCTTCACCTTGACCCAATGCTCTACCCTTCTGGGCTCTTGAAATAGCTGTGATCTTGACTGATTCATGCATTTTATGCATGTTTGCTGTACAGCTGAAAAGCAAGCAACAGAGCTTTTGACTTTCAGACTTTCTTTGGAGGTTGGACAGATTCTTCAAAAACACAGTGGCCAGGGTGAGTGAATCCATCAGGCATAACAACATCAAGAGATATTACTGGGATATGATGCAAGCTTTCTCAGTTCAGTGATGAGGGCTGTCAGCAGAAGCCTCAAAATAAATGCTCAGTTTGTTGAGACCGTGGGCTTTTTTGGGCCTCTTTCCAAAAACTGAACACATACAATGGAAATAGTCAAGCAACCTCCAAAACTTTGCAAAGTCACGATGTATGAACTAATGGTACAAAATATGAAGGCGGACTTAATAGAAGATAAATTAAAATGCGTGGAAAAATCATAATGGATACAGGAAAGAAAAAAATCTTTCCAGAAGGGAATACATCTAAATCAGCATAAAACAAGCAGTAGCCTTTAGTAGTTAGTCTGATGCAACACCAGCTCAATGGAGTGTGAAGCATGACAACCCATCCATGGCAACTGCAAGCCATCTCTGAACTACAGTATGGTCTAGTAGGAATAAGACTCAGCATCTCCCAAGTTACTGTTGTACCACGACTCTAGAGTAACCTCAGTGTTCAACAAGAAACATCGAGTATGAAGCCTGGAGGGGAGCTCCTTAAAATAAAGGCCAGATGAGACACTTACCCTAAAGCTGCAAGAGCCATTGAAATAATTGCTAGCTCCTTAACCTTTCAAGAAAAAATTAGATGAACTGTAAAAAATGAAGGATTAAAAAGTGAGGTGAGGGGAAGAGAAAGAAAACTAGGAAGAGAAAGACGCTTTTAATTTGCAACCTGCTCTCTTCATCAGAATTACTTTAGGATAATCAGGCAGATGCAGATGTTTCCTGGAAGGTAATGCTTGAGTGGTGAAGGTAGAATGCAATGGTTGGATAAAACATGCTCGCAAATTTGACAGGTTACATTATCTTTTATTGACATCCGAACAGAACTGCCAGACTCTGGAGGCTTTATTTTTTGCATCAGCCTCTTTTTTTATGACATATGCCATCTTTAGAAATTAAACAAACTTTTTATTGCTGAGTTTTAGCAGATTATCTCAGGCAGTCTTGACTGCTTCTTGGTAAATTGTATGATATGTGATGTGCTTCTGACTTTAACCTGCATTTTTTTCTCCTTTTTTTTTCCCCATGAAATCATTCAAAATAATTTATGAAATTCACTCTGTGTTATAATCGGTAACTTTGATCTGGGGAGACAATACCAAGGCAAAATAGAAAAAGATGGATTATAGTTCTTACATTAATAGACTTGCACAAAAAAACCCCTTACACTTTATGAAATGAGAAAGATAAGAGCATGAATTAATAATGCTTTAACAGCAGTGGCACAAAATCCTTGAACACTAATGCTCCAAAACTACTCATATTGATTTAAAATCTATATTTAAGACAGTTAGGTCTAGAAGTCCCCCTTCAGCCACATCAGATATAGATTTTCAATTTACAGGATTATTTTAAATCACAGTCTTTAATTCAGAAAATATCATATGAAGCTTTCCATGTTTAAAAGTATATTTCTTCCTTTCTCTCTCTCAAATTATGCTAGTTAAAGTTTAACAGTCAACATTGATAAATGCTTGTGCATGACCATGTCAAAGCAGGACTGCTACATGTCCCTCAGAGGCTTTGTCCCAAGTTGTGTGGTTATAAGGCTTTGAAACCTGGAATGAAGGAAATCCCACAGTGGATACAGATTAGGAAAAGATTAGGCTCATAGAGAGCTTAGGGTCACCAAGGGCCAAATTCCGCCTGAGGTGATGTGTACCTATTGAGTACAACAAGGGTTTGTGTTCATCCAAGGGCAGAGTTTGTAAAAAATGTTTTACTAATAATAAGCAGAGATTGATGTTCTTAAAAATAAAGTTAGACAATTCTTTGCTTTATATGGAAGTAGCAGCAACAAGAGAACTGATAATTGCTTTCTTGCATTCCGAAAGTCTTCAGGACTTTGCTGGAAGCATGAACTGTTCATTCAAAGGGAAATTATTGCAGCCTGCAGCTACATTAATGTGCTAGTATGTAATTAGTACAGTGTCACCTTAAACACCAAATTAAGTCACAGTGATTAGGTAAATTTTAACACGTAAATATATTTTTCTATAAAATTACTGAAATTTGTAGTGTGCCCCAGCAAGACTGGCCGCTCCAAAGAAAAAGGTGAACTGGTGTGGAACAGATGTGAAATTTAATTAGAAGAACAAAAGAGTATTTGCCTCAAACTCAAAAATTGTAACAAAGAATGTGATCTGGGAAAGAAAATTTATTCCAACAGTGGCGGGAAATGTCTCCCTTAACTAATAATAGTAGTGGGCAAAGAAGAAAGCATCCAGATCCAAAGGAAAGTGCTAGTTTACATTTAATGGCTTGAAGATGAGGACAAATCACCCTGGCTTGAGGACAAATTCACATTCTGTGGCTTCAGTATCCCTGTGATGTGTTTCTGGAACTGGAAAACAATGCCCTTCTCGTTTTGGGTCCAGCCACACCACCAAATTTTAGGGGTCGGTTTGGTGGTGGAAATCATAATTCCTCTCAGACAACCAGTTTAGAGGTTTGATTTGATAGCTGAATCTGGAATGGCAGCTCTTCACCCTGGGGAAGGACTCTTTGGACACCTCTGTAGTCATACGAGCACATTATATCTGTTCTTGCTCCTTATGGAAACCATAGAAGTAATGTCTGTCTGGCTAATGATATCGCCACTGATAGTTCTCATATGGCTCTCTGTGAAGATGAGGCTGACCAGCTCAGCTGAGGGGCCAAATGTCAATGATCGTTCACTGCAGCTTGCCGTACCAGCTTCCCACTCATGTCAGGAGAGAGGGGAGTGAAACATCACATGAGGTGATTTGCAAATCTCTCCCTCGCCCTCCATGCCATCAGTATTCATCGTGACTCAAAGTTTATAGCCACGGAGTGAAAGATGATTGTACTGTCAGCCTAGGGAAATGAATCTTGAGGAATGTGCAGATTTCCCATTTATCCACAAATTGACTTGCCCCTGTTGGTACTACAAAGCAGGTAAAAGGATGTGTTGTACAGCACAGGCTGCAGGGCTGATGCATCCTGCCTCCTACATGAGACATGGCATGGAGCAGACAACGAGACCATTCAAGAAAGTCTTGTGAACTCAGAATAACTCTTCTTCGAAATGCCTTCAGTGAATAAAACTGAAGAGACACAAAAGAAGGAAATATAGACTAATTAAGCAGAATCTTCTCTAACCCAAATGATTTTCACGCTTTTTCCACAGGGCATCAGCAAATCTTTAAGGATGCAATTTCAGCCCTAACCTTGAATTTCTTTGCTGTAATAGGGATGGAGTGAATCTTTTAGCTTTATCTGAACATAATTTTTCTGTAAAAAGCAGATTAATTCTGAGTCCCTAGTTTCTAGTATGCTGTGTTTTGATTTCCTTTTAGTGCCTATATAGGCACAGTTTAGGGAATTGGTAAGACAGATGGAGCTTGGCATTTTTTTTTTTCACACTGAATGTAAAAATGGTTGTTTTTTTTTTTTTTGGCTGTGCAGCTGAGATACGAAAAGCAGGTGGCTGGAAATAACTAATTTCTAGATAGACTATATAATTCATAGAAAAAATTTCAGAATACATACACAAAAAGATTTGAGGGCTCTTCAAGTTGCAGACTAATGGCTGAAAACTGTTGTCACACTCGTCATTAGACAACCTTAAGAGCCATGTTATTGTCCAACAAACTGACAGCATTCCTTTTAATGCACCTATTATGGAAAGATCTTTCGATTCATAGCTTTGTCCTTTGCCTAATCTAAGCTGTGACTAGTTGAACTGCACTTTATTTCATTCGAGATAAGTCTGGATATGAACAAAGCTGATAGCTGTGAGTTTTATTTGAAGTAGATAGGAAAGTTTAAAAAAAAAATTAAAAATCTTTTGAACAGAAATTTGACACTTTAGAGCAAACAGCTCATGTAGTTTACTAAATTCTATTAATGTGAGTACTTATCATCAAAGTGCCTGAACAGGCATTCAGTGGGTCATCTTCATGAAAATAGCAGCTAAGTACACTTCATTTCCTCTCCCACTTCTTTGAGTTTGTTTGGAGAAGCAAAAGCACCAAAGAAAGTAGCAATGACATAAAAGTGATATGCAGAGTCTCAGGGACAAAAAACCAATAAATCTGCCAAAGATACTTTGAACAGAGATAGCAATAATCTTGTCTTGTATACCTCGCTTCAAATTGCTGATCTTATTGTAATGCACTGCAATGTACTGTACTGGATTGACACTTATTTAAAAAAAATAAAAGTCTTTCAAGCTCTGCCTCTCAAAGCATTTCAGTTGGGAATGAGTTGTAAGTCCACAAGGAAAAGAACACATACAAGTAAATACTGTGCTCATAAGAAATTCAACAGCTCTGAATATTTTTGTTAGTATTAATTTATGACTTGAGTTGAGCAAGCACTAAAAAAACATCCTGTCCTGTGAATATTCACTTGGATTCAGAAATGAATTTCAGTTTAACTCTTTGAACCATTTCTAGGGGTTGTTTTCTGTGGATATTTGGCACAGAGCTTTATTAGCAGAAACTATTCTCAACAGTGCCCATTTTAAATTCAAAAGTTTAAATGTTTACCAATAGTGATTTCTTGAACTGTGTATCCACAGTGTCAGTTACTTAATTAGACAACTAACCTCATTAGGAATAAGTGTAACGTGGCTTATATAATTAAGAAATGCAGTATGATTTGCATATGTTCACAACTCCTTACGAGTGATCTGCAGACCTGGAATTATTAATTATGAAGGCATTCATAAATAATTCTGCATAATAAATGAGGAAATGTTGTGATCTGTGTAAGGGCAATTTGCACACAAGAAACAAAAGGCAAAATTTGTTTATACATGATTAGATGCTAATTATTTGCTTAGCTTTATCTGCCATTGAAAGAATAGGTGCTGGCAAAGTTGCCAAAGAAATGCTTTCAGTCTCCAAGTTCTGGAGATCATACTGGAAAGGCAGTAGGACTAATTCAAACTGCTGGGAGGTGGTGAGTCTTTGATAAGGTCAGTCTAATGGCAGCTTTTAACTCTGGGTCTGAACTTGATCTTTCTGCCCCAGGTTGGCAGCTACTTGGGTCATTTTTCCATTTGCAATGTTGACAGTAGCAATAGCACACAGTGTTATCTGCCTGCTGTCCACAAACACCTCACTTCCATTCCTCTCTGCTTCTCTTTCGCAGATTGACGCATAGGTTGAATTCAAAAGTTCAGGAAAAGAGCTCTGCCTGTGAAGGGAGCCTGCACTCCAGAGGGTTTGCTCTAAACTATTGTGAGACCTCCGGCTACAACACAGGACATGGGAGCTTTTCTGAACCCTCGTGTCTTGTGTTGCAGCCAGAGGGGCACATCTTTTCAACTGAGTCAGAGACAAGTAGAAGAAACCAACATGAAAGAAGTGTAAAGAGAGAGAGGGAGAAACAGGTATGGGGTGTGGGACTTCACTGAACATCTGAAAGAAGCAGACTCAGGAATGCGATCCTTGGCATAAGCCTTTGAAGCTTTCTCCTAGATCCGGAGGAGATGTCAGCTTTCTGCCTCTTCTTGAATGCAGATGGAAAGATCTGAATCAGGTAGTATAAGTTACTGTGCTTACAATGCCACAGCCATTGGTCTTTTTGTTTGTTTCTACAAATTTACTAGAATTACTGAATTAAACACTAAATGGATTGCAAATACCTCATAATCCGCACTTTTGAAACTCAATAGTTTTGTTTCTGTACTTCAGCAGTTGAAGGTGTAAGCTTTCGGTAGAAACAGAATTAAGTCGCCCCACATGTTTTGAGCAGAGAATGTGCCTGTGATTAGCATGGAGTTTTTTTGTTTCTCACTGGGACAAATTTTTCACTTCTTCAGCAGCTGACTTCAGGGTGAGCCTCAACTTGAGTACGAGCTGCAACATGATTTCTTTGTTTTGGCTTAACTTTGACAACGTGTTTGAAATGTTACATGCCAGTATGTCCTATCTAATAAAGTATTAAAGTATACTCAATTGAAATCTTACTTTTTAATACTGCATTAGACTGGAAATACTGGGATATAATGTTTTAAATATCTGCATTAAAAAAATAGGTATGCCACTGAAATACCCAGAAGAGGAGTCTGGATTTCTGTCTTGAGTTGTTAAAATAACATGGATGATTAAAAACATTCTCATTCCAATCTTTCAATTTTAACATATTTTAGGAAGCTACAGAGATGTGTCTCCTCATGTGGCAATAAACATGGCTAAATTTGGGGGTAAGATCTGAATATTTAGAATACATTTCCAGACTGTCTATGATCATTCAGACTTTGCCCCATTCTGTATTCATTGATTTCAGTGGCAATACACACAAAACAAATCTCTGCTCAAGAGATTAAAAATAGCAGAAGCCGTTCCTTGGATCATCACAAGGCAGATTTTTTTGAAGATTCCATGGTAAATATTGTGGATTTGTAGTCCATTTTAGATTGCTGTTTCCCATGGGAAAAATAAAAAGATAGTTATGAGAAAGGTAAATAAATATTCTCAGCTTCAGATATGTGATCAAACTCAGTGTTCCCTGCACATTTTGTGTAGCTATCATTTAAATGAGAGTGCTTTCATTCAGAAAGTGGCCTTCTAGGTCAGTACTCCTGGCTTAGTTTTCAATACCATTTACACTATTCAGTTCATCCTCCTGATCTTTGGTGCAAGTCAGCTGAAAGAACTAGAAAATAACCCATGGGAAACCAATGCTCCACTGCCATCCATTGCCCTGTTAATTCCCATTGGGTTGAAAAGCCCAGTCATTGCATCTCTGTGTGTGCATGTCACCGCCTCCAGCATAGATCCCTTCCAGCCCAGAGCATTCTGTGATTCTGTGATCTCGTTCAGTCCCAGGTGCATAAAACCTCATAATTCAAAAATTCATGCTAGAGAAGCTCTGTCTCTCAGTATTCTCAAATACAAGTCATGTTCAGACATTTTCTGAAGGAAAAGGGAGTGAGAAACCCTTCACAGTCCCAGTGGAAGTCCTTGAAGGAAACAACACTTCAGGAGAAAACAGACACACATGTACTTGGATAGAAGAGCAAAGGTCTGGGTAGAAATCTCTGCAGTTGCACCAGTTTACTCCAGCCTGAGCATTTTACCTAGAGATTTTCCCCTCTCTAAAGTGTCCCATATGGGCTAGCAAAAATTCCAAGAGATTTCTAAAATACTCGAAGGATGTATTTTGGGTTTTTTTCAGTGGTCGTTATTCAAATTCTTTGCTTTCTATTGCATACATTAAGTTTTGCAGTAGAAATACAAAGCAAATTGTTCAACAGAAAAATATGTCTATACTGTGGGAGAGAGGTATATTTTTTCCCTAGAATCTACCAACTAGACTGTACCAGCTGAGAAGGTTTTTGCAAGTAGTTAGCCATCAGACTAGCCAAACCCCTAGATTAGAGAAAAATACCCAGCAGTTAAGTATAGTTTGGGGTTTTTTTGCCAGGAAATATTGTTATTATAAACTGTAATTAGTGGTTTTAACTCAGCAATGTTTCATTTCTGTTAAAGGAAAAAAAGCTTCCTAGCTGAGCATCTTTGTTAGAGCTGTCAGTGACTGCATTCATACAAGTAAAAAAGCTGAGATTGAAAACGGGTAATTTCTTGGCGGTTTAGATGCACACCCCACCAATCAAGAAAGCCAAGACCTCCTAATGATATTAAAATAACAGAAAATGGAATTTTGTCAAACATTCAGGTGTTTTTCAGAGAAGCTCTCTCCTCAAGTGAGAAGTTTATTTGTAGGCGATGGCTGAATATTTAATTACAGTAGCTGTGCTAAATATCACTGCTGGTGCTTGAGATATATTTAGATTCAGCTTCCTCTGTCTCAGAAAACACAGCAATTAAAATGCAGCACTATAACATAATGTAACTGATAATAGGTATAGGGCTGAAGAAGGTTTGAGATGTTGTCAAATCTGCTGTGGAAACCATAGATGAAGCATGAAAATGGTGGGAGCTTTTTCTTCCTGTACTAGTTGGAGCCCTTGCTCCTTTCCATCAGTGCCATATGCAGCAACTCAGGGATTTTCAAGGGAATCTTGAAGGAGTTAGGTGCCTTTGACAGTAATAATCATTATAGCATTAGTCTATATAATTTATCTGCCTCACAAGATTTGCTTCAAGTCATGAACCAAAAGCTTAGTCCTAAACAGACCTAAAGTATTTCTTTAAAAGGCTCTTTTCTCTCTCTTCTCCTTTTCCATGAGGTGTACACATCCTCTGGGTCCTGGATCGGAGCATGTGGTTCCCACCTGGTCTGTCTTCTTGCACAGATCAGCACAAGTCATAGCTCATCCCAGCTATCCCCACAGGGGCTCTGATTTCATCTTGTGTTCCCAGATGGCAATAGAGAAGGAGAATGAGTGTGGGACACAAAATCTAAAAGTGTATCCCAAATATGCCCAAACCTTTTGTGGTTTCATCTGTTCTCTGCTTCCCTGTTTTCCTCCTCCCGCTCTCAGGGCACCCTCAGCCCCCCACTGATTTAATGAGCACTCAGGTTGTTGAGCCCTAGTAGGGCTCAGACCCTCTGACAGTCTCAGCAGAGAGCACATAGCAGAATGGAAGCTCTAATACATAATCTCTGACTGTATTTTTAACACTGTCTTGCCATGTGCAGGGAATCAGATACAGTACATCCTAAAGGACAAAGCATTGTCTGCTTGGCACATACTGTTTGACTTTGCTGTAGGAAACCTGCTTTGCAGCCTGTATGGAAAAGCCTACACTCTTACAGGCTCTGAACTTTGCAGGAGTTGCATTAACTGTGAAAAAGAGATATAATAAAGAAGTATCCTTGTCCTCATTTAAGCTCTATGTATGCTTTGAAATTCCCACACAGTTCATTGAAAGATTCTCTCCATCCCACTTCAAAACATGAACTTACTGATTGTCAGAGCTCTGTACTGATAGGATGAGGAACTGACTTAGCCTCCTTTATGGATAAAGAGTGGCGCTATATAAGTTACTTTAGGCAGTGAGTTGCTTGGAAAGCAAAGGGCTGTCCATATTTGCAGGCTGATTCAGTCTGTGATCACTATGTAGAGTATGCAAACAAAAGTGACAATTCACTCAAGCCACAAAAAAAAATTATCTGTCAATTACAGTGCCATTGTTTAAAGCTCCTTTCTTTCAGTATGTTTTTTAAATTAAATTATTATATGCATGGTGTACATGTCTTTGTTTCACTGAGAATTTAATTGACAAAACCCTCATTTTCAACTGGAAAAGACAGCTTTGCTGGAAGCATAATAATCCATGCACCATTAGCCTTGGTTATAGTCAAAAAGGAACAGTAAAAATGTCACTTTCTAGCTCAGGTCAGCTTCCTGAGTGGATCGCAGGTGGTGTTTGTTCATTTTACTGACTAAAATAAATCTTATTTCTCTTGGCTGCAAGAACAATGCAGTTAATGGAGATTGAGGTGGGCTTCAGGCTGCGTTGCATATATTCAGCAGAGATTAATTTAGTACTTTAATGAAGAACGTTTATCAGTAGTCATGATGCAGGGGAAGCATCCATTAAGAGCCTTGGGTGAACTTCCAGTAGTCAGGAAAGAGAGTGTCCCTGTAAATTAAGCTGAGCCAAAGTGGCACAGCAAGCACGGGGATCCCTGTAGCACTCTAGATTGGGGCCAGACTGGACACGGCAGGCTAGCTGGGGAACATCCCTTCTCCCTGCGGGTGAAGGAAGGGAGCAGGGCAAGATCTGGCAGAGCAATCCTGTAACTCTGGCACAAGGTTGACTCAAAAATCCCAGTGGGAGTGACAGGTTGAGTCAGGTTGGTGCCTGTGGCAGCAGGAAGGAGGGGAGGACATTTTTTTCCTCTTCACACACTGGCCTGCAAAGGTAGCTAGCTGTGGGAGGACATTTTCAAGGTTGTCTGCCTTTTTTAAAGGCAGAGTGGTTGCTGTGGCAGTACAAGCCCTGTCCTGAATGCTCCTGTGTCCTGCTGCTGCTGGCCGACACAATGACACCACAGCAGCATTGCTGGTCTTCATGCATGGGGTACCAAACCATGCCAGAGTTGCTGGGTACTCTCATCTCAACCATGGGTGCCTGTCTGGCCCCACTGCATTCCTGACACTTTTCTCCTGTTTCTGCTCTCCAAAGATGAGGCAGAGCCAGCAGCAGCAGGGAGATCAGTGGGATTTCCTACATGATTCCATTGGTACATCTTTTTCTCACCATCACCATGCTAGAGAGGGTGTGTAGGTCATGTGGTGCAGCTGGAGCAGGAGAGAAGCAGCTGGGATTAGGACATCCCCAGCATGGGAGTGGGCAAAGGCCCTCAGCACAGGTCATACTGCTCTGGGGGGGCTGGGAAGGAAAAGTCAGGGGCTGAGAGTGAGAGAGGAAGAAGAAGGTACCCAGATCCACAGCCTGCAGGACTGCACTGCCACCTCCTCCAAGAGGTCTTGCAGTGTCTGCTTGTACCAAGCTACTATTTCAGTATGAACTTTATGGTTGCTTAGAATACCATTGGCCCTCCACATTTGATGCAGAAATGCAAATGCACAATCTCCACTTTAATTAGAGAAGTAGACTGGGACTGTTTTGAATTCTGAAGCCATGACAATCAAAAAAGGTTTGGAAAGGAGAATGGTGCAAAATAGGAGGCAAGAACAGTACATGTGTGGGTGTGTGCAGGTGTACTCTCCAGATCACAGACTGAGAAGTGCAAACATTTGGGAGCTGATGCTGTAGATGCTTGTTACCCTGTGTTCATCCAGAGCAACTCCATCAGCTTCTGCTGAGCCACCTGGCTTCCCTTTACAGTAATGGGTCATGAAAATTTTGCTCCTAGTCTTTGCTGCATGAGCCATTTCAATTTTCCAGGAGAGTTGCAAACCTGCAAGCTGAACTTGAATGTCATTCACAAAAACTGTGCCCTTTACCTCTCCCGTGTGGGTGTATCTCACCAGGTTACTCAGGCAGTGCTACTGGTCAGCATTCGCCGTTTGAGCTGGATAATAAACACCACAAAAGGCAAACATGTTTCCTTCTACTCTGCTAGCAGGGGAAAATCAAGGAGTAGAAAAGGCACTGAGATGAAAGACATAACTATAGGTGGAATGTATCCACCAGGGGATGAACAAACAGTACCCAGAATAGATGGAAAGTACTTTCAACACTTTGGCAGGGCAGGGCAGGGCAGGCTTCCCTGTTCCCACACATGACGTGAAGTACAACTATGGCTGTCATGGATATCCTGAAGAAACATCAAATCCAGCTGGCAGAAGGTTCCAAACTTTCCATGGTGTCAACCTCCCCAGAATGCCTCTATTGTATGTACTGGGGCAGTGCCAGGCAGGGAGGCACAGGGTTCCTGTGGCAGCACTCCAGGTGCATGCCTGCTGGAACTGACCTGAGTATTCACTGGGCACTGGCTCACAGCAGCATGCCACCTGGCAAAGTAGCAGATTTCAAGGCCCAATCAGTGATAGCAATGTCCTTCTCATTTGCCCCCCACTGGTAGAAGCCCTCGTGTCCTGGGGATCACTGCTTAGTCACCCTGCAGCCTGCTTCCCTTTTCCCCTAATGGTGTGGGGTAGGGGAGAGGAGGGGAAAGAGCAATGGGTTGTCAGCACCCAAAACACTGCTCCCAAAGGGCTGCCCTTCTGTGAGTGTGCCTCTACCCTCTCTGAGGAGTGAGTATCACACAGGTGCCAGGGAAACTGGCTTGAATGGAAGAAGCTACCTTTGAAAAGTTTGTGGGAAATTTAAAAAGTGGACATCTCTGCCAGGCTGTCTCCAAAGCACTTTCTCCAGGCTTTTGATTTGTGGATTACCCCACCCCTGAACTTATGTGGGTTCATGTGAGAGAAAGTAACATTAATGTGACCATTGTTAATCTAATCTCTTCCTTTTGCTTAATTTCGTCAATGTTATAAAAAGAAAAACAAAATTATCTTTCTTCCTGGGCCTCATCTGGGCTCTTGTCTATAGCAAGAGGCCAGTGCCGAGGAAGCGCCTGGAGTGTTCTGGGTCTTTTGCTCATTATTCAGCAGTGGACTCCCAATATAACCAAGTTAATTGGCCAAAACATTTTAACAGCATTGTACACTGCTGCACAGGCTAGGTAATATAGTAAGGGCAGAGTACAGTTAGGGCTAAGAAAGGGCTTGCAAACTATTTAAAGGTAGAGTCGATAATTCTTGCTATGTGCTGCCTCCTTCTCTGCAGCAGATCCCGTCCACACATTATATATAAGAAGAGCTGAATCACCGCATTATAAATAGACTCACTACGTATTTTTTCTCCCTGAAAATAATTTCAAACCGAACATGCCTACTCTATTCACTTTGAATTACTGCTCCTAAGAAAAGAGAAGGAGATGACATTTTCTAATTCTTTCTACTTTTCCTATTAGTAATCTGACTGTTAAAAGCCTTGACTGTTAGCCTTTGGGATGCAAACCTGCTCCTATTTAAGTCAATGTGAGTTTTATTATTGACTTAATTGGAAGTGAGATTGAGCCATTGGGCATGTGAGTGGCTTTGTGTAGAGCTTGAAAAAAAATAATAAAGGAGACAGAGGCAAAACGTAGAGCCAGTTTTTTCATCACAGCAATAACCCAGCTTTGCCCAGCCTGCCTGTAGTCATTCTAAAAGGAAAGCCTTGCCTGAAAGAAAGCACTCATAGTATTATAGCTTAATTAGTTTATGGGAGAAAAATGCTGAAGGGGAGAGGAGCTCCCGTTGTTAAATATTTTACCATTGCAACACTGACTAATGTTGTCTGCTGGACACCAAGTTAGCCAGAGTCCTTGTCCTGTTCCACTGCAGCCTGCCCATGTTTCTGTGCTCCCTCCTCAAGGGTTGATTTTGTTTTAATGACAGTCATGCTGGGTACCTCTGAAAGCACAGAAAACATTTCTTTCTGTGTATCTAATTTGCCCATTATTAACATTATCCCCAATCTTTTAAATAGCTGATTATTAAGCAAAGAAATAGCAATGGAGCAAGGAAAGAATGTGATAGGGAGATTTACTCTGTGAAAGGCAGAGATAAAATTAGATTTCTTTAAGCTATGTAGTACAGTTATTAGGAATTTAGGGTAATTTTTCAAGGAGCTGTCACTTAAATAACCTTATCTTATTATTCATGCTGAGGTATTTATTACAGAAATTCTTTCCCCCAGGTCAACATTTTTTTCCAGCAGCAGAAGTTAGGAACTCAACAATTGTTTGCATGCCCGAATAACGCAATGACATGTTATGGTAATGCAAATAGTATATTATTAAAGGACACAATTTAAAAACACTCTGCTGGTTCTAGTGGAATTTGTTTGTTTGGCCTCTTCTAGTATTTTCACTCTCTCTCTCAAAATTTTCCATCCACAGTCTCTCAGCAGTGACAGCAGTAATTTTTTCCTACCTTGATTTGTTCTTAATGCTGTTTCTCATTATCTGCTGCCTTTTCTAAAGGTGCTCCAGCATCAATCCCACTCATTGCTAATAGCACCCAGCATCTCCACCACCACAAAGCTCCTAAGTGTATCTTCTCTTGATTGCTTTTTTTTTTCCCCAGCTCTATTCTGTTGCTCCCACCTCCATGTTGCTCCCAGTCCTGGCCTGTGTGTTAATTAATCAGACTGACTTGTAGGCTAAGTTATGGGCTCTTAGGAGGATGTGTAGCTCTTAACACAGAAAATATTTTCCAAGCCATGAACTGAGAGGTAGTCTGAAGCTGTTTGTGGGTTTGGCAGTCCCACATTGCTTGGCAAAAATTTCCACTCATTCTCCTGTCAACAATGTGTCTCCAGCTCTACTCCTCTGTTTTGCTTGGTTTACAGGACTACCTCAGCATGTTTCTCAGCTCCAATACACCACCTGGAGGCGCTCCTCCTGGCCTTCCCAGGGGCCAGCAGAGGTCTGCATAAACCCATGTGGCTCTTTGCTGCAGAGTCAACCTCTCAAATCTCAAGCGGACTCTAAGTCTTCTATAAATGAGGAAACTGGTGGACAACAGCAGGTTATTTTTTTGATACCAGAAAACATAATAAAGGGATCAAGGAAGGAAAACAAGCCTATCTTTTACCATGCTTTCATTATTTATAGTTTTAGCATAAACTCTTGCTGCTGATGGTTTGCCAATAAAATAGGTGCTTCCTATTTTCAGAGAGGATGCTTTTTAATCATTGCCTTCTGCTGTGTAGTTGGCTGAGTGTGACCTCACATGCCAAATGATCAAGGTTTGGAAAAACAGTCAGCACACCATACAGAACTGTGCTAGCTGTGTGAGGCTTCTCACAGCATGTGTCATTTAATTTGAGCACAAGAAAGCAAGAGATATTTAAATGAAGGTCATCTAAAGTCCCTCAAAAATGGCTAAGATTTGAGAGCCTCCTTAAAGCTGCAAATCCATGTGTGCCAAAGGCCTCTTCAGATTAGGCAGCAAAGAGACACTCTTGCTTCCATGGGGTATTGTCTGCTGATCTCCTGTGCCTGAGCACATGTAGCTGTTCCTCTAGGAGAACTTTGGGAGATTGGGGATACCACAGATTTCATTTTCTGAAGAAAAATACTTGCTTGTTTAAAATGGGGTAGATAGGAACATCAAAGTGAACAAAATGTGTCCTTAAAACATTGACTTTGTTCTAGTAGGGGAAAAGGAATCAGCTACCGAGACTGTTACCTCCAAAACAGCAGTATATGGGAAAAACCAGTCTTTAAAGCAAACACTTTGATTGATGAAAATAGGTATAAAAAAATGCTGAGGAAGTTCTGAGGTAAGATGGAAAAAGTTGGATATAACTGGTTGAGGTTGGGGTGAGAGATGGTGCATCTTTGAAAATGCCAAAAATAGGACAAGATGAAAACAGGGTTATCGGTAGATGTATGTCTCTGAAACTTCAGAGACTATGCAGTAATTAAGCAGCACCAAAGAACTTAATTTTAAGGCAGGTACAGAACTTTCAGAGTGCTAACAAGAGACAGGGACAGTGTGCTAGTGATGTACGTACAGCTTTTCTCACCTCTGCTGCTAACAGCTTGTGCCACTCTAGGTCCACATGCTTCCTCCTTTCCTCCTTCCTCTCTTCATATCTCTCCTTCTCTCCTCTCTTCTCCCCTACCTCCCTCAAATGAGGCAAATACACACACTTTTAATTAGCAGGATATGTGAGGAAGCAGAGGTTGAATCTGCCTGGTAAGTTTGCATGCCAGATTCACAAGACCATCAGGCTCCTCACACACAGGCCCGCTGTGACTTGGTTTGCTCGCTGCATGCAGGTGACATGGATGGGTGCGAGCTCTCCTTCTTTCTAAGAGGAAAGCAGGGCTCTAAAATGGATTGGAAATGATCCTTATTATCGCACTCTCCCAGTGCCCTTGGCTACCCAGGGCCTCCCAGCTGCAGGGATGTCAGTGGCTGTGGTTTTTCTCCAGTCAACCCCAGCCTGGAGAGCCTTGGTGGCCCACCCTGAGTGTGCAGCACCCAGTTTGGGGCTTAGCAAACACCTGGTATTGTTTTGGGTGACTGTTCATTTCTGGTCTCCTTCTCCTCCTTTGTCTGGCTCTCACAGTCCCCTGGGTGCTGTAGGATTCCTTCCCTTTCCCCAGATTTTCCTTTGTGTCCCTACACAGCTCCTGGAAGGCCTGGCATTCAAAACTTTGGGCTTAACTATTCCGCCTTTGTTGGAACCCTCTGTGAAATACGATTAGCGCATATTTACCTAGCTGAGAGGCACATTGTGAGGCCTAATGAATGGCTCCACAGTACCTGGTATGATGTAAACGCCTAGAAGAGCCTGATAAGGAGGTGAGCTTTACTTAATTAAGTTAACCTTCAGATTAATTGAGCTACTTTCTAAAAAATGCAATGTGAGAGCCCGCAGCTCCTGCAGGGCTCTGGTGTCGTTTCTGGGGCTGCTCTCATTAGATAGAGCCAAACGCAGTGTCTGGCAGAGGGTATGTACATTGCTGGGACAGCACGCTGATCCTCCCTGCTTATTTATGCTTTACAAAGTGTAAATTTCAGAAATAAATAGTTGATCTACTCTGCATGCAGTGAAACTTTGCCCTAGGCTGGGCTGCTGATTTATTTTTTTTTTCCTATGTGCCTGCTTGCTCCTTTGGATGATGCCCACACGCTGCTATTTCAGTTCCTAACCCAGCAATTATCCAGCCACATGTGTGTGCAGCACGAGCGCCGGGCACAGCTCCTCCCTGGTGAGTTCAAGGGAACTCAGGTGTCTCTTTCCCTCCTTTTATTGAATTGACCCTTTGCACATTATCCTGTAATTCTTTTTCTTAGGCAATTTATAGCTATAAAGATATATCCTTTTAAATCCCTCTTTCCTCTCTTGACAGATTACTTTCTTTTTTTTTTGTCTTAATGACTAATTAGGCAGGGGCTTTGTGGATAAGCTGTTGGCTTTAGCGCCTCACTTCAGGGCCCCTTCCTCAAATGTAAAAGACAGAGAGGTCGCAATAGCAGTGCTCAGCATAAAATCCTGCCCCCACTGGAAATCTGTCACCCACCTCTTTAGCTCTTGACATGAAAAAAGGAAGAAAAGAAGCAATATGTGGGAGAACCTCTGTGGTATATTGTCTGGCAGTCTGACGTGCTAATGTTTCTTTTGCTGGGAAGCAGCTGAAAAGAGAAAGGACTTGCTGACTTGCTTCTTTTGCCATCCACAGTCAGGCAGAAGGAGTCACTGAGTAGGAAACTAGAGTTGGCACAGCCAGTAAGCCTTGTAGAAGCAGCCATAAATCCCCTGTTGATGTACAGGTAAAACTCATTCAGCAGAAAGTTCTCAGAAGATGCTGGATACCAGCTTAGGTGGAAGAAGACAGAGAAATAAATTGGAAAGACATGGGGTTTGACCAATGGACCACTTGGTGATTAAGGAACTGACTGAATGTTCGCACTCAAAAGGTTGTGGTCAACAGCTCAATGTCCAAGCGGAGATCAGTGACAGGTGGTGTTTCTCAGGGACCAGTATTGGGACCAGTGCTGTTTAACATCTGTGTTGGTGACTTGGACAGTAAGATTGAGTGCACCCTCAGCAAGTTTGCCAACAACACCAAGCTGTGTGTTATGGTCAACACGCTGGAGGGAAGGGATGCCATCCAGATGAACCTTGACAGGCTTGAGGGGTGGGCCCATGCAAACCTCATGAAGTTCAAAGGCAAGTGGAAGGTCACTGACATGGGTTGGGGCAACCCCAATCACAAATACAGGCTGGGCAAAGTATGGATTGAGAGCAGCCATGCAGAGAAGGACTTGGGGTTACTGGTGGATAAAAAGCTGGACATGAGCCGGCAGTGTGCAAATGCAGCCAAGAAGGCCAACCATATCCCAGACTGCATCAAAAGAAGTGTGACCAGCAGGTCGAGGAAGGTGATTCTCCTCCTCTACTCCGTTCTTGTGATACATCATCTGAAGTACTGTGTTCATCTCTGTGGCCCTCAACATAAGAATGACATGGATTTGTTGGAGCAAGTCCAGAGGAGGGCCACAAAAATGGTCAGAGAGCTGGAACACCTCTCCTGTGAGGACAGGTTGAGGGAGTTGGGATTGTTCAGCCTGGAGAAGAGAAGACTCTGGGGAGACCTTATTGTGGCCTTCCAGTATTGGAGGGGATCCTACAGGAAAGATGGGGAGGGACTTTTTATAAGGGTATGTAGTGATAGGACAAGGAGTAGTGACTTCAAACTGGAAGAGGGTAGATTTAGATTAAATGAAAGGAGAAAATTCTTCATTCTGAGGGTGGTGAGACACTGGAACAGGTTGCCCAGAGAAGTGGTAGATGCCTCATCCCTGGAAGAGTTCAAGGCCAGGTTGAGCAACCTGGTCTAGTGGGAGGTGTCCTGCCCATGGCAGAGGGGTTAGAACTAGATGATCGGTAAGGTCCCTTCCAACCCAAACCATTCTATGATAACCTAGCATAGGAACAATTTATGTACATATATCTTTATGAATTTAAAGATATTTTTTTCAGTTCATATTCATCATGCTTGTAAAATATATTTCAGGGGACAGAAACATGTAAGCAAGGAAATTAGCCATTTCTTATTTGTTGCTTTTGATCACTTCAGCTAGGAGGAAGTGTCCTTAGAAATCCACCAGAAATGTTTGCTGTGACACTACACAGCCTTGGGTTTGCCTCAGGCAAGTGAGATATCCAGACAAATCACTTTTTCCTATTGGAGAAGAAAAAATATGCATTAAAAATGTCATTTAATGCATTCCATAGTAGTAGAAAGGTGTTTTTTATATGGATGACTGCTAACATATTTCCTTACAGACAATATGCATCAGTGTAAGCCACCCTGCCTGCTTTATTCTGTGTGTCTGTCTGTGCAGCCACTTCCTATTCTAATTTTATTTCAAAAAGCTGAACTTCCATAAAGAGATTTATTATGGGTGTAATGATCTCAGACGTTAAAAGGGAGCCACAGGTGATTTCAAAAGATGAGGTAAACTTTCAAATACATCAAATGTCTCATTGAATGAAAGATTAAGATGAGCTTGATTTTATCCAGATTTTCTGCAAACGCCCAAATTAGCGTTCACACTCTCTGAAGGGATGCGGAGACCCAGGGTTTGCAATTGTGAATCTGAAGGCTGGGCTGGCTATCACTTGGTGTCTGAATGGGAAACTGGATTTTTTTTGGCTTTGGATACAGGCCAGATTTCTTTAGAAATATTCTGGTTTTTCCATATGGAAATTTTGTCCAGACATAGTTTGGAGATTTTGGCTGTTTGTCAGGAGTTTCCAAGTGCTAAACGAAGCTTACCAGGAGGACAACACTGTGCCTTGCAGTGCTCCACAGCTGGGCTGTGGGGCTGTGGCTTGTTTTTTTTGCTGTACATGTGCCCAGGCAGCAGGCTGAGAGCCCTGGCTTAGGGTCTGCTTGGAAACTGTCTCCTGAAGCGATGCTAGCTGGGACTGCACCCTGTTTCCCATTGCCTCCTCAAATGTATGGATGGCTGCAAATGCCTACCTGGGAAACATCCATGGTCTCCACACAAAGAGAAACTGTCTGTTCCTATGTCTAGCCAAGACTGACAGCATCACATGCAACTACAAAAGGAAAGTATCCAGGAAGGTGTATGTGGTCTGTCACTCACAACTCTGTTGCTAAATCAAAGTTACCTCTGCAAAAAAACCAGGATAACAGAAACTTAAAGGGGCAGGTCCAGAGAACCTAACCCACCACTTGCTAGTGCCTACTGTTTAGTGGTAAGGTTTGTGATATCTGATGTTTTCCCCAGTGCCTCAGTTCTTTGAGTCACACAGCTTGGTGAGAATTGTTTTCTCAAATGTTAATCTCTACAAAAAGCCTAAAGACATGACCAGAGTCCTCCTTTCACAAAAAGAACTGGGAAGAAGAAGGGTCCAACATTTTTATAAGCAGTCTCTAGATTTTAAAATTAATATCAAGCTTTTCTGAGACCTAGCTTGTGATTTTTTTAAAGTGTAGCTGTGACAACACTGCATTACAATTATGCAGCACAGTATAATGATGCTCAGGGCTTTCTGCCACCATCGCTACCTCTTTCCCTTACTAAGACTGACAAATCCTTTCTGATTCTCCACCCCCTTCCTCCTGGGACTACTCCAACCCCTAGCTTGCCTCTACCTTTCCTCTCCCAGACTTTCCTCCCACCTCACCACCTCCCTGAACTCCTCCTAGTCACTTTGAGCACCCAGTGAGCACCAGCAGGGCTTTAGTCCCTTGGTCCTCTTCTTGTGTTCTGTCCCCCAGAGTGGCACTTTCTCATCCCAGGCTCCTGGTGGCTTTCAGGGGTGTAGAAGACAGCTCCTGCTACCTCCTTCAAGTCAAACACAGACCTGGTGGAGGGCAATTTTGATGCTGAGGGTCATGGGGGTTCCTAGTACATCTGTAGCAGCTGGGGTTTACCAGTGCAGGGGGTGTGCAGCCACAACAAGAGCTAACAGAGGATCACAACTCCTAAAATTGACCCTTTCAAGGTGGAAGCACCTTATGTGACTACCTTAGCAAGGAGGAAGATATCAGAGATGGTGGTGGTGGTTGTATAAAAGGAACAGAAATAGGGAGGGAGAAAAAGGTTGGATTTCAGACCTAATGTTTTATAGTGTTTTACAATTTAGGCTTCATTCTTTAGCCAGTTGAAGGTCAGGCTATGGGACTGTGATTGCTGCCTGTGGAAGGGAAGCCAAGTGAGGCAGCTGCACAAGGAAACTTCTGTCCATGGTGGCCTGTCTCCCTGGGCTCCCTTGACACTGACTAGATAAAGCTAAACTCCTCTGTAGGGCAATTCAAAGCAGAAAATTAACTCCATGTTATCCCTTTTCCGTCTAAAACCAAAGTTCCTCTTTCTGAATAAAACCCTCCCTGCTTTCCGTAACACCTTGCCTTGATTAAATGGGGCTCAGCATGTGAGTTAACCTGGATGACAGTTGGCAAACACGTATAAAAGCTACACCTATGAGGAACAATGGCAAGAAGGGCTGTCATGCAGCTCCACGGGCTGCCTTGGCTCAGAGTAGAGGAGCATTAGCGGTAAAGAGCGATGGCTTTATTTGCACACCCGTTTCAGGTGTAAACGACGACTGCTTTATGCAAAACCTTCTGTCCATAAAGCTCTTCTCTTGCTTATGGAGCCATTTAACAATCACCACACCAGGTTGAGGTGCAGATGTTTTATATTCTGAAGATATATATATATATATGTTTCCTTTTGATAACTTACTATTGCTACCAGCAGCTATCACCAACATTTGTTTGAAATAACTCTTCTGGCCTATTTCTTTCCTCTGCTATGTGTGCTCCCAATCATACTGAATTTCCATGCAACCACGGTCAGTGTTGGCTTGTGGCTCTGGACTAACTGTGAGTCAAGTGTGAAAATGTGCCTGTATGCAGGCAAGCAACAGTCACATGCCATCAGGTGCAGCTGTAAAGGAAAATTAGCTCTATGTGTTGTCACCACAGGAGAGCCTCTGCTATTACTCAGGTGTAACTCCCAGAAGTTGCTGGAGTGAGGTGCTGACTATCTTCAATTCCCAGGAAATCCTATGACTGTTGGGGCCAGGAGGCTTCACTCCCTGTGGAAGCTTTACCCCTTGTAGTACCCTACCTCTGTCTCCCAAACCTCTTCTATGCAACTTTCACGAATGACTCAGAGCCAAAGCCAACAGCTCCAAAGGGGCACTTACTGGATGTGCAAGCACTGCAGGACTTAATGATGCTATTACACAGGGAAAGGGTTTGTATTTCCTTTATGCATGCAAGAAGCAACACCTTCACCAAGGCCCATGAAGGTCTTCCTATCTCCAGCTGTTGCTAAATCTACCATTTAGAGTACTTGTGACCCTCTCAAAAACAAAGCTTACCTTCTGGCCAGTTTCCATAAGTATCTAGGATCATCTGAGATCATCAATTCCCACCAGTAGCATGAATCCCCTGAAGTATAGATGCAGAGTTGCTTGCACATCTACCTCAGAGCAAAATCTAAGAATCCCAGGAAGAAGATTCCCAAGCTCTGCAGAGGTATTCCCATGCTGATAGGCATTTCCAAGGGATAAACCAGGCACAGGCTACACAAATGACTGTGAGAGAACAAGGGCAACTCAGCTGAGCCCTGTGTTCAGCTATCAATTTAGAGTTGAGTTCAGCTTGCTTTGGAGGAAGATCTGAATCCACCTCCAGAGAGAGGCATCCCAACTACCAGCCTATTTAAGATTCTCCAAATCACATTTATTCACACTGTCCTCCTTTGAGCATGTGAGGAAAAGCTTGCCAGGGCATTTCTACTGTTCCAGAGAGTGAGCTGATTATCTGCTTGGCTTTTCTTTCTGTCTGTCCCAGAAAAGACAGAGAAAGGATCTGAGCTCCTTTAGCTCTAAGCAGCAGGTTTTTGAGGACCTTTCCCCATGCCACCTCAGTGTCCCTTGAGTTAGGGGTCTAACCTGGAGCTCTGCATTCCCTCATGTGGTCAGTAGCCACTGCGTGGAACAGAGCCCCTGCCAGCTGGCTTTGGCAGAGGCTCATTCAGTAAACCCCTGTAGTGAGAGGCTATGACGAGCCTTCTCCCCTTCTGGTTTCCCTCTGGCCCTGCTCCCAAAGCCATTTGCTATTATGAGGCTGCTGTTGTCCTTGCAGCAAAACCAGCATGATGCATCTGAACACCCCCCAGGACAAGGTGGCTTCTTGTAAACCACAGCATTTAAACTATGGTGTAAGCACTGATGTGAGTGAGGAGCAGGTACCCCGTACTGTTTTGTCAGTTCTGAGAAGGTGAAGGTAACCACTAGCTGGGGTTGGATTAAGGGAAGTAGCATTTGTCCTGGTTTGAGTTAGAACAGAACTAATCCTGTTCAGTGATTTTATTTTTCAGCTTTATCTTTTAAGTAACTGCACATGTTAATGGCATATTTTCACAGACAGTGTCTGCTTCTAGCAGTGAAAATGCTCGGTGTTTATCGTTACTACCAAGGACTGGTGTGCAGAAGGGATCTTGCTCCTGTGCAGACCAAGGTCACTGCTAAATCTTGTGTACCACATTGGGGGTGTGGAACATAAGAGGTTGCATCTGCAGGGAGGAGCACACAGGGCAGGTGACCCTAAACTGACCAACGAGTGATTTCATCCCACGTATGTCATATTCAGTATAAAGTTGAGGGATCACAAGGGTCAATCTCTCTTCTTCAATGGCCAGTGTCCGATGAGGACTCTGCCCATTTTGCCTTTGATCCCAATCCATGTGTTCCTGAATCCTGCTCCTGAATCCAGTTCCTGTCTGTTACTGTGTCCAGCCTGGGAATTCCCCAGTACCTGCTCCATAACATCAGTAATGATGGTGATGTAACTGCCATAAGGGGTGTTAGGTTCAATATTGGCTTTGTATACATTTGTATAGATCTAATTTCATTGTTATTATTTTCATTAAAGCTGTTTTAGTTTTCTTTTCCAATCCATAAGTCTCTCTCCCTTATTCTCTTTCTCTTCCCCTTTGGTAAGGGAGAGGAGTCAATAGAGAGCATCTGTCATTCCTTTAGCGGCCAGCTCAGCTCTAGCCCTTGACACCATCTTACATGATCACAGTCTTAAGCTAAGTGGGTAGGAGGCAAAACCCTATATATCTCTGAAGGTTTAAACTTGAAGTGCTTTATAGGCTCCTGGGAAACAAGTTTTGTGATGCTGTTGGCAAGTTTTATAGCTCTGTTAATGAGGCAGCTAATGCACAGAGGTTGTGATTTCCCCCTCTGTTGTATGATGTACTATCAACTATGCAAAATGTGTCCAGCCCAGGATGACAATGTCTTGTCTGTGCCTCTGGGGATAGCACAACACTCAGCAGAACACCTGGTGTTGGATAACAGAGGCCAGAGAGATCACACAGTTTCTTACTGATTTTGTCTGGCATGGGTGCATGCAGGTTATCTACCTGGGGCTGCAGCTTGGTCTGTGCAACTCTGTCTGAAACCCATGACCTGAGCTCAGGTCTCTGACTCCTGATTCTGCCCTTGGACTAGACTCTGCTTTCCCTGGCACAAACAAGGGAGCTCAACAAGCTCCATCATTCTATTTCCCTAAGAGCCAAGAAAGTTAATGCTGGAAATGCTCTTTTTTGAAACATTTCTAATTGGCAGCTCCTGCCAAGTATTAGCAGGCCAGTAAAATCTCTCTACATAAATTGTGTTGTAATTAGCGTGATTTGTTTAATGTCACCTTGTCTCACTGTCAGAGAAACTGTCTCAAAATATAAAAACACCACATTTTTCAGTTGAAGGAATGGAGTTTGACTGCACCAAGACATTTTTATTTCTCTCTATTATATTACAATGGCCTTTTCAAATCACTCAGGCTGGTGAACCTAGACCAAGTTAATCAGGAATTCCCAGATAAGGGAAATTACAGCCGTAAGACATAGTAATAACAAGCATAAAGATTTTCTTAATAAAGGTAATATGGTAATAATAATTAATGGGTATTGCATTCGCTGCATGGGACAACACAGTAGAAACATCCTGATACCCCCCAAATACTTGGCACATGCATAAAAAAGCTGCTTTGTTCCCCAGGTGCCCCTCTGTAATAGGTTTGAGGCCCTGGATCTTGAAGAAGAGGTAAGTGATGATGTGGTGCAGGGCCCGCCTACACGATCATGCAGGAAGAGGCAGCCGACTCCACGCCTCAGGACTGCCTCTGATAAGAAAGAAAGAAGGGTAATTGTAGTGGGCAATTCCCTTCTGAGAGGAACAGAGGGCCAGATATGCAGAGCTGACCCTCATCGTAGGGAAGTCTGTAGTCTGCCTGGAGCCCGGATCAGGGATATCACCAGGGCACTCACCAACCTGGTGCACCCAGCGGACTATTACCTGCTGCTAGTCTTCCAGATGGATGGGGAGGAAGCTGCGTCCCGCAGTCTGAGAGGAATAAAGAAAGATTTCAGGGCCTTGGGATGGATGGTGAAAGAGTCTGGAGCACAAGTTATTTTCTCTTCGCTCCTTCCACTTTCATGTAATGATGTGGGATGGAATAG
>VYZX01030659.1:0-10723 GCA_013401335.1 Brachypteracias leptosomus
GTTTAAACCACTACAGCCTTTTTTATAAAAGAATGGTTTGTTAGTCCTTTGATTCATGATTCCAAGTAGAGAAAATTAAATCTCAAGCACAAGAAAAGTTTAGTATAATTTTTCCTGTTTTCCCACTGGTAACTTGAATCAGTGTTTTGGGTAATAAACTCTTTAAGTATTAACCAAGCCCTGACAGGATGGTCAGAGTAGTAACATGTAGACTAGGGAGAGAAGGCCCCTGTATGTCATTCTTCTCTCTGAAAGCAGTAAATCTCTACTGCGCAGGCAGGGAGTAGGCAGAACCTGATTACCTGCAAGATCGGCAATGAGAAAGAAATAAAACTAAGCCTATAGGAATTTTCAGCTTTCTTTTCAGCTAACTCATGCAAGTTTCAAGGCAAGAGATATCCAGCACTGTAGCACATGCAAAGTGAAGAGGTTTAGGGGGACAGAACACCCTATTTTCCTTACTGAATGAAACTTTGTTTTGAAAACTGAGCACCTCTCCCACTTCCCCTTTTTTTCATTGCGGCAATAAAGTCATCTCTCCTTCAGGAAGGTTTCAGAAGGGGGCAGTTAGCAAATCACCCATGATGTAACAGATTAGGAATTAACTACCCTCCTCATGGCTTTGCCAATAAAGGAGTAGAATAAGTGATACCTTTTCTGTGCTGTCAGCATCAGAACATAAAAACCTTGATATCTTCTTAAAAATGCTAGCCCCAGCTTTCTCCCTGCCACTGATAACATTAGAAGTAGGCTAATGTCACACTTGGTGTACTGGTGCCTGCTTGGAGAATAACAATACCATATAATTTGTGCTGACACATTACACATATACATACACATCTTTTAAAAAATATCACATAATGTATGGCATGTTTAAAATAGTGTAATATAAATGTGATTATTAGAGTATCACTGCAGGTAATAACATTTTGTAAATGTTTTGCTAGACTGGATGCATGGATAAATTACTCAAATGTTTCTGGAAAATCTTAAAAGAGGAAAAGGAAGGAAAGAATTACTTTTTTAGGAGAAATTTGGAGAGTCAAAGTTGGGGGAGGGAAGCCAACTAGAGCTACCGTAGATTTAGAAAACACATTTTGCAATTAGGAACATCACCTACAATATAAAAATTCCCCAACACCTATAAGCATGTGATCAGATGAAAGACAATGTTTTTCAACTGAATTTTAATGCAAAAGCTTACTTATTAAGTACAAAGAAAAGTCCTTGTTTAAACAATGGAACATTTTGCAGCTTTTCAGCCTTTTAATGCTGCCTTCTCCTTTTTGCATTCCTGCACCTTTATGTAAATTCAGGAGGTGGTTGCACCTCAGCAGGAATTATCAGGAGCACCCTGGCTTTGTGCAGTTCAGACACCCTGTTCTACTGGTGGAGCACTTGTACTCCGTTTAAGTAAAGGAACTGAATAGATTGGACAAACTCAGAGATATTTATTGACTCCTGGAAACTCTTTCCTTCAAAAACAAAGTTTTGATCTTTTGGCCTAATAGCAATGATATTAAAAACAAAGTAAGAAATCATACTCACAACCCCAAATTCATCAAATGTTTAAGAATATAATTACCTTCCTATCAGGCAGAAAAGCATCTGAGCATATATATGAAGTCCAGCTTGGAGGCAGCTCCAGCATAGTTAGACCAGGCCAAATATAGTTTCAAGTAATTCCTATGCCCAAAGCCAAACTGGAGGAAAATCACTACCCCTTCCTTATGCAGGTCTGTAACTCTTGGTATTTTTTTCCTCCTGCTTTGTTCTGTGGCATTGGGATAAGCAAACAAGAATCCATCTACATCTACTTTTGAAGAGACCAGTCAATTCTGTCTATTTTACACCTATTTATGACTATATGAGCAAGCGAACACAGTAATCTTTTACTGTGACCTATTCCTTTCTGTCATTGCTCTTAAAATGGGCAGCTAACAATGCACATGATCCAGACAGTTTGCTGTAATCTATGAATCCAAAAGAAGCAGTTTGTTTCCAAATGTGACATTAAGCATGAAGTGCTGACTGTTGGAAAGAAGTTTTGACAAAAATTTGATATGGGATCAAGGATAGAAAATAACCAGTGAACAGCAAGATGTTATTTTTCAGCATGACTTGACCAAAGTTTTGCAAGACTGATCTTCCTTTCATCAGATCAAGAGTGAATCAAGTAAGAGATACCAGTCCCTTCACTGAATAGAATAGAATAGAATAGAATAGAATAGAATGCAATACAATACAATAGATTAGATTGAAGGTAGTAGCATGTTGTCTACCTTCATCTAAGGATTCTCAGAAAATAAATGGGTTTCATTGTGTGAAGCAGTATCTTTCAAGCTAGGCAAAGGCTATCTGGTTTAGTTTTAGGAGCAAACACTTCATTAATCTGTCCTGACAGGATCATCACTAATAATATGCTTGTATCTCCATAGACCAATATCTGGTTCTTGCTCACTGGCTTAGAAACTATTACAATAAACATGAGGGTACTATTCCCTTCAAGTAGTTAGAGGAAGGTTTCATTTATTGTATAATAAAACACTGGCAAACTTTCATGATTCCTTATGTAACAATTTTACACAATCACCTTTTCCCTAGGAAATGTATGCTAAGCTACATAAATGACCTGAATAGTACTATACCTGCACAACTTCAAAAATACTTTGCGTCCTTGGAAAAGAAGTTGTAAGCGACGCAGAATGTTCTTTGACTAATCTTTGACTAAAAGATTGTTTCATGTTCTTTCTGATGCAATAACAAAGAAGCATTCTTAGTTACTTTATATGGCCTTTGTGAACTTCAAAAAGTGGTATCTTTGAATACATGGAAAGAGCAGCCTTTCTATTCTCCTACACAGAGGAGGACAACCAGCGGTTCATGAGCAGCGTGGGTGCCACCACAACACCTATAGACACATTTGCTGCTTTTTTGGCCCAGCCCATCTCCACATTAGAGCAGAGAGATCCCTGAGGAGCATGGCAAGTTTTCCAGGAACTCTTTTCCCTCTGTGGTCTGCCTTCTGTGTGCCATATACAGCTCATGGTCACAAGAAGAATGCTATGTGGCTTGTAAGATCAGAAATATTTTCCCACCTCATCTTATCACTTATTGGCATTGTGATGCAAAGCTGCAGCGCTCCAACCCAAAAAGCAAGCATGCAATCAGAAGTAATTAAGACCTCAGGAGGTTGTCTCTTTCCCAGAGGAACCCCACTAGCTCCCCTTGGTAGGTAGCACAATTACTATAGGCTATAATTAACTGACACAATCAATGATGAAATCCATTTTCTTATGCCAGTGTGACAAATAATGAGTTCACAGGGATATGCATCTTTCATTGCCTTTGGTGCATAATATGGGATTAATTATGGAATTGATTAACTAGGAACAAAATGACAAAAATTGGTACCATTATAATTTCAAGGCAAAACATACATTCTTTCTGATTCTTCCTCAACTTTCACTTATGAATGATAGATTATTTCTCAGATTCCACTTAAACTCATTATTAAAATGCAGTTATTTGTACAATGAATGCCAAACTCAGATAATTTCTCCCACAGTCAGACAAGACTGACCTGAATCTAGAGATCAAAACAGAGTGTGCCATTATTTTTAATTATGCTTTGCTGATAAGAATATTTGTGCTAATTAGAGTCTTTGAGCAAGCTAGCTAAAACTTCCTCCTCAGATGTCTGAAAAACATACAATTTCTTTTTACAGTGATAATTTATTTAGCCCTTGATTAATCCAACTTCACTGAGAATTTCATTGTGGCAAATCATTGCTTCATATTTCTGAATCAGTGACTGACTTCAGGCATCCAAACAAGGAGAGCATGATTACCAAGAATTGCTGAGATCAGCAAATTCTGAAGGGACTCACTAACTGCAGCTCTATGAGGCTTAGTCTGTTTTTTGCTTGGGAGCTTAAATATTGATTTAGTTATTTAACTACAGATGCCTAAATTGGACAGGGTTGGCACACATAATAAATAATTTTAAAATGCTGAACTTTGATGTAAAACATCAGGCAATGAGTTAAATATAGGTGCATGTATTTTGAGGACAATCTGTAAAGATCCTCAACAAATAAGGATAAAACCAACACTCTTTGTGTTCATACTTAACTGCCTTAGGAAGCTAGGTTTTGTTTCAAATCAATTTTACGTGTGTCAAATTCTATTTGCATAGTACGTCATTGTGACAAAATCCAGAAATCTGGTTAAACTCTACAGGCATCATTAGAAGTAGGAAGCAATTTAGTCTTTTCAGAGGTTTAGCAGTATTTAACAGACATGTAAATAAAGCAGTACATTAACCATTTAATATCTGCTTTAGGATATGAGTATAGGGTGCACAAATACTGCACAGCCTTCTATTTTATTTCAATAGTGGGTTAGACATTCAGGACAATAAATCTTCTCTTTTTAGCCATTAAACATTCATGTTACCATACAGTTCATAGAGAAAAAATAATCTATGGACTTTATTAGCAACATTGCTATCTGGCCATGTCTGGGATTTTGGAACTACACAAGCAGAAAGTCCCATTTCAGAAAGTTAGACATTAAGAATAATAAGTACGTAAAATACAACCAACATCAAGAATACAATAAATCGTGAATCGCAGCCTTAATTTAACTTGTGTCCACTCATCTTTATTCCTGTGGTTTATGGCTTCACATATGTTGTCTAGAACATAAAAGCTCAACAAGCCATGATATCTCCATAATCTGCCTCCGTCCGCTGTTTCCAGATCATTACCTGCTTCTGAATCCACACCCCAATCCCGGCTGCATGTCCTGTGCCCATCGACACAAAGAGCTGTACCAGCTGCCCACCACGCATGTATGTGTAGATATGCATGTGTGCACGTGTCCTCATAGCACACTCAGAGAAAAATCTTCCTTTTACCTTACCAGTTTCCTCCAAGGCCATTCAGTTGGATGCCAGGTTTCCTGTTGCTCTTCTGACACTTTTGGAAAGCTCTACCCATGTAGCTTCCTGGGTAGTACATGCACCTGCTGGGACTTTGCATGGGATCAACCTGTTGCCAATGGCTGAGCTGTGTGTCACTTGGAGAGAACCTGGGTATTCCTGGGCCCTCCCTTTCATGCCTACATAAGACCCACAAGAAAAGCCAGTGCTGTGTTAAGAGTCATTCTGTGCATTGACCATATAAAAGGGTTCAATGAGTGATAAAATGGTACAGTGCAACTGCAATCTTTCAATCTCTTCTCAAGCAAGATCACATGGAACTCAGCTTTACAGAGCCATGAGTAGACACATAGCCAGGGAAGCAACATAGCTCTATAAAAGCTGAAGGATATGGTAAGTTATGGAGAATTCAGAGAGGAACAGAGGAGCAGACACAAGAGCCAGAAAAGTGACTGTGCCACATGTAGCATGAGGTAGGCCATATCAAAAGTCACCAAATAAAAAAGACTAGGAAATATATGAAAGTAATGTCCAATAAAACCTAAGAAGTTCTTTATATACAAGAGTATCCCACTGCATACAATTACATTCTCTCTTGCCAGATATTTTAAAAAACAATTCCCATTGGAAGTGTATGGTAAGAGAAAGATAATTGCATATGGACTTAATTACATAGCATACATCAGAGATAAATGGTACTCTCATTTTCTGAAGAAAATAATCATAATTACTATAAAGCCTTCAGAATCTTTAATTGCCTTTGAGTAATTAGCCATTTCTCCATACTCTATGGTCAATTTAATTTGCAGCAATTAACAGATATAAAATGCAAAAGTAAAAATAGTCAGGCTTTCTCTTTAATTATTTAATATGGGGAAAATAAATCATCCCAGATTTTAAAAGCTGTTTTCTAGTTATTCTAGTTATTAGTTAGTCTAGTTATTAAGCTGCATTCTAGTTATTAATTTCCTGATATTTATTTGTATTTACTCTTGTTAGTAAAGAATCACCTTGTGAATTCAGTTCACATATTAAGAAAGACAGCTATAATCATTTTAATGGTTTTATAATTTAGTAAGGTAATAAACACAAAATAAAGGTATTCGGCATCAGTGTGTCCTTTGCTCATTTTTATCTCTCTGACACCAGTTTATGTTTTAGTCATGGCACTATGCAGTGGTACCATCTCTGGAAGAAATAATAATGAAGCCTTCACAATAGGAGATTTTGTTGTGGTGCTTCACTACTAAACATTCTCTGAGAAGAAAGACATAAACTGCCACTCGTGTGTGAAAGTTAGGAAGTGTATGTTTTAATGCAGTGTGGATTAGCTACATTTTGGTGCGGATTTTTTGCTTTTAAGTACATTCAGTGGAGTACATTTCACAAAATCACCTTGAGCTTTATGTGGCCTTTCCTTTCTTCATAACTAAACCTACAGTAGATTTGTTTTTGTGAAAAGTCAATTTTATGAACATATTTTTCTACTGTCATAAAGCGGAAATTGTATTCAGCAGCAGGGACAAAAAACAATGAAATTGTGGTTTTCTCTGTCCTTTCAAAAGTCTATTACAAAGACTTATAAATGGAATCTTTTTTTTTTCAATTTTGGGGGTCCAAACAAGATTGAAAATCCTTTCCAGTTATATTTCTTGTTTTGCACATCTTCTCAAATTATCATTGTTTGTTATCAATATTCTTTAGCCTCTAACATAGTGATAGGTGTTTGAAAATCAGGCAGCTGCTGGATGTGGATCTAGCAGTTAAGTCAACACAGGACTATGACATCCTTGCTCACAAAAGTAGAGCAGAAGGCAGTTACAACAGCAAGCTCTTCCAGCAGTTTTTCATGTTTGTCCCATATATTTGATGATCCCTTAAGGAGGCAGAGTTATACGATTGCCACAGTTGCTATGCTCTATCTTCAGCGGGGTAAATGATTTGTATTCTCAGACTCTGGTGAAACACTGGGTTAATAAAACATGCAAGTTTTCTTCTAACATGGGCTACACTTATTTCAGCTAGTCTGAATTAAGTTTACAATGACTAGGTGTAACTGTATATATTCTGAGCATAACTTAACAAGGCATAATACAGGTCTATTCCAAGATAGCCTGAAAAAGCAAGGAAAGGAGGGAAAGAAACCCCTAGTGATTATTTGATCTGAAGCTGACAGCACCTGATTCACTTCATGGTCAAAGAAAGTACCCTTAATCTTGAAAATGTGCTAAACTGTTTGCAAAACAGGTCATAAACAAAACATAGAAATAAGGTATGGGACAATAAGAACATATGTAGTTAAACATAAATACAACACAATTGAATCTCCTGCATCTCAGGAGGCATATCCACACATATCAACAAATGTTCAGTTTCAAAGCTGCATATTTAAAAATTGAAGTTAATTGAATAGGGTCCCTTGACCTCGCTGTAAACCTAATTCAAATACCTTAATTCCTAAATTTCATTTTATGAGAGAATTTTATTTATCCTCTAAGGTTTGTTAATATTGGCTTATCAAATTCCCTTTGAACAGGCTGAGCATCTGGATGAAAAATTCATCACAGTGTTTGGAGTTTTTTTCTGTTCTGTGAAAGCATCCAATACTAATATAAGGTCTATTAGCATTGCTTATGGTGATAAATGGCAGAGAGACCATGAAATGTGGAATTAAGACAGGTTTCTTACCCTCTTTTTAAGAGACAGAATATCTGAAAATATTTCTAGTGCAATTAAAGGGTTTGATTGTACCCTAAAGTACAATCCTGATGAGCAAGAGTTAATGTTTAAATAGTTCCACCTCTGTCCTTGAGATGTCTGTACACTGGAACACCTGCAAGACATCTTATTTTTCCCTTGTCACAGATTTGCTGCTAATAGTATGTAAGAAGTAAGACAGGATAAAGTCAGATAGGAAGTGAGAGCCTGCAGATGTTACTAATTACAAAATCCGGTTGGACACTTCTCCCAGTTTTCTATACTTTTCAGATTTTGGGTACATGAAGCAATCCTATTACTTACTGAGATTAGCACTTAGTTTTCTCTCTTGAAAGCCTGTATCACTTGTTTTCTTCCTGCATTCCACAAAAAAATCCACTTCAAAGCAAAAACCAAAAAGGTGCCACAGCAAATGGTATTTGTAATAGATGCAAATTGTGCAGAGAGCACACTGTATGCAAGATACAGAACCAAAAAAAGTCGAGTAAGATCCTCTTTCTATGGAAGAAAGAAATAAACTTTCCTCCCTCATGGATGAAACTGCAGTTGATACATTATTCAGTGAATTCATGCAACATTTCTAGGTATTAATGACAACCCAGTGAAATGCCTAATTTCTTAATTAATACAAAGAGAAATTAAGGGCATCCTAACAATCCATACTGTTAAAATTATCATCTAAGGAAGGTCACACACTGCACTTCTGCCGTGTCTTATGCTAAGGAGGGCCACAGCAGCGGCTGCTGGGAGGAATGGTGATGGCAGGTGGAGGAGCAGCTGTGAGGTGTGAAGTGGCAATGCATGCAGTGTGATGTGCTGTGCCATGGCCAGATCCCTTCAGGCTCACCCCTTGGACACCAAGGGAGTCCCTCAGGAAGAAAAAGAGGCCTTAAAAACTTTTAAGTAAAGCAGCACATCTTTCTCAAAAGAAAAGTTGTGGTTCAGGGAACCTGTACTACCTACTGCCCACTCAGTTGGCAGCAGTGACAATGCCAAGTTCTGTGGCTGAGCACTAGACTGAGGTGTACAGGGGGCTTCCCAGAGCCAGGGAAACCTGAGGAAGAGTAGGGAGACCATCAGGAGCAAGCAGCTCTAGGACTGCACAGTTTTCACATCCGTGACTGAGAGGATGACATTGCTAGGGCATTGCCAGAGGCAATTGCAAGGAGATTTAAACAGCCCTAGGGAGCACTGGTGAACAGGGTGGGCAAACAGGGTGTGGTACATCAGCCATGGCGTTCGCACGGGAGGGCACATCGGAAGGGCCCTGCATCCTGTTTGCAGGTCCACAGCCCAGGGAAGCGCTCTAGATCTCTGCCAAATTGGTGGATACTCACCTCAGAGCTAAAACCAGTGTTCCTACTGAGAGAGCCCTTGAGAAGTCTGATGTATCCTCTCAGACCATCCAAGACAGGAAGAATACTGCAGTTGCAGCGAGTGCCTAGACCCTTCTCCTGAAATAAAGGTAAGCACTTGCAAAAGGTGTGTGCAGGTTAAGCATCTGTTACGTCAGGTGGCTGAATTGCAAGAAACAGTTATAAGGCTACATAGTATTAGAAGAGTCAAGACAGATAGATGGGTGGTTTCAAAACCATGTTCCTGTAGTGGAAACCACTGAGAAAGAGGCACATTAGACCCTGGTGACTCAAAAATCTGGAATCTTCTTCACCCTCCACCCTCTAACATCATGACGAAAAAACAAATATGAAGCTTTAACACCTACAGACACCCACAAGCAAGCTCTACATGAAGAAACTTCACAAGCAGCACATAGTGGATACTGTAAAAAAGAAATTACATGTACTTATAATAGGTGAGTCTGTCTAATGGCACTGAGGTGTCCATCTGCTGACCTGGCACAAGTCACAAGAGGCATGCTGCCTCCCAGGAGTCAAGATCCAAGACATTGCTGAAAGGGTGCCATAACTTGTCCAGATCATCGACTACAATCCACTGTTACTCTTCCATGAAGGCATGAATGATGCTGTGAGCCAGAACCTGGACAGAAGCAAGGAAGACTATAAAGCCCTGGGGATGCAAGTGAAGAACATTGGTACCCAAGTTATCTTCTCCTCTGTTTTACCAGTTAGAGGAAAGGGGGCAGCCAGAAAGATATGAATAATGAATATCAACTCCTGGCTACGGGGCTGGTGCTGTCACAAGGGTTTTGCTTTTTATGTCAATGGGACATTCTTTAATAACTATAACTTGCTACGGAGGGATGGAATATATCTGTCTTGAAGAGGCAAGGGAATCTTTGGCACCAGGCTGGCCAACTTGGTGAGGTGGGCTTTAAGCTGAAAGAGTTGTGGAGTGAGATTCAAAGATGGCAATGCCTTTCCCACCCAAATGGGGAAGCAGAGCCAACCAGAGCAGTGACAAATGCTCTTTAGCTGCCTTCCAAGATGAGGACCATAAGGCCAACAACCTCAAGACCGGACATGACTATGGTGGATCCTCTTGCACCCCTCCAGGGAAATTTTCTTACTCAATTAAGTCTCTGAAAAGCCTGTACACCAACACATGCAGCATGGGGAATAAACAGGAAGAACTAGAAATCTGGGTGCATTTGGAGGGCCATGAACTCATTGCAGTTATGGAGATATAGTGAGATGGCTCTCTTGACTGGAAAACTATCATGGACGGCTACATACTTTTTAGGAAAGACAGGCAATCAAGGCAAGGTGGTGGAATTGTTCTTTATGTGACAGAGCAACTGGAATGTATCAAGCTCTGCCTAGGGTGGATGAAGAACGTGTTGAAACCTTGTGGTTAAGAATTAAAGGGAAGGCTAATATGGGTGACACAGTTGTGGGTGCTTACTATAGACTACCTGATCAGGAAGAGGAAGATGATGAGGCCTTCTACAGACAGCTGAAAGTAGACTCACCATCACACGCTCTGGTGCTCATAGGGGACTTAAATCACCCTGATATTTGCCAGAAAGGCAACAAAGCTTGGCACACACAGTCCAGGAGGTTCCTGTAGTGCATTGATGATAACTTTATGACACAGGTAGTGGAGAAGCCAACAANTAGTGGAGAAGCCAACAAGGAGAGG